>OX101790.1:6522904-6637904 GCA_944452715.1 Ophion slaviceki
TATGACATTTCTCCTCGAAAAATTGAACAATTGAAAAATTCACAAAAGTAATTTCTGAATATTGAAACACGATAAGAAAAGTAAGCTCGGTCAAGTTCTAGCCAATATTATCTATTTTGAGAAAAAAAAATAGTTTTTTTTTGTTTCAGATCAACCGTGTGGCTAAATCAAGTAGACCGATGAGCCCTTCATTCAAAGATTCTTCACAAGATTAAAAAAAAATTCCATTATCAATATATTTTTAATGAAATTTGGCACACAACTTTGTTAATGTACCAGGTGTGTAAGTATGAAACCGGAATTTGCCCATAGGTGGCGCTAGATGTCGATGCAGTTACCGACACATCACGTCAGCGGTGTCTTGTTATTGTATTGATATCCGACAACGATTTCCAACTCACAATAACACGAGTTTCATTCAGTAGCATTAGTTTATTAGAGATAAACATGTCGAGTTTTGTGCCAACAAATTACGATTTGCGGACAGCACTACTTTTCTGTTTTCATCTGAAGAAAACCGCAGCCGAATCGCATCGAATGCTTGTGGAGGCGTTTGGTGAGCATGCTCTCGGTAAAACACAGTGTTTCGAGTGGTTCAAACGGTTCAAAAGTGGCGATTTTGACGTGAGGAACGAAGAACGTGGAAGACCACCGAAAAAGTTTGAAGACGCTGACCTGCAAGCCTTGTTGGACGAAGACGACGCTCAAACACAACAACAACTGGCGGATCAGTTAAAGGTGACCCGAGAAGCCATCTCCCTTCGGTTGAAAGCCATGGGAAAGATACAAAAGGTGGGGAAATGGGTTCCACATGAACTCAACGAAAGACAGCAGGAAAACCGCAAAACATCATGCGAAATGCTGCTCGCCAGGTTCAAAAGAAAGTCATTTCTCCATCGAATTGTGACTGGCGATGAAAAGTGGATATATTTCGAGAATCCTAAGCGCAAAAAGTCATGGGTTACTCCGGGTGAACCATCAACATCGACGGCAAGACCAAACCGCTACGGACGAAAGACAATGCTGTGTGTTTGGTGGGATCAGAAGGGCGTAATCTACTACGAGCTGCTGAAACCTGGGGAAACTGTCAATACTCAACGCTACCGACAACAAATGGCCGATTTGGATCGAGTTTTGCGTGAAAAACGACCAGAATACCAACAAAGACAACACAAGGTGATTTTGCTGCATGACAATGCACCAGCACACAAAGCAAAACAGGTCCAGGAAACGATAGAGTCGTTCCGTTGGGAGATTCTTCAGCACGCGCCTTACTCACCGGTCCTTGCCCCATCCGATTACTACTTGTTTGCATCGATGGGACACGCACTTGCTGAGCAGCGCTTTACTTCTTACGAAGATGTACGAAAATGGCTCGATGACTGGTTTGCCTCAAAAGAGCAACAGTTCTTTTGGCGCGGAATCCACAAATTGCCAGAAAGATGGGAAAAATGTATAGATAGCGAAGGACAATACTTTGAATAAGTTACTTTGTATCATATCATTACAATAAACATGTTTTTTCTGTACAAAAATTCCGGTTTCATACTTACACACCTGGTACATAATGATGGATAAATTGTTTTGAAGCACAATTTTTAAACAAATACACAAATTTTAAAAAAGCTTTACTTTTCGTAAAGCTCAACCACTTCCGCATTGTCGAAATTCATCGAGCAGGCGTTAAAGTATAGACCATAACACGTTCAAGTCGATTTCTGACCACATTCACCTATCACCGCTATGTCCTGCACCCATCCATATAAAATGCCTGTACATGGAATAATTCAATCCTTCCAGATGCGATACTTGGACTATCAATGACTATTGATGTTTAGTTGATAATCGTTGGCGCTTTGCATGATCCTCCATCATCGTATTTTTAAAATATCGTATTGACAAAAATTGGTATAAAATCATGCTGATGATTCGCGTCCACTTCAGTCAACATGGAGCTTATCGTCGATGTGCAGGGCTTCAAGAGACCCGTCAACGAATTTGTCCTGAAGGAGATGTCTATCGTTAAACTCCATGAGAAGAATGCTGAACCGCTGACGCTCGCCTTCGATGCACCATTTGCATGGGACCCTACCGGCCAAGTACAAAATGACAAACAAGTGGCTGGAACGCAATTTCCATGGAATACGATGGGATCACAGCGGCATACCATATGAGGCAGCTAGAAAGACAATTCGAGAACTCTCGCATGGAGCTCCTACGACCTATGCGAAGGGGTTTGAGAAATGCGCGTGGCTATCAAGATGCACGGATCCTGCGACAAACGTCATCGACTTGGAGACTCTGGACTGTCGATCGCTGCAGAAGCTGCCGAAAATCACAAACTCTATATGCCCCCATCATCCCTTCAACACGAACTGCGCACATGAGAATGTAAAATTGGTGAAAAGCTGGTTGAGCGTATACGAAGCGTGAGCGAGGGATTTTTTTGAACGAATAAAAAAAATTTCGATGAAAATATATACCGATTGTATTCTTTATTCTACGGCGAAAACATCCATCATTTACAATTCGATCAAACATATACATTTTTTTTTCATAGTCAGCACTAACAAGGAACTTCCCTCAGGTGTCCGCTTCCGATTTTGTTGAAAGTCATATATGTGATAGAGCATCGAAAACTTTGAGACACGTATTATTTTTTTTCGGCGGAAAAACGGTTTTAAGGGGGGAAACCGCCCCTCAAAGAAAGGCGTGTCGAGGGGTGATTTTGCAGTTTCACCCAGAAGCAATCCACCGATCTGAATGAAACAAAAACGAACATTCTTCCAATGAAAAGCGATGAAAAATCCACTATGAAAATGTTGAGAAAAAATTAAATTAGGGGGTAAACCACCCCTATATTTGCCTCTTTTTCACCCCACACTTAAGAGGGTTGTATGCAAATTAATAAAACAGGTATCATTTTGAAGGGCAATTAAAATTAAAGTTGACGGGTTTTTGCGCTTTGGCGGCATAGCAAATTTAAGGGGATAAACCACCCCTAACATAAATTTATTTATCATGGTCGTTTTTTCTGTGTTTAAAGTATATCCGCTGATTTTAAATATTTCTATAAGCTACAATTCAATGTTTTATCATATTTTAAAATTGTTACATTCGTCTTAAGGGGTAACTACCCCTCTGACGAGAAACATCATTGAAGTATCCGCTTTCGATTTCGTTGAAACTCATATATGTGGTAAAGCATTGCAAACTATTAAACATGTTTTTTTTTGTATCGGCAGAAAAACGGTGTTAGGGGATGAAACCACCCCTCAAAGTTTCTCCCACAAGCAGTGCGCCGATCTGAATGAAACAAAATCGAAAATTCCTCTAAAATTAAGCGACGAAAAATCCACTACAAGAGTGTTGATGAGAAATATAATTAAAGGGTAAACCATCCCTCCATTTGCCGTTTTTCACCCCACGCTTAAGAGGGTTGTATCAACATTAATAAAACAGGTATCATTTTGAAGGGGAATCAAAATTCAAGTTGATGCGTTTTTGCGTTTTAGCAGGACACCAAATTTAAGGCGGTGAACCACCCCTAACATAAATTTGTTCGTTTCCATTCATTTAAAAAACCAGAAGATTTTGAAAATCCTGTTACCTTTGGTTTTGGTGAATCGAACACACATTGTGGAATACCCGGTTGCAATAATTTGGCCATTATCAGATGTGCATGGTGCAAAAAGTCGTTGTGTTTAAAGCATTTTTTTGACGATTATCATTATTGCAGGAATTATGAGCCATGATTGTCGATGGTTCATAGTTAATCGACTAGAAAAAAAAGTATATATCACAAGAAAATGATTTGACGGCATATGACTGCGATACTTTTCACAAGTACTATTAATTAAATCAGCTGATATGATTCCCAAATGAAATATGTCAAAATAAATTAAAAACATGTTCGTTCACCTACTGTAAAACCCTCAGTTTCATTAATATGTTTAATTAAATAAACGGTAAAATAATAAAAACATACATTCCTCCACAAAACTACGTCGCTGGCTAAATTATCGCTTGATCCAGGCGCATCATCGTTCCGAAATATAAGAAGTGAGCCTTATAACTTATTCTGGAAATTATTATCATTAATGATATAGTAAAAGTGTATGTTTATTCCTATGGAGATGCTTAATGGACGTGCATATTAAAATCGGAAGCGTTTCGACACTAAAATATGAGTCTTATGAGTAAGGGGTAGCCCCACGTCCCCACTCTTAAAGTACCGCTCCTAAAGCTCAAGACGAATATGCCTGCACACACAAAAATAAAATTGATATTACCGACGAAATGAAAACAGTTTTAATGAAATTCGTGAAACCTTTCGCGAAACTTCAAACGAAAAGCAATTAGAGGGCGTAGTTTACCCTTAAAATGTAGAAATTTAAAAACGTAATAATTTTAAAACGCGGGAGAATAGTTTGAATCCGCGGAGACATGTTAAACACAGAAAACACGACGGTGATGAACAAATTTATGTTAGGGGTGGTTTACCCCCTTAAATTTGCTGTCCCGCTGAAACGCAAAAACGCGTCAACTTGAATTTTGATTCCCCTTCAAAATGATACCTGTTTTATTAATTTTCATACAACCCTCTTAAGCGTGGGGTGAAAAACGGCAAATGGAGGGACGGTTTACCCCTTAATTATATTTCTAATCAACACTCTTGTAGTGGATTTTTCATCGCTTAATTTTAGAGGAATTTTCGATTTTGTTTCATTCAGATCGGTGGAGTGTTTGTGGGAGAAACTATAAGGGGTGATTTCATCCCCTAACACCGTTTTTCTGCCGATACAAAAAAAACATGTTTAATAGTTTGCAATGCTTTACCACATATATGAGTTTCAACGAAATCGAAAGCGGATACTTCAATGATGTTTCTCGTCAGAGGGGTGGTTACCCCTTAAGACGAATGTAACAATTTTAAAATATGATAAAACATTGAATTGTCGCTTATAGAAATATTTAAAATTCTCGGATATACTTTAAACACAGAAAAAACGACCAAATTTATGTTAGGGGTGGTTTACCCCCTTAAATTTGCTATGCCGCAAAAACGCAAAAACCCGTCAACTTTAATTTTAATTGCCCTTCAAAATGATACCTGTTTTATTAATTTGCATACAACCCTCGTAAGTGTAGGGTGAAAAAAGGCAAATTGAGGGGTGGTTTACCCCCTAATTTAATTTTTTCTCAACATTTTCATAGTGGATTTTTCATCGCTTTTCATTAGAAGAATTTTCGTTTTTGTTTCATTCAGATCGGTGGATTGCCTCTGGGTGAAACTGCAAAATCACCCCTCGACACGCCTTTTTTTGAGGGGCGGTTTCCCCCCTTAAATCCGTTTTTCCGCCGATAAAAAAAATACGTGTCTCAAAGTTTTTGATGCTCCATCACATATATGAGTTTCAACAAAATCGGAGGCGGACACCTGAGGGATGTTCCTTGTAAGCGTCGAAAACGATGGCAAGACGACTGTGATGTGAACAGTTCGATGATGGTATCCCAACGAAATTAGTCTTTTTTTCTGCCTCAGAGATGATGGAACGCTGTTGTATTTCCCACAACTGCATGTAACCATTTGAGCGCCAGTTGCAGCATACTCTCGATGATGCGGGCAGTCGTTCGACGATGGTGTTCCAACGATTTTATTTTCCCCATCCACCATGTTCAGGGGCGACGGAACTGGACACTGTTGTATTTTCGACCGATATACTGCATGCAGAGTTGACCATCGCGTGCCACTTGCAACATACTCTCGAACATTGTCGGATCTTGGTCGAAGCCCTTCACAAGTCGCGCCGGTAAGAAGACAGAGAATTCATCCGCGATGTCTGCGATGTAGCGTTTCCCAAATTTGGTTTGTACGACCCTCATGTCGGAGATTAGTCGTTCCGACTTAACGGGGAGTTTCGACAGCTTCTTCGTCGGGAGGAATTCCGTCATACTCTCGAGTATCAACAAAGTTGATACTCGAGAGATCCATTTTCCCCGCACTTTCAAAGTTATTTTTTTTCGGAGCGATGCTGATGGTGCAGTGGAATAGTGTAGTCTGAGCTTGGTCCACAAAATTATAAGCTCCCTCGTAAGCCTCCGACTCCAATTGTCAAACTTCTGCCCACTTTTCCAATCATGAAAAACAGGTCCAAACACGTTCGAAGAACCGTGGAGAATTTTCCCCCAACATTTTTTCACGCTCCCGAAAAACAGGTTCAAACACGTTCGAAGAACCCCGTACGTGGAGAAGTTTCACAGCATTTTGTACACTCCCGCCGTTGAGGTGGAGGGCCATCGATGTGGTCTTTCATCTGTGGCGTATTATAATGCTCCAAGCATGGAAGATATGATATCACTTCACTGTCATTCCGATGATGTTCTGGCAAACGATCCCGCAATATGCCAACATAATTACCCCAATATTTTAGGAGCAAGACCTTTGGAACCTGTTCGAGCTCGTTTTTTGTCAAGTCCAGGGGGTGCTTGGCCGGATGCACTGCGTACATACTCGCACATGCGAACATCTTGACGTTATATTCCGGAATGGAGACCTCGATGGGACTTTTCAAGAGTGCAGCCGCGCTCAAGTGGTCTATCCACGGTCACAGCCTTTGATCCCTACAGATTATAGTTTTTCCAAGGAACCTGTTAGGACCTGTCTCAAGTGTCGGCGAGCTTGGAGACGAGGCGGATGCAATAGACATTGTCTTTCGGAATGGAACCAGCTGCATGTCATAAATATTGGACTTTGAAAGGCCGCCCTTCACACACACAACACTCATCGACGGCGGCTTCCCCCTCCCGCCAGTCGCTCCGAGGACCACATGCCCCCTCCCCGCCACAGAGGCCCGTCTGTGACGTCACACGCACCCGGCGACCTCCCCTCGACCCGGTGACCTCCTTTTGAAGCAGAACCGGCCTAGCCCACCTACTGGCCTGACTTCCTTCGGTTTTTCGCGCGTGAATTATACCTGACCGCACCCATACATAATTGTATTTAGCCACAGCAGCTCTCGCTCTTGCCTTACGAAGGAGTTGGTATGTCTCCGCCGGTCGAAACTCATTTATGTAAATACGACCAGGTTGATCGCCACCCAATACTTTGCGAATAAATAAGTCTTTCTTTTCGCGTTTTTTAAAAATATGATGTGGTCTCTGACCATCGCGGATTTTAACGTTATCAGAAGTGTCTTTCCTGTTTCGGGATTATGCGACGCTTCACCGATAGCCGACGATCGTCTCCGCTTAAAGAAGCGAATGTTCAAAATGTCGCTGAATAAGTCAGGGATCCCTAACACCGTGAATATCTTTTTGACTAGAGATTCGTTTGAGTCGGATATGTCCAGTGGTAGGCCACTCAACAATACGTCAGAGGATGCTTGTGCCTGAGTACGCGCGAACATTAATCGCAATTGCTCATTCTCTTGAGTCAATCGAATATAGCTAGCATCTAGTCGTGCGATGGCTTCGTCATATTTTTCCATTCTTGCTATAAGCTCAGGAAGACAATTAAGTTTTTGAGTAATGTTCTCGTTTACTTCAGTCTCATGCTTTATGACCTCGGCTAACTTTTTATTGGTCGCATTGCAGTCATTCATGGTGGCAATCATCCTAGCGATTAGATCTTCGTCCATATTTTTATCCAGTGCTATAGCTCCAGCGCAAGCGCAACTTTCAAGAAGGTCCTTCTCTTTTGACAAACAACGTGCGTCAATGTTGCCTGTTATATTTATACCTGTTCGCAGCACGGAAACTGAAGCTTTTAAATTCCCTACGCAATAAGCGCTAGCACTCCGGTACGTTAAATACGCCGCGCCGCAACCCGGATGGAATACGTTCCCGCAGTTGATACAGAAGAGAGCACTACCTGCTATATTACGTTTACATTTGAAACAGAGGCGTGACATGTGCGACGTAACCTTAATCTAGCTATGTATTGATCACGTAGATACATAATATTCACGCTATAGTACTTGCCGAAGTGAGAAAGCGGTATATTGTGATAGACACACTTGAGAGCTCCAACGACAATGTACGCGTGGAAATGAGTCATACATACAACACGAGCCTAGTATTCGTTCTATATGATCGGTCCAATGAAGATGTGTGCGGGCGTGTTCATGAGAACGAACTTTAGACTTCTCACACCAACAAGCGATGCGTAACGAAGATTCCACCGGTGAACGACGTACAACGGCAAAATGATGATCGGAGGTTATGAAAAATGTAGCGACAAAATTCTTCGTTCTTCCTTCTTTTAGACCCTAAATGGTGAATTCAATCAGCGTCAACGTGAGCAAAAAGGTGCGTGCTCAATCTGTGACAAAAAAGGGGCACGTAGGCCTTCTGCGGCAGGACAAAGAATCGACGAAAGCGGAGCTCGAAATTTTGCGTGACAGGTTGTACTTACAGCGAATACCAATTTTTTTATCGGCGGAAAAATGGTTTTAAGGGGTGACACCACCCCTCGAAAAAAGGCATCTCTAGGGTAATATAGCAGTTTCACACACAAGGAGTCCACCGATTTTAATAAAACAAAAACGAAAATTCTTCAGATCCGAAGCAATGAAAAGCCACTGTAGTGACATTGCAAAAAAAATTAAGGGGTGAACCACCCCTATATTGGCGTCTTTTCATTCCATACGGCGAAATATTGCATGGAAATCAACAAAATGGGGATTATTTAAAAGAGGGGGAAAAATTAAAGTTTACGTGTTTTTGCGCTTTCGCCGATCGGCAAGCTTAAGGGGGTAAACCACCCGTTACATGAATTAAAACGGCGAGATCGTATTTTTCTTTTCAAAATATCCGCACTGATAAAAAATACTCCTAAAACATGTGATTGAATATTTTCTCACGCTTAAACCTTATCGCCCTCCTCTTAAGGGTAAACTACCCGCGCGTAATTCCATTTCATTTGCGCTTTTAGCAAATTTTCAACCCGTATGCGTTGGAATTGTTATGCAACCCATCGGTTATATGAATTTTATGTTTGGGTATACATGTATGTATGTGGATTGAATTTGGGAAGAGGTGTGTAGTGAGCTGTGGCGAAGGGGGGGGGCTACCCTTTAATCATAAGACTCATATATTCGAATTGGGACTCCCTCGACTCTGATTTGGAAGCATTCAGAAATACACTGTGACGTGTTTTTTTTTTTTGGCACTCCGGTGATCCGCCTGGCATGGTAGCGGCTGCAGCAAAACCGTCCTCCGGCTCGGGGCCGTCATCGCGATCACGACATGATTCCGTAGGGTTCTCTGAGCAATTTTAGGATTTAACTTTAAATTCCGTTTGTTTCTTTACTTTCGCCACCTCAACGTCTGGCTTACACGAGCCAAAGTCCCAACGGCCAGGGAGAGCGAGAGGGAAATAAGGCGAGACCAAACATTCTCCCAAGGACAAAGATCGGGAAGACGCGGTGGCCCAACTATGGTCAAACGTTCGGGAAGACGCAGATTCCCGCGAAAATTGCCTGCCCAGGGCCGTGATTCACGCTCCCCCACCCCCCTTCACTTCTTCCGTCTCTTCTGGACAGGGACCGAATTGTCACCCTCGGCCGATAATAAGTCTAGCGTCGGTCGCGGTCCTTATTCCCGTCGTCGCCAAGGTCGACCGTTACGAACATCATCCAGGGAAGGACGAGGCTCCACTAGGACATGAAATTCGGCCCGCGGGAAGAGCGGACTTTTCATTTTCAGTTACGGGAGGTTCAGGATTCGAAATCCGCGCTTGATCGATAAGCACACTCCCGAAAATTATTCGACACGGGCCTGTTCTCTCTGGTGTAATCATAAGAACAGAAACTAAAGAAAAGGTGGGGGGTACGCTTCTCGTATCTCAGCCGGCTTTTGCGTTAGCTTCCTGCAAGGTGTCGAGCCGGACGGACGTGGGCGGAGACAATGGGAAGCGACCGAATTACGCAGCCGGTGAGCTTGGCCATGCCTTCGGCAACAATCCGGGTAATGTTCGGCCGTATGGTCGGCTCACGATCTCGCGCATCTTTACTGTGGCCACGGCCGTTCGCGTTCCTGTAGAGTCGTTTTTCTTAGTCCGTGTTTCATTGCTAGCGTGTACCGTTGAGGAAAACTGTATCGTGGTCGCGCGCGGGAAGCTCCCTATCATTTCGCGTCGAACTGTGTCCGAAATCCTGTTTCGCGTGTTATTGTTTGCATGAGCGCATGATTGTGCGAGTTAAGAGCCGTGAAGTGTCATCTCCGGTGATCCCTCGGCCTGTGGTGGAGCTTGAACGGCCGGAAAGGGTGGACGATTTTTCCGAAGTCGAGGAACCCCTCACGGAGAGCCAACCTTCCGTTTACCAGCGGGATGTGGGCTCGAACCTGTGCGGCGCCACGTCTTTTTCGCGTCATATATCGGGTGTCCCTTTTCCCGACACAGGGACTTTCCCGGCTCTGTCACGGGGGAGAGGTTGCTGGGGATCGACGTTCGTGGGAAGTCGCGACCGGGGATTTCGTTTGAGATATGATTTTGGGTATCGCTCGGCCGGGTAACCGGGTAACTAGCGGTCGCCCGGTTATTTTTGTGGTTAAAAAGAGGCCAGTCGGGGAGAGAAGGAGGTGGGCAACGACGAGCCCGGGATAATATTGTTTGTGTGTGTAGGCCCCGGTCGGGATTGCGTGTGAGTGTATTCGCGATTGATCGTTTCATGGCATCTTGCGAGGGCCTTTCTATTTGTTATCGCCCGGGTTCTTTTTCCCGGTAATAAATTGTTGCGAAAGAGCAGTGAAAATAAATTATTGTTAAGGTGTTATTTCGCGGGATCTTTCTTGCCGCGCGTGGTTGAGACCTGACCCTCTACCTTATTCACGAGGCTGCAGTTTGGCCGGACACTGCATTCCCTTTTCTCGTCCCGACAAGCCGATTTTCGGCTGGCGCCCTTTACAAATTGTCGGGATAGGAAACGGGAAGTTTTGTGACTATCTCGATCCTTTGATCTAGTTCCCTCGATTTTGCGGTCCCACGACATACATTTCTATTATAACTAGTTATATATTTGGTAAAACTATATAATCACGGGTCCAGACCTCAATCGGTCCAAATTTTTTTTTGGGGTATTGTTATGGATAAAAAACGATGGTATATGTTGAATTAAGGTGGGGGAAGTCCTAATATGAAAAAAAGTTTAAAACGTAAAAAAAGTGTCATTACGTCGCACATGATTTCCAGTGATATACTAATATTTCGAAGTTCGTTCAAAATATACTTACTTTTTCACTCTGTTTACCTTACCTTGTTTATGTTTCATCAATTCACTTTGCTTCGTGCGAGTATTATGTGTGTGTGTGTGTGTGTGTGTGTGTGTGTGTGTGTGTGTGTGTGTGTGTGTGTGTGTGTGTGTGTGGGTGTGTGTGTGTGTGTGTGCGCGTGTGCGTGTGTCTGTGTGTCTGTGTGTGTGTGTGTGTGTGTGTGTGTGTGTGTGTGTGTGTGTGTGTGTGTGTGTGTGTGTGTGTGTGTGTGTGTGTGTACGCGGAACAAAATAGCGAATTATGGACACACACACACACACGCATGCACGCACGTACACACACACACACATACACACACACACACACACGCGCGCGCGCGCGCGCATGCACGCACGCACACACAAACACATGCATGTACGTACACACACACGCATGCATGCATGCGCGCGAACACACACGAATGCATATACGCGCACATACATACATGCACACGCATACACAGACACACACAAACACAGTGATTGTTAATTAGACGGCTAGATTAAAAGAAAAAGGTTGAAAACAAAAAATCCTGTTACGTGTTTCTTTTTTACCCTCCACCGTAATGACACTTTTACATGTTTTTTTTTCATAATAGGGCTTCCCCCACCGTAATTCAACATGTAACATCGTTTTTTATCCATAACAATACCTCAAACAAATTTTGGACCGATTTTGGGCTGGAGCCATGATTCTATAGTTTTAACATATATTTTATCATGATACTTTACAGAATAAATCTAACGGGGTTAGGAGCGAAACAATTTTTTTTCGCTCGTCTGAAAGTATCGATTCGTAAGATCATCGTTCGTTATCTTATGCGGATGTCTGCGCCTCATTTTAATGATATATCACGCTGAATAAAACTGTTTACTCGTGCATATGGGAAATGATAAGAGATGTACAGATTGCTCATTAATTTTTTTCGACGCCGAAATGGGTGGACTCTCTTCGAGTCTCTTGGGTGTCATTTTGGAAAAAAATGTCATCCTGGAGGAATCGCGGTATAAAAATGTTAACTATCTTTCTCGCCCTCATGTGTTACATGGTACGTCTTCTAGTTCGCCTTAACGAAGAAGATCTCTTAAGGGGAAGTATATTCGCTTTTTTTTACTGTGCATGCAATTTTTTATAGTAAAATTTATTGTCACTGACGTTTTTGTAATAGATGAACGGTCGCTTAATATAGTGATTGTTGCATATCTTTTGTGGTTGTAATGTGAAATCATCTTGTTAATATTATTTGCAAGGAATTATTATAGCCATACGTCATCAAATGATTATCTTATGACCTCTCATCATATTCGTCTTGCAATAATGGTATTCATCAAGAAAATGCTTCAAACACAACGATTTCTTACACCTCGAACATCTGATAATCGCTACATTATTAAAACCGGGTATTTCACAATGTGTTTGCGATTCAGAAAAACCAAATGTTACAGGATTCTCAGTGTTCCGTTTTTTTTCGATACATTATTACTTTTGTACCACGAATATTTGAAAAGATTAGAATATCGCGGTGACGAAAGTTGATTCAGCGAGGAAAGACGCAATTAGATAGAAAGTTATTTTCGTGTAGTGAGCGTTATGATTAGATACGATTAATGAACGGGTTTTCCAAGAAAGCGTGACATATACGTGATATACAAAGTGACTTTTAGAAGGTGGACAGGTGTTTTTAGAAGGTCTTGAGCGAGGATTTTGCGACTGAAAAAATATGATTTTTAATGGTTTTTCACGCTTTCTCTGAAAAAAAATATATCGTATTTTTATCATGAATAGCATTTGCCAGAGAAAATAGAATATTCTGGAAAAGAATAATAAATCCATTTTGCGTGCAGGAGAATGAAGTTTATAAAATTCCGAATACGGGACACTCCCGAAAAACTATATTTGTGCTCCCCGTCACGGAGAAAAAAATTATCAAACATACGATTAAAGTGTATAAATCGGAATTTAATCAGTGGAACAAACGAGCTAAGTCAGGCACGACAGTGCTATAGGAAGTGCTAGTCTGCTGACGTCACAGCTGCAACTTCCGAATGGTCGGCTGTCACAGGAAGTTGGTTCAGAGTCCGATGATACGCGATCGAGCCAAGGGACGTGAATGTGTCCCTATCTGAGAACTTGATTCAAAATAATGTCAATTTATAAAATGTTCGAAGATTGAATGCACTGCAAATACGATTTTCACTCATTTGCGATTCGCTAACAACTTTTGGAATAAATGATTCTAGCAATACATTTTAAAGTAATTTGACGTGGAATTATTAATTTTTACCAAATATTACGAAATTTCTGTCGTTTAATGTTGCATAAATTATCTTCACATGTTGCAGTTACAGAATTTTTGAATAATTTATGAAAAGTCAAAAATAAAAATGCTCGTATAATTTGGCAAAAAATAACAATTTCACGCGAAATTACTTTAAAATGTATTGATAGAATTATTTATTGCGAAAGTTATTGTCGAATCGCAAATGATGAGGAATATTGTTTGCGGACCATGAAATCCGCAAACATTTTCGAAATTGACAATATTTCCGATAAAGTTCGCAATCTATAGATCAAGTTCAATCGATTATCTCAAACCTCAATCTATGAAGGTATTTCAGGCACTTTAATCCCGTGAAACTGGGTCGGTTTTGTTTTTGCACTGCCAAACCAACAATTGTCGGTGGAAAAATTTTGAAAAAAATCATGGTCGATTTTAGACCGTACTTCTAGAGGAATGATAAGGTTGTTTTCTTCCTTATTTTCGATTTTTTAAAAATATATATTAAGTAAAGAAAATGATCTTGGGCGGGATGAAAACGACCCAGGTTTGCGAATCGCGGGTTAGCATTTGCTCCACAATGGGTCAGATTGAGTCGAGAAATCTGACGATGCTGCGACAACAATGGAAGGAGCATTATTTATTTAACAAAGATAGAATCAGTGCTCGCAACGGTTCTCGGAGCACCGATCGGACATTCCTGACACTACTGCTCCGAATTCGTCTCCGATTTTATCTTACTTCCGGTCAGATCGGGTCGAGAACTCTGACAATCCTGCAACAGCGAGGGAAGGAGCATTATTTATTTCACAAACATAAAATCGGTGGTCGCAACGTTTCTAGGGGCCTCAATCGGAAACTCCTGATAGTACTTGCTCGAATCCGTCTACGATTTTATTTTATTTCCGGTCAGATTGAGTCGAGAAGTCGGACGATGCCGCGAGAACGACGCTAGGAGCTTTGTTTATTTAACAAAGATAAAATCGGTGCTCGGAATGCTTCCCGGGGCCTCGGTTGGACATTCTCGATACTACTGCCCCGAATTCGTCTCCGATTTTATCATACTTCCGGTCAGATTGGGTCGAGAAGTCTGACGATGCCGCGAGAACGACGCTAGGAGCTCTGTTTATTTAACAAAGATAAAATCGGTGCTCGGAATGGGTCTCGGAGCCTTGATCGGACATTCCCGACATTACTGCCTCGACTTCGTCTCCGATTTGATTCTACTTCCGGTCAGATTGGGTCGAGAAGTCTGACGATGCCGCGAGAACGACGCTAGGAGCTTTGTTTATTTAACAAAGATAAAATCGGTGCTCGGAATGGTTCCCGGAGCCTCGATCGGACATTCTAGATATTACTGCCCCGAATTCGTCTCTGATTTTATCCTACTTCCGGTCAGATTGGATCGAGAAGTCTGACGATGCCGCGAGAACGACGCTAGGAGCTTTGTTTATTTAACAAAGATAAAATCGGTGCTCGGAATGGTTCCTGGGGCCTCAATCGGACATTCCCGATATTACTGCCCCCAATTCATCACCGATTTTATCCTACTTCCAATCAGATTGGGTCGAGAAGTCTGACGATGCCGCGAGAACGATGGTAGGAGCTTTGTTTATTTAACAAAGATAAAATCGGTGCTCGGAATGGTTCCCGGGGCCTCGATCGGACATTCCCGACAATGCTGCCCCCAATTCGTCTCCGATTTTATCTTACTTTCGGTAAGATTGGGTCGAGAAGTCTGACGATGCCGCGAGAACGACGCTAGGTGCTTTGTTTATTTAACCAAGATAAAATCGGTGCTCGGAATGGTTCCCGGGGATTCCATCGGACATTCCCAATATTACTGCCCCGACTTCGTCTTCGATTTTATCCTACTTCCGGTCAGAATGGGTCGAGAAGTCTGACGATGCCGCGAGAACGACGGTAGGAGCTTTGTTTATTTAACAAAGATAAAATCGGTGCTCGGAATGGTTCCCGGGGCCTCGATCGGACATTCCCGACATTGCTGCCTCCAATTCGTCTCCGATTTTATCTTACTTTCGGTAAGATTGGGTCGAGAAGTCTGACGATGCGGCGAGAACGACGCTAGGTGCTTTGTTTATTTAACCAAGATAAAATCGGTGCTCGGAATGGTTCCCGGGGCCTCGATAGGACATTCCCAATATTACTGCCCTCAATTCGTCTCCGATTTTATTTAACTTCCGGTCAAATTTGGTCAAGAAGTCTGACGATACCGCGGGAACGACGGAAGGAGCTTTGTTCATTAAACAAAGATAAAATCGGTGTTCGGAATGGTTTCCGGGGCCTCGATCGGACATTCCGGAAATTACCGCCCCGAATTCGTCTCCGATTTTATCCTACTTCCAATCAGATTGGGTCGAGAAGTCTGACGATGCCGCGAGAACGATGGTAGGAGCTTTGTTTATTGAACAAAGATAACATCGGTGTTCAGAATGGTTCTCGAAGCCTTGATCGGACATTCCCGAAATTACTGCACCGAATTCGTCTCCGATTTTATCCTACTTCAGGTCAGATTGGGTTGAGAAGTCTGACGATGCCGCGAGAACGACGGGAAGAGCTTTGTTTATTTAACAAAGATAAAATCGGTGCTCGGAATGTTTCCCGGAGCCTCGATCGGACATTCCCGACATTGCTGCCCCCAATTCGTCTCCGATTTTATCTTACTTTCGGTAAGATTGAGTAGAGAAGTCTGACGATGCGGGGAGAACGACTCTAGGTGCTTTGTTTATTTAACCAAGATAAAATCGGTGCTCGGAATGGTTCCCGGGGCTTCGATCGGACATTCTCGATACTACTGCCCCGAATTCGTCTCCGATTTTATCCTACTTCCGGTCAGATTGGGTCGAGAAGTCTGACGATGCCGCGAGAACGACGGGAAGAGCTTTGTTTATTTAACAAAGATAAAATCGGTGCTCGGAATAGTTCCCGGGGCCTCGATCGGACATTCCCGACATTGCTGCCCCCAATTCGTCTCCGATTTTATCTTACTTTCGGTAAGATTTGGTCGAGAAGTCTGACGATGCGGCGAGAACGACGCTAGGTGCTTTGTTTATTTAACCAAGATAAAATCGGTGCTCGGAATGGTTCCCGGGGCCTCGATCGGACATTCCCAATATTACTGCCCCGACTTCGTCTCCGATTTTATCCTACTTCCGGTCAGATTGGGTCGCGAAGTCTGACGATGCCGCGAGAACGACGGTAGGAGCTTTGTTTATTTAACAAAGATAAAATCGGTGCTCGGAATGGTTCCCGGGGCCTCGATAGGACATTCCCGATATTACTGCCCCCAATTCGTCTCCGATTTTATGTTACTTCCGGTCAAATTTGGTCGGGAAGTCTGACGATACCGCGGGAACGACGGAAGGAGCATTCTTCATTAAACAAAGATAAAATCGGTGTTCGGATGGGTTTCTGGGGCTTCGATCGGACATTCCCGATATTACCGCCCCGAATTCGTCTCCGATTTTATCCTACTTCCGGTCAGATTCGGTCGAGAAGTTTGACGATGCCGCGAGAACGACGGTAGGAGCTTTGTTTATTTAACAAAGATAAAATCGGTGCTCAGAATGGTTCTCGGAGCCTTGATCGGATATTCCCGACATTACTGCCGCGAATTCGTCTCCGATTCTATCCTAATTCCGGTCAGATTGGGTCGAGAAGTCTGACGATGCCGCGAGAACGACGGTAGGAACTTTGGTTATTTAACAAAGATAAAATCGGTGCTCAGAATGGTTCTCGGAGCCTTGATCGGACATTCCCGACATTACTGCCCCGAATTCGTCTCCGATTTTATCCTAATTCCGGTCAGATAGGGTCTAGACGTCTGACGATGCCGCGAGAACGACGCTAGGAGTTTTGTTTATTTAACAAAGATAAAATCGGTGCTCGGAATGGTTCCCGGGGCCTCGATAGTTCATTCCCGATATTACTGCCCCCAATTCGTCTCCGATTTTATCTTACTTCAGGTCAAATTTGGTCGGGAAGTCTGACGATACCGCGGGAACGACGGAAGGAGCATTGTTCATTAAACAAAGATAAAATCGGTGTTCGGAACGGTTTCCGGGGCCTCGATCGGACATTCCCGAAATTACCGCCCCGAATTAGTCTCCGATTTTATCCTCCTTCCGGTCAGATTCGGTCGAGAAGTTTGACGATGCCGCGAGAACGACGGTAGGAGCTTTGTTTATTTAACAAAGATAGAATCGGTTCTCAGAATAGTTCTCGGAGCCTTGATCGGACATTCCCGACATTACTGCCCCGAATTCGTCTCCGATTTTATCCTACTCCCGGTCTGATTGGGTCAAGAAGTCTGACGATGCCGCGAAAACGACGGTAGGAGCTTTGTTTGTTTAACAAAGTTAAAGACGGTGCTCGGAATGGTTCTCGGGGCCTCGATCGGACATTCCCGATACTACTGCCCCGAATTCGTCTTCGATTTTATCCTACTTCGGGTCAGATTGGGTCGAGAAGTCTGACGATGCCGCGAGAACGACGGTACGAGCTTTGTTTATTCAACAAAGATAAAATTGGTGATCGGAATGGTTCTCGGAGCCTCGATGGGACATTCCCGATATTACTGCACCGAATTCGTCCCCGATTTTATTCTACTTCCGGTCAGATTGGGTCTAGCCGTCTGACGATGCCGCGAGAACGACGCTAGGTGCTTTGTTTATTTAACCAAGATAAAATCGGTGCTCGGAATGGTTCCCGGGGCCTCGATCGGACATTCCCAATATTACTGCCCCGACTTCATCTCCGATTTTATCCTACTTCCGGTCAGATTGGGTCGAGAAGTCTGACGATGCCGCGAGAACGACGGTAGGAGCTTTGTTTATTTAACAAAGATAAAATCGGAGCTCAGAATGGTTCTCGGAGCCTTGATCGGACATTCCCGACATTACTGCCCCGAATGCGTCTCCGATTTTATCCTAATTCCGGTCAGATTGGGTTGAGAAGTCGGACGATGCCGCGAGAACGACGCTAGGAGCTTTGTTTATTTAACAAGCATAAAATCGGTGCTCGGAATGGTTCCCGGGGCCTCGATAGGACATTCCCGATATTACTGCCCCCAATTCGTCTCCGATTTTATTTTACTTCCGGTCAAATTTGGTCGGGAAGTCTGACGATACCGCGGGAACGACGGAAGGAGCATTCTTCATTAAACAAAGATAAAATCGGTGTTCGGATTGGTTTCCGGGGCTTCGATCGGACATTCCCGATATTACCGCCCCGAATTCGTCTCCGATTTTATCCTACTTCCGGTCAGATTCGGTCGAGAAGTTTGACGATGCCGCGAGAACGACGGTAGGAGCTTTGTTTATTTAACAAAGATAAAATCGGTGTTCAGAATGGTTCTCGGAGCCTTGATCGGACATTCCCGAAATTACTGCACCGAATTCTTCTCCGATTTTATCCTACTTCCGGTCAGATTGGGTTGAGAAGTCTGACGATGCCGCGAGAACGACGGGAAGAGCTTCGTTTATTTAACAAAGATAAAATCGGTGCTCGGAATGGTTCCCGGGGCCTCGATCGGACATTCCCGACATTGCTGCCCCCAATTCGTCTCCGATTTTATCTTACTTTCGGTAAGATTGAGTCGAGAAGTCCGACGATGCGGCGAGAACGACTCTAGGTGCTTTGTTTATTTAACCAAGATAAAATCGGTGCTCGGAATGGTTCCCGGGGCCTCGATTGGACATTCTCGATACTACTGCCCCGAATTCGTCTCCGATTTTATCCTACTTCCGGTAAGATTGGGTCGAGAAGTCTGACGATGCCGCGAGAACGACGGAAAGAGCTTTGTTTATTTAACAAAGATAAAATCGGTGCTCGGAATGGTTCCCGGGGCCTCGATCGGACATTCCCGACATTGCTGCCCCCAATTCGTCTCCGATTTTATCTTACTTTCGGTAAGATTTGGTCGAGAAGTCTGACGATGCGGCGAGAACGACGCTAGGTGCTTTGTTTATTTAACCAAGATAAAATCGGTGCTCGGAATGGTTCCCGGGGCCTCGATCGGACATTCCCAATATTACTGCCCCGACTTCGTCTCCGATTTTATCCTACTTCCGGTCAGATTGGGTCGAGAAGTCTGACGATGCCGCGAGAACGACGGTAGGAGCTTTGTTTATTTAACAAAGATAAAATCGGTGCTCAGAATGGTTCTCGGAGCCTTGATCGGACATTCCCGACATTACTGCCCCGATTTCGTCTCCGATCTTATCCTAATTCCGGTCAGATAGGGTCTAGACGTCTGACGATGCCGCGAGAACGACGCTAGGAGTTTTCTTTATTTAACAAAGATAAAATCGGTGCTCGGAATAGTTCCCGGGGCCTCGATGGGACATTCCCGATATTACTGCCCCCAATTCGTCTCCGATTTTATCTTACTTCCGGTTAAATTTGGTCGGGAAGTCTGACGATACCGCGGGAACGACGGAAGGAGCATTGTTCATTAAACAAAGATAAAATCGGTGTTCGGAATGGTTTCCGGGGCCTCGATCGGACATTCCCGATATTACCGCCCCGAATTAGTCTCAGATTTTATCCTCCTTCCGGTCAGATTCGGTCGAGAAGTTTGACGATGCCGCGAGAACGACGGTAGGAGCTTTGTTTATTAAACAAAGATAGAATCGGTTCTCAGAATAGTTCTCGGAGCCTTGATCGGACATTCCCGACATTACTGCCCCAAATTCGTCTCCGATTTTATCCTACTCCCGGTCAGATGGGGTCAAGAAGTCTGACGATGCCGCGAAAACGACGGTAGGAGCTTTGTTT
This sequence comes from Ophion slaviceki, assembly GCA_944452715.1. Classification (NCBI taxonomy): domain Eukaryota; kingdom Metazoa; phylum Arthropoda; class Insecta; order Hymenoptera; family Ichneumonidae; genus Ophion; species Ophion slaviceki. The sequence continues at coordinate 6,543,234 of OX101790.1, forward strand.
ATTTGACAAAGTTAAAGACGGTGCTCGGAATGGTTCCCGGGGCCTAGATCAGACATTCCCGATACTACTGCCCCGAATTCGTCTCCGATTTTATCCTACTTCGGGTCAGATTGGGTCGAGAAGTCTGACGATGCCGCGAGAACGACGGTAAGAGCTTTGTTTATTCAACAAAGATAAAATTGGTGCTCGGAATGGTTCTCGGAGCCTTGATGGGACATTCCCGACATTACTGCCCCGAATTCGTCTCCGATTTTATCCTACTTCCGGTCAGATTGGGTCGAGAAGTCTGACGATGCCGCGAGAACGACGCTAGGAGCTTTGTTTATTTAAGAAAGATAAAATCGGTGCTCGGAATGGTTCCCGGGGCCTCGATCGGACTTTCCCGATATTACTGCACCGAATTCGTCCCCGATTTTATTCTACTTCCGGTCAAATTGGGTCTAGACGTCTGACGATGCCGCGAGAACGACGCTAGGTGCTTTGTTCATTTAACCAAGATAAAATCGGTGCTCGGAATGGTTCCCGGGGCCTCGATCGGACATTCCCAATATTACTGCCCCGACTTCGTCTCCGATTTTATCCTACTTCCGGTCAGATTGGGTCGCGAAGTCTGACGATGCCGCGAGAACGACGGTAGGAGCTTTGTTTATTTAACAAAGATAAAATCGGTGCTCGGAATGGTTCCCGGGGCCTCGATAGGACATTCCCGATATTACTGCCCCCAATTCGTCTCCGATTTTATGTTACTTCCGGTCAAATTTGGTCGGGAAGTCTGACGATACCGCGGGAACGACGGAAGGAGCATTCTTCATTAAACAAAGATAAAATCGGTGTTCGGATGGGTTTCTGGGGCTTCGATCGGACATTCCCGATATTACCGCCCCGAATTCGTCTCCGATTTTATCCTACTTCCGGTCAGATTCGGTCGAGAAGTTTGACGATGCCGCGAGAACGACGGTAGGAGCTTTGTTTATTTAACAAAGATAAAATCGGTGCTCAGAATGGTTCTCGGAGCCTTGATCGGATATTCCCGACATTACTGCCGCGAATTCGTCTCCGATTCTATCCTAATTCCGGTCAGATTGGGTCGAGAAGTCTGACGATGCCGCGAGAACGACGGTAGGAGCTTTGGTTATTTAACAAAGATAAAATCGGTGCTCGGAATGGTTCGCGGGGCCTCGATCGGACATTCCCAATATTACTGCCCCGACTTCGTCTCCGATTTTATCCTACTTCCGTTCAGATTGGGTCGAGAAGTCTGACGATGCCGCGAGAACGACGGTAGGAGCTTTGTTTATTTAACAAAGATAAAATCGGTGCTCAGAATGGTTCTCGGAGCCTTGATCGGACATTCCCGACATTACTGCCCCGAATTCGTCTCCGATTTTATCCTAATTCCGGTCAGATAGGGTCTAGACGTCTGACGATGCCGCGAGAACGACGCTAGGAGTTTTGTTTATTTAACCAAGATAAAATCGGTGCTCGGAATGGTTCCCGGGGCCTCGATCGGACATTCCCAATATTACTGCCCCGACTTCGTTTCCGATTTTATCCTACTTCCGGTCAGATTGGGTCGAGAAGTCTGACGATGCCGCGAGAACGACGGTAGGAGCTTTGTTTATTTAACAAAGATAAAATCGGTGCTCAGAATGGTTCTCGGAGCCTTGATCGGACATTCCCGACATTACTGCCCCGAATTCGTCTCCGGTCTTATCCTAATTCCGGTCAGATAGGGTCTAGACGTCTGACGATGCCGCGAGAACGACGCTAGGAGTTTTGTTTATTTAACAAAGATAAAATCGGTGCTCGGAATAGTTCCCGGGGCCTCGATGGGACATTCCCGATATTACTGCCCCCAATTCGTCTCCGATTTTATCTTACTTCCGGTTAAATTTGGTCGGGAAGTCTGACGATACCGCGGGAACGACGGAAGGAGCATTGTTCATTAAACAAAGATAAAATCGGTGTTCGGAATGGTTTCCGGGGCCTCGATCGGACATTCCCGATATTACCGCCCCCAATTAGTCTCAGATTTTATCCTCCTTCCGGTCAGATTCGGTCGAGAAGTTTGACGATGCCGCGAGAACGACGGTAGGAGCTTTGTTTATTAAACAAAGATAGAATCGGTTCTCAGAATAGTTCTCGGAGCCTTGATCGGACATTCCCGACATTACTGCCCCAAATTCGTCTCCGATTTTATCCTACTCCCGGTCAGATTGGGTCAAGAAGTCTGACGATGCCGCGAAAACGACGGTAGGAGCTTTGTTTATTTGACAAAGTTAAAGACGGTGCTCGGAATGGTTCCCGGGGCCTCGATCAGACATTCCCGATACTACTGCCCCGAATTCGTCTCCGATTTTATCCTACTTCGGGTCAGATTGGGTCGAGAAGTCTGACGATGCCGCGAGAACGACGGTAAGAGCTTTGTTTATTCAACAAAGATAAAATTGGTGCTCGGAATGGTTCTCGGAGCCTTGATGGGACATTCCCGACATTACTGCCCCGAATTCGTCTCCGATTTTATCCTACTTCCGGTCAGATTGGGTCGAGAAGTCTGACGATGCCGCGAGAACGACGCTAGGAGCTTTGTTTATTTAAGAAAGATAAAATCGGTGCTCGGAATGGTTCCCGGGGCCTCGATCGGACTTTCCCGATATTACTGCACCGAATTCGTCCCCGATTTTATTCTACTTCCGGTCAAATTGGGTCTAGACGTCTGACGATGCCGCGAGAACGACGCTAGGTGCTTTGTTCATTTAACCAACAAAAATCGGCGCTCGGAACGGTTCCCGGGGCCTCGATCGGACATTCCCGACATTGCTGCCCCCAATTCGTCTCCGATTTTATCTTACTTTCGGTAAGATTGGGTCGAGAAGTCTGACGATGCCGCGAGAACGACGGTAGGAGCTTTGTTTATTTAACAAAGATAAAATCGGTGCTCAGAATGGTTCTCGGAGCCTTGATCGGACATTCCCGACATTACTGCCCCGAATGCGTCTCCGATTTTATCCTAATTCCGGTCAGATTGGGTTGAGAAGTCTGACGATGCCGCGAGAACGACGCTAGGAGCTTTGTTTATTTAACAAGGATATAATCGGTGCTCGGAATGGTTCCAGGGGCCTCGATAGGACACTCCCGATATTACTGCCCCCAATTCGTCTCCGATTTTATCTTACTTCCGGTCAAATTTGGTCGGGAAGTCTGACGATACCGCGGGAACGACGGAAGGAGCATTCTTCATTAAACAAAGATAAAATCGGTGTTCGGATTGCTTTCCGGGGCTTCGATCGGACATTCCCGATATTACCGCCCCGAATTCGTCTCCGATTTTATCCTACTTCCGGTCAGATTCGGTCGAGAAGTTTGACGATGCCGCGAGAAGGACGGTAGGAGCTTTGTTTATTTAACAAAGATAAAATCGGTGCTCAGAATGGTTCTCGGAGCCTTGATAGGATATTCCCGACATTACTGCCGCGAATTCGTCTCCGATTCTATCCTAATTCCGGTCAGATTGGGTCGAGAAGTCTGACGATGCCACGAGAACGACGGTAGGAGCTTTGGTTATTTAACAAAGATAAAATCGGTGCTCGGAATGGTTCCCGGGGCCTCGATAGGACATTCCCAATATTACTGCCCTCAATTCGTCTCCGATTTTATTTAACTTCCGGTCAAATTTGGTCGGGAAGTCTGACGATACCGCGTGAACGACGGAAGGAGCTTTGTTCATTAAACAAAGATAAAATCGGTGTTCAGAATGGTTTCCGGCGCCTCGATCGGACATTCCCGATATTACCGCCCCGAATTCGTCTCCGATTTTATCCTACTTTCAATCAGATTGGGTCGAGAAGTCTGACGATGCCGCGAGAACGATGGTAGGAGCTTTGTTTATTGAACAAAGATAAAATCGGTGTTCAGAATGGTTCTCGGAACCTTGATCGGACATTCCCGAAATTACTGCACCGAATTCGTCTCCGATTTTATCCCACTTCCGGTTACATTGGGTCTAGAAGTCTGACGATGCCGCGAGAACGACGGTAGGAGCTTTGTTTATTTAACAAAGATAAAATCGGTGCTCGGAATGGTTCCCGGGGCCTCGATCGGACATTCTCGATACTACTGCCCCGAATTAGTCTCCGATTTTATCCTACTTCCGGTCAGATTCGGTCGAGAAGTTTGACGATGCCGCGAGAACGACGGTAGGAGCTTTGTTTATTTAACCAAGATAAAATCAGTGCTCGGAATGGTTCCCGGGGCCTCGATCGGACATTCCCAATATTACTGCCCCGACTTCGTCTCCGATTTTATCCTACTTCCGGTCAGATTGGGTCGAGAAGTCTGACGATGCCGCCAGAACGACGCTAGGAGATTTGTTTATTTAAGAAAGATAAAATCGGTGCTCGGAATGGTTCCCGGGGCCTCGATCGGACATTCCCGATATTACTGCCGCGAATTCGTCTCCGATTCTATCCTAATTCCGGTCAGATTGGGTCCAGAAGTCTGACGATGCCGCCAGAACGACGCTAGGAGATTTGTTTATTTAAGAAAGATAAAATCGGTGCTCGGAATGGTTCCCGGGGCCTCGATCGGACATTCCCGATATTACTGCCGCGAATTCGTCTCCGATTCTATTCTAATTCCGGTCAGATTGGGTCGAGAAGTCTGACGATGCCGCGAGAAGGACGGTAGGAGCTTTGGTTATTTAACAAACATAAAATCGGTGCTCGGAATGGTTCCCGGGGCCTCGATAGGACATTAGTAGATGTACTAGGGCGGTTCTGAGCCACTTTTAGGGGGATGGTAAAGTGGGGGAGGGCCAAGTGGGGAGGGTCAGGTGGGGGCAGGGTCAGGTGGGTGAGGGTTAAGGGGGTGGGTGTCGCCGGGCGCGTGTGACGTCACATGGGGGCCTCGGTGGGGGGGTACCCATGTGGTTCGAAGACTACTGGGAGAAGGACGCCGCCAGGGGGGGGGGTCCAGCGCGGGAAAGCCAAGTGCGTGGATACGGCGGAGGGGAGTCGCCGGGCGCGTGTGACGTCACAGAGGGGGCCCCTTTAGGGGGGCCATGTGGTCCGTGGAGCGTCTGGCGGGGAAGCCGCCGTCGATGAGTGTTGTGTGTGTGAAGGGCGGCCTTTCAAAGCCCAATATTTATGACATGCAGCTGGTTCCATTCCGAAAGACAATGTATATGGCATCCGCCTCGTCTCCAAGCTCGCCGACACACGAAACCGGTCCTGACAGGTTCCTCGGGAAAAATCTTTAGGGATCAAAGGGACCACGGATGGACCACTTGAGCGCAGCTCTTGAAAACGCGAGGTCTCCATTCCGAAATATAACGTCAAGATGTTCGCATGTGCGAGTATGTACGCAGTGCATCCACCCAAGCACCCCCTGGACTTGATCAAAAACGAGCTCGAACAGGTTCCAAAGGTCTTGCTCCTAAAATATTGGGGTAAATATGTTGGCTTATTGTGGGATCGTTTGCCAGAACATCATCGAAATGATAGTGAAGTGATATCATATCTTCCATGCTTGGAGCATTATAATACGCCACAGATGAAAGATCATATCGATGGCCCTCCACCTCAACGTCGGGAGTGTACAAAATGCTGTGAAAATTCTCCACGTACGAGGTTCTGCGAACGTGTTTGAACCTGTTTTTCGGGAGCGTGAAAAAATGTCTTGGGGAAAATTCTCCACGGTTCTTCGAACGTGTTCAAACCTGTTTTTCACGATTGGAAGGGGGGGATTTGAGAGGGAGGCTTACGAGGGAGCTTATAATTTCGTGAACCACGCTCAGACTGCACGATTCCACTGCACCTTCAACATCTAAAAAGAACTTTGAAAGTGCGCGGAAAATGGATCTCTCGAGTATCAACAAAGTCGGCCGGATGGCAGAATTCCTCCCAACGAAGAAGCTGTCAGAACTCTCCGTTAAGTCGGAACGACTAATCTCCGACATAAGGGCCGTACAAACCAAATTTGGGAAATGCTACAGCGCAGACATCGCGGATGAGTTCTCCGTCTTCTTTCCAGCGCGACTTGTGAAGGTCTTCGACCAAGATCCAACAATGTTCGAGAGTATGCTGCAACTGGCGCGCAACGGTCAACTCTACATGAAGTACATTGGTGGAAAATACAACAGCGTCGAGTTCCATCGAGTCTGAGTATGGTGGAAAAGAACGCTCGTGAAGGCCCGGTGGAAACAACGAGTTCAACAGCAGCCAGCATCGTCACCATCGTAGAGTGCAACGACTGTTTGCATCACAGTCATCATCATCGTAGAGTTTTCAACGCTCGAGTCTGAGTATGGTAGAAAAGAACGCTCGTGAAGGCGCGGTGGAAACAACGAGTTCAGCGGCGGCTGGTATCGTCACCATCGTAGAGTGCAACGACTGTTTGAATCATCATCGTAGATTTTTCAACGCTTAGTGCTATGTAAAAATGTACAAAAAAAAAAACGTTTTCATCGAATATAATGTAAAAAAAATGTCGTCAAACTGTATTCGCCGTAAATATAGGAAATAAATGGAGAACGATATTTGTTCAAAATGTTTTTATTCATTTAAAAAAATCCCTCGCTCACACTTCGTACACAGAGAGCCAGCTTTTCAACGACTTTACATTCGCTTTGGCGCAATTGTATTTTGTATTGAAGGAATGATGGGGACATTTAACGTTTGCGATTTTCGGCAACTTCTGCAGCGATGGACAGTCCAGAGTCTCCAGATTGATGACTTTTGTTGTTGAATCCGCGAATCTCGAGAGCCATGAGCACTTCTCGAATCCCTTGGCATAGATCGTAGGAGCTCCTTCCAAGATTCCTCGAATTGTCGTTCTAGCTGCCTCGTATGGTATGCCGCTGTGATCCCATCGTATTCCATGATCATTGCGTTCCAGCCACTTGTTTGTCATTTAGTACTTGGCCGGTAAAGCGACCCAGGCGAATAGTGCATCGAAGAAGAATGTCAGCGGTTCAGCGTTCTTCTCATGGAGTTTGACGATAGACATCTCCTTCAGGACAAATTCGTTGACGGGTCTCTTGAAGCCCTGCACATCGACGATAAGCTCCATGTTGACCGAAGTGGATGAGAATCATCGGCATGATTTTATACCATTTTTTTTAACTCCATCACTGATTGGATTGTACTCATGGTGAGACGTTCCAGAGACTTCCGAAGACATTCATAAGACGTTCAAAGACATTCAAGAGACGTTCGAAAACATTCATAAGGCGTTTGAAGACATGCATGAGGGGTTCAAAGAGTTTCAAAAGACATTCTACAACGCCATGAGACATTTGAAGATGTTCGTGAGACCTTCAAGAGACTTTCGAAAACGTTTGAAGACTTTCATGAGAGGTTCGAAGACGTTCAAAAGATCTGTGACGATATTCATAATATGTTTGAAGACATCGATGAGGGGTTCGAAGACGTTTAAGAGACTTTCAAAGACATTCACGCGGGGGTTGGAAGATGTTCAAAAAACTTTCGAATTCGTTCAACACACATTTAACGACATTCATAATACGTTTGAAGACATTCATGAGGGGTTCGAAGATGCTTAAGAGAGACTTTCAAAGACATTCACGAGGGGTTTGTCCGAAGACATATATAAGACGTTTGAAGACATTCAAGAGACATTCGAAAACATTCATAAGGCGTTTGAAGACATGCATGAGGGGTTCAAAGAGTTTCAAGAGACTTTCTACGACGTTCATGAGACGCTTGAAGATGTTTCTCGAGACGTTCAAGAGATCTTTAACGACATTCATAATACGTTTGAAAACATCGATGAGGGGTTCGAAGATATTTTAGAGACTTTCAAAGACAATCACGAGGGGTTTGAAGACGTTCAAGAAACTTTCGGATCCGTTCGAGAGCCTTTTGACGATATTCATAATACGTTTGAAGACATTCTTGTGGGGTTCGATGACGCTTGAGAGACTTTCAAAGGCATCCACGAGGGTTTCGAATACGTCCAAGAGACTTTCGAATACGTTCAAGAGACTTTCAGAGACATTCGCGAGAGGTGCGAAGACGTTGAGAGACTTTCGAAGACATTCAAGAGATCTTTGACAATATTCATAATACGTTTGAAGACATCGATGAGGGGTTCGACGACGTTTTAGAAACTTTCAAAGACATTCACGAGGGGCTTGAAGACGTTTAAGAGACATTCGACGACATTCATGATACGTTTGAAGACATTCATAAGGGGTTCCAAGACGCTTGAGAGACTTTCAAAGACATTCACGAGGCGTTCTAAGACGTTCAAGAGAATTTCGATAGCATTCATAATACGGTTGAAGACATTCATAAGGGGTTCGAAGACACTCATAATACGTTTGAAGACGTTAAAGAGACTTTCGAATACGTTCAAGAGACTTTCAGAGACATTCGCCAGAGGTGCGAAGACGTTCAGAGACCTTCGAAGACATTCAAGAGATCTTTGACAATATTCATAATACGTTTGAAGACATCGATGAGGGGTTCGAAGACGCTTGAGAGACTTTCAAAGGCATTCACGAGAGTTTCGAAGACGTTCAAGAGGCTTTCGACGATATTCATAATACGATTGAAGACATTCATGAGGGGTTCGAAGACGCTTGAGAGACTTTCAAAGACATTCACGAGGGGTTTGAAGACGTTTAAAAGACTTTCGAATACGTTCGAGAGACTTTCAGAGACATTCGCGAGAGGTGCGAAGACATTCAGAGACTTCCGAAGACATTCACAAGACTTTCGGATACGTTCAAGAGACTTTCAGAGACATTCATGAGGGGTTCGAAGACGCTTGAGAGACTTTCAAAGGCATTCACGAGGATTTCGAAGACGTTCAAGAGACTTTCAGAGACATTCGCGAGAGGTGCGAACACGTTCAGAGACTTTCGACGACATTCATGATACGTTTGAGTACATTCATGAGGGGTTCGAAAACGCTTAAGAGAGACTTTCAAAGACATTCAGGAGTGGTTTTAAGACGTTTAGAGGACTTCTGACGACACTCATAATACGTTTGAAGACGTTCAAGAGACTTTCGAATACGTTCAAGAGACTTTGAGAGATATTCATGAGGGGTTCGAAGACGCTTGAGAGACTTTCAAAGGCATTCACGAGGGTTTCGAATACGTTAAAGAGACTTTCAGAGACATTCGCGAGAGGTTCGAAGACGTTCAAGAGATCTGTGACGATATTCGGAATTTGTTTGAACACATCGATGAGGGGTTCGAATACGTGTAAGAGACTTTCAAAGACATTTACGAGGGGTTGGAAGATGTTGAAAAACTTGCGAATTCGTTCATAATACGTTTGAAGACATTCATGAGGGGTTCGAAGACGCTTAAGAGATTTTCAAAGACATTCACGAGAGGTGCGAAGACGTTCAGAGACCTTCAAAGACATTGAAGAGATCTTTGACAATATTCATAATACGTTCGAAGACATGGATGAGAGGTTCGACGATGTTATAGAGACTTTCAAAGACATTCACGAGGGGTTTGAAGACGTTCAGAGACTTTCGAAGACATTCAAGAGATCTTTGACAATATTCATAATACGTTTGAAGACATCGATGAGGGGTTCGAAGACGTTTGAGAGACTTTCAAAGGCATTCACGAGAGTTTCGAAGACGTTCAAGAGACTTTCGACGACTTTCATGATATGTTTAAAGACATTCATGACGGGTTCGAAGACGTTCAAGATACTTTCGACACCATTCATAATACATTTGAAGACATTCATGAGGGGTTCAAAGACAAGTATCTTTGAAGACTTGAGAGACTTTCAAAGACATTGACGAGATCTTTGACTATATTCATAATACGTTTGAAGACTTCGATGTGGGGTTCGACGACGTTTTAGAGCCGTTCAAAAGACTTTCGTCGACATTCATGATACGTTTGAAAATGTTCGTGAGGGGTTCGAAGAAGCTTAAGCGAGACTTTCAAAGACATTCACGAGGGGTTCGAAGACGTTCAAAAGACTTTCGACGACACTCATAATACGTTTGAAGACATTCATGAGGGGTTCGAAGACGCTTGAGAGACTTTCAAAGACATTCACGAGGGGTTCGAAGACCTTCAGAGACCTTCGAAGACATTCAAGAGATTTTTGACAATATTCATAATACGTTCGAAGACATCGATGAGGGGTTCGACGATGTTTTAGAGACTTTCAAAGACATGCACGAGGGGTTTGAAGACGTTCAGAGACTTTCGAAGACATTCAAGAGATCTTTGACAATATACATAATACGTTTGAAGACATCGATGAGGGGTTCGAAGACGTTTGCGAGACTTTCAAAGGCATTCGCGAGGGTTTCGAAGACGTTCGAGAGACTTTCGAATACGTTCAAGAGACTGTCAGAGACATTCGCGCGAGGTGCGAAGACGTTCAGAGACTTTCAAAGACATTCAAGAGATCTTTGACAATATTCATAATACGTTTGAAGACATTCATGAGGGGTTCGAAGACGCTCGAGAGACTTTCAAAGGCATTCACGAGGGTTTCGAAGACGTTCAAGTGACTTTCGAATACGTTCAAGAGACTTTCATAGACATTCGCGAGAGGTGCGAAGACGTTCAGAGACTTTCGAAGACATGCAAGAGATCTTTGACAATATTCATAAATCGTTTGAAGACATTCATGCGCGTTTCGAAGACGCTTAACAGACTTTCAAAGACATTCGCGAGCGGTTTGAAGACGTTCAAGAGATTTTCAAAGACATTCACGAGGCGTTCGCAGAAGTTCAAGAGACTTTTGGCGACATTCACAATACGTTTGAGGACATTCATGAGCATTTCGACGACGCTTAAGAGGTTTTCAAAGACATTCGCGAGCGGTTTGAAGACGTCCAAGAGACTTTTGACGACATTCATAATACAATATTCGACGACATCCATAAAACGAAGATATTCATGACGTTTGAGTTTCGCTGGAATTGTTTGGGTTTGTTTGGGATTTTCACAGTTTTGGTAAAATGTGTTTGGGTATGTGTTTTAGGCATTCACGAGGGTTTCGTGAATGCCCGACATTCACGAAACGTCGGGCATTGACGTCGTTTGACGACATTCATAATACGATATTCGACGACATCCATAAAACAAAGATATTCATGACGTTTGAGTTTCGCTGGAATTGTTTGGGTTTGTTTGGGATTTTCACAGTTTTGGTAAAATGTGTTTGGGTATGTGTTTTAGGCATTCACGAGGGTTTCGTGAATGCCCGACATTCACGAAACGTCGGGCATTGACGTCGTTTGACGACATTCATAATACGATATTCGACGACATCCATAAAACAAAGATATTCATGACGTTTGAGTTTCGCTGGAATTGTTTGGGTTTGTTTGGGATTTTCATAGTTTTGGTAAAATGTGTTTGGGTATGTGTTTTGGGCATTCACGAGGGTTTCGTGAAACCCTCGTGAATGTCCAAAACTCAAGGGTCTTCGTCTTCGCACCTCTCGTGAATGTCTTTGAAAATCTCTTAAGCGTCTTCGAACCCCTCATGAATGTCTTCAAACGTATTATGAACGAATTCGAAAGTTTTTGAACATTTACCAACCCCTCGTAAATGTCTTTGAAAGTCTCTTACACGTATTCGAACCCCTCATCGATGTGTTCAAACACATTCCGAATATCGTCACAGATCTCTTGAACGTCTTCGAACCTCTCGCGAATGTCTCTGAAAGTCTCTTTAACGGATTCGAAACCCTCGTGAATGCCTTTGAAAGTCTCTCAAGCGTCTTCGAACCCCTCATGAATGTCTCTCAAAGTCTCTTGAACGTATTCGAAAGTCTCTTGAACGTCTTCAAACGTATTATGAGTGTCGTCAGAAGTCCTCTAAACGTCTTAAAACCACTCCTGAATGTCTTTGAAAGTCTCTCTTAAGCGTTTTCGAACCCCTCATGAATGTACTCAAACGTATCATGAATGTCGTCGAAAGTCTCTGAACGTCTTCGCACCTCTCGCGAATGTCTCTGAAAGTCTCTTGAACGTCTTCGAAATCCTCGTGAATGCCTTTGAAAGTCTCTCAAGCGTCTTCGAACCCCTCATGAATGTCTCTGAAAGTCTCTTGAACGTATTCGAAAGTCTTGTGAATGTCTTCGGAAGTCTCTGAATGTCTTCGCACTTCTCGCGAATGTCTCTGAAAGTCTCTCGAACGTATTCGAAAGTCTTTTAAACGTCTTCAAACCCCTCGTGAATGTCTTTGAAAGTCTCTCAAGCGTCTTCGAACCCCTCATCGATGTCTTCAGACGTATTATGAATATTGTCAAAGATCTCTTGAATGTCTTCGAAGGTCTCTGAACGTCTTCGCACCTCTTGCGAATGTCTCTGAAAGTCTCTTGAACGTATTCGAAAGTCTCTTTAACGTCTTCAAACGTATTATGAGTGTCTTCGAACCCCTTATGAATGTCTTCAACCGTATTATGAATGCTATCGAAATTCTCTTGAACGTCTTCGAACGCCTCGTGAATGTCTTTGAAAGTCTCTCAAGCGTCTTGGAACCCCTTATGAATGTCTTCAAACGCATCATGAATGTCGTCGAATGTCTCTTAAACGTCTTCAAGCCCCTCGTGAATGTCTTTGAAAGTCTCTAAAACGTCGTCGAACCCCTCATCGATGTCTTCAAACGGATTATGAATATTGTTAAAGATCTCTTGAATGTCTTCGAAAGTCTCTGAACGTCTTCGCACCTCTCGCGAATGTCTCTGAAAGTCTCTTGAACGTATTCGAAAGTCTCTTGGACGTATTCGAAACCCTCGTGGATGCCTTTGAAAGTCTCTCAAGCGTCTTTGAACCCCACAAGAATGTCCTCAAACGTATTATGAATGTCGTCAAAAGGCTCTCGAACGGATCCGAAAGTTTCTTGAACGTCTTCAAACCCCTCGTGAATGTCTTTGAAAGTCTCTAAAACATCTTCGAACCCCTCATCGATGTTTTCAAACGTATTATGAATGTCGTTAAAGATCTCTTGAACGTCTCACGAACATCTTCAAGCGTCTCATGAACGTCGTAGAAAGTCTCTTGAAACTCTTTGAACCCCTCATGCATGTCTTCAAACGCCTTATGAATGTTTTCGAATGTCTCTTGAATGTCTTCAAACGTCTTATATATGTCTTCGGACAAACCCCTCGTGAATGTCTTTGAAAGTCTCTCTTAAGCATCTTCGAACCCCTCATGAATGTCTTCAAACGTATTATGAATGTCGTTAAATGTGTGTTGAACGAATTCGAAAGTTTTTTGAACATCTTCCAACCCCCGCGTGAATGTCTTTGAAAGTCTCTTAAACGTCTTCGAACCCCTCATCGATGTCTTCAAACATATTATGAATATCGTCACAGATCTTTTGAACGTCTTCGAACCTCTCATGAAAGTCTTTAAACGTTTTCGAAAGTCTCTTGAAGGTCTCACGAACATCTTCAAACGTCTCATGGCGTTGTAGAATGTCTTTTGAAACTCTTTGAACCCCTCATACATGTCTTCAAACGCCTTATGAATGTTTTCGAACGTCTCTTGAATGTCTTTGAACGTCTTATGAATGTCTTCGGAAGTCTCTGGAACGTCTCACCATGAGTACAATCCAATCAGTGATGGAGTTAAAAAAAATGGTATAAAATCATGCCGATGATTCTCATCCACTTCGATCAACATGGAGCTTATCGTCGATGTGCAGGGCTTCAAGAGACCCGTCAACGAATTTGTCCTGAAGGAGATGTCTATCGTCAAACTCCATGAGAAGAACGCTGAACCGCTGACATTCTTCTGCGATGCACCATTCGCCTGGGACACTTTACCGGCCAAGTACTAAATGACAAACAAGTGGCTGGAACGCAATTATCATGGAATACGATGGGATCACAGCGGCATACCATACGAGGCAGCTAGAACGACAATTCGAGGAATCTTGGAAGGAGCTCCTACGATCTATGCCAAGGGATTCGAGAAGTGCTCATGGCTATCGAGATTCGCGGATTCACCAACAAAAGTCATCGATCTGGAGACTCTGGACTGTCCATCGCTGCAGAAGTTGCCGAAAATCGCAAATGTTAAATGTCCCCATCAATCCTTCAATACAAAATACAATTGCGCCAAAGCGAATGTAAAGTCGTTGAAAAGCTGGCTCTCTGTGTACGAAGCGTGAGCGAGGGATTTTTTTAAATGAATAAAAACATTTTGAACAATTATCGTTCTCTATTTATTTCCTATATTTACGGCGAATACAGTTTGACGACATTTTTTTTTACATTATATTCGATGAAAACGTTTTTTTTTGTACATTTTTACATAGCACTAAGCGTTGAAAAATCTACGATGATGATTCAAACAGTCGTTGCACTCTACGATGGTGACGATACCAGCCGCCGCTGAATTCGTTGTTTCCACCGCGCCTTCACGAGCGTTCTTTTCCACCATACTCAGACTCGAGCGTTGAAAACTCTACGATGATGATGACTGTGATGCAAACAGTCGTTGCACTCTACGATGGTGACGATGCTGGCTGCTGTTGAACTCGTTGTTTCCACCGGGCCTTCACGAGCGTTCTTTTCCACCATACTCAGACTCGATGGAACTCGACGCTGTTGTATTTTCCACCAATGTACTTCATGTAGAGTTGACCGTTGCGCGCCAGTTGCTGCATACTCTCGAACATTGTTGGATCTTGGTCGAAGACCTTCACAAGTCGCGCTGGTAAGACGACGGAGAACTCATCCGCGATGTCTGCGATGTAGCGTTTCCCAAATTTGGTTTGTACGGCCCTTATGTCGGAGATTAGTCGTTCCGACTTAACGGAGAGTTCTGACAGCTTCTTCGTTGGGAGGAATGCTGCCATCCGGCCGACTTTGTTGATACTCGAGAGATCCATTTTCCGCGCACTTTCAAAGTTTTTTCTAGATGTTGATGGTGCAGTGGAATCGTGCAGTCTGAGCGTGGTTCACGAAATTATAAGCTCCCTCGTAAGCCTCCCACTCAAATCCCCCCCTTCCAATCGTGAAAAACAGGTTTGAACATGTTCGAAGAACCGTGGAGAATTTTCCCCATGACATTTATTCACGCTCCCGAAAAACAGGTTCAAACACGTTCGAAGAACCTCGTACGTGGAGAATTTTCACAGCATTTTGTACACTCCCGACGTTGAGGTGGAGGGCCATCGATATGATCTTTCATCTGTGGCGTATTATAATGCTCCAAGCATGGAAGATATGATATCACTTCACTATCATTTCGATGATGTTCTGGCAAACGATCCCACAATAAGCCAACATATTTACCCCAATATTTTAGGAGCAAGACCTTTGGAACCTGTTCGAGCTCGTTTTTGATCATGTCCAGGGGGTGCTTGGCTGGATGCACTGCGTACATACTCGCACATGCGAACATCTTGACGTTATATTTCGGAATGGAGACCTCGCGTTTTCAAGAGCTGCGCTCAAGTGGTCCATCCGTGGTCCCTTTGATCCCTAAAGATTTTTCCCGAGGAACCTGTCAGGACCTGTTTCGAGTGTCGGCGAGCTTGGAGACGAGGCGGATGCCATATACATTGTCTTTCGGAATGGACCCAGCTGCATGTCATAAATATTGGGCTTTGAAAGGCCGCCCTTCACACACACAACACTCATCGACGGCGGCTTCCCCGCCAGATGCTCCACGGACCAGATGGCCCCCCTAAAGAGGCCCCCTCTGTGACGTCACACGCGCCCGGCGACTCCCCTCCGCCGTATCCCCGCACTTGGCTTTCCCGCGCTGGACCCCCGCCCCTGACGGCGGCTTCTTTCTCCCAGTAGTCTTCGAACCACATGGGTACCCCCTCCGCCGAGGCCCCCATGTGACGTCACACGCGCCCGGCGACACCCCCCCCTTAACCCTCACCCACCTGACCCGCCCCACTTGACCCTCCCCCACCTGACCCTCCCACCACCTGACCCTCCACCACTTTACCCACCCCCCAAAAGTGGCTCAGAACCGCCCTAGTACATCTACTGACATTCCCAACATTAATGCCCTCAATTCGTCTCCTATTTTATTTAACTTCCGGTCAAATTTGGACGGGAAGTCTGACGATACCGCGCGAACGACGGAAGGAGCTTTGTTCATTAAACAACGATAAAATCGGTGTTCGGAATGGATTCCGGGGCTTCGATCGGACATTCCCGATAATACCGCCCCGAATTCGTCTCCGATTTTATCCTACTTCCAATCAGATTGGGTCGAGAAGTCTGACGATGCCGCGAGAACGATGGTAGGAGCTTTGTTTATTGAACAAAGATAAAATCGGTGTTCAGAATGGTTCTCGGAGCCTTGATCGGACATTCCCGAAATTACTGCACCGAATTCGTCTCCGATTTTATCCTACTTCCGGTCAGATTGGGTTGAGAAGTCTGACGATGCCGCGAGAGCGACGGGAAGAGCTTTGTTTATTTAACAAAGATAAAATCGGTGCTCGGAATGGTTCCCGGGGCCTCGATCGGACATTCCCGACATTGCTGCCCCCAATTCGTCTCCGATTTTATCTTCCTTTCGGTAAGATTGGGTCGAGAAGTCTGATGATGCGGCGAGAACGACGCTAGGTGCTTTGTGTATTTAACCAAGATAAAATCGGTGCTCGAAATGGTTCCCGGGGCCTCGATCGGACATTCTCGATACTACTGCCCCGAATTCGTCTCCGATTTTATCCTACTTCCGGTCAGATTGGGTCGAGTAGTCTGACGATGCCGCGAGAACGACGGGAAGAGCTTTGTTTATTTAACAAAGATAAAATCGGGGCTCGGAATGGTTCCCGGGGCCTCGATCGGACATTCCCGACATTGCTGCCCCCAATTCGTCTCCGATTTTATCTTACTTTCGGTAAGATTTGGTCGAGAAGTCTGACGATGCGGCGAGAACGACGCTAGGTGCTTTGTTTATTTAACCAAGATAAAATCGGTGCTCGGAATGGTTCCCGGGGCCTCGATCGGACATTCCTAATATTACTGCCCCGACGTCGTCTCCGATTTTATCCTACTTCCGGTCAGATTGGGTCGAGAAGTCTGACGATGCCGCGAGAACGACGGTCGGAGCTTTGTTTATTTAACAATGATAAAATCGGTGCTCAGAATGGTTCTCGGAGCCTTGATCGGACATTCCCGACATCACTGCCCCGAATTCGTCTCCGATTTTATTCTAATTCCGGTCAGATAGGGTCTAGACGTCTGACGATGCCGCGACAACGACGCTAGGTGCTTTGTTGATTTAACCAAGATAAAATCGGTGCTCGGAATGGTTCCCGGGGCCTCGATCGGACATTCCAAATATTACTGCCCCAACTTCGTCTCCGATTTTATCCTACTTCCGGTCAGATTGGCTCGAGAAGTTTGACGATGCCGCGAGAACGACGGTAGGAGCTTTGTTTATTTAACAAAGTAAAATCGGTGCTCAGAATAGTTCTCGGAGCCTTGATCGGACATTCCCGACATTACTGCCCTGAATTCGTCTCTGATTTTATCCTACTCCCGGTCAGATTGGGTCAAGAAGTCTGACGATGCGAGCGAGAACGACGGTAGGAGGTTTGTTTATTTAACATAGATAAAGACGGTGCTCGGAATGCTTCCCGGGGCCTCGATCAGACTTTCCCCATACTACTGCACCGAATTCGTCTCCGATTTTATCCTACTTCTGGTCAGATTGGTTCGAGAAGTCTGACGATACCGCGAGAACGACGGTAAGAGCTTTGTTTATTCATCAAAGATAAAATCGGTGCTCGGAATGCTTCTGGGAGGCTTGATGGGACATTCCCAACATTACTGCCCCGAATTCGTCTTCGATTTTATCCTACTTCCGGTCAGATTGGGTCGAGAAGTCTGACGATGCCGCGAGAACGACAGTAGGAGCTTTGTTAATTTAACAAAGATAAACTCGGTGCTCGGAATGGTTCCCGGGGCCTCGATCGGACATTCTCGATACTACTGCCCCGAATTCGTCTCCGATTCCATCCTACTTCCGGTCAGATTGGGTCGAGAAGTCTGACGATGCCGCGAAAACGACGGTAGGACCTTCGTTTATTTAACAAAGATAAAATCGGTGCGCGGAATGGTTCCCGGGGCCTCGATCGGACATTCTCGATACTACTCCCCCGAATTCGTCTCCGATTTTATCGTACTTCCGGTCAGATTGGGTCGAGAAATCTGACGATGCCGCCAGCACGACGGGAAGAGCTTTGTTTATTTAACAAACATAAAATCTGTGTTCGGAATGGTTTCCGGGGCCTCGATCGGGCATTCCCGATATTACCGCCCCGAATTCGACTCCGATTTCATCCTACTTCCGGTCAGATTGTGTCGAGAAGTTTGACGTTGCCGCGAGAACGACGGTACGAGCTTTGTTTATTTAACAAAGATAAAATCGGTGCTCAGAATAGTTCTCGGAGCCTTGATCGGACATTCCCGACATTACTGCCCCGAATTCGTCTCCGATTTTATCCTACTCCCGGTCAGATTGGGTCAAGAAGTCTGACGATGCCGCGAGAACGACGGTAGGAACTTTGTTTCTTCAACAAAGATAAAATCGGTGCTCGGAATGGTTCTCGTAGCCTTGATGGGACATTTCGGACATTACTGCCCCGAATTCGTCTCCGATTTTATCCTACTTCCGGTCAGATTAGGTCGAGAAGTCTGACGATGCCGCGAGAACGACGCTAGGAGCTTTGTTTATTTAAGAAAGATAAAATCGGTGCTCGGAATGGTTCCCGCGGCCTCGATCGGACATTTCCGATATTACTGCACCGAATTCGTCCTCGATTTTATTCTACTTCCGGTCAAATTGGGTCTAGACGTCTGACGATGCCGCGAGAACGACGCTAGGTGCTTTGTTTATTTAACCAATAAAAATCGGTACTCGGAATGGTTCCGAGTACCGATTCCGGGGCCTCGATCGGACATTCCCGACATTGCTGCACCCAATTCTTCTCCGATTTTATCTTACTTTCGGTAAGATTGGGTCGAGAAGTCTGACGATGCCGCGAGAACGACGCTAGGTGCTTTGTTTATTTAACCAAGATAAAATCGCTGCTCGGAATGTTTCCCGGGGCCTCGATCGGACATTCCCATTATTGCTGCCCCGACTTCGTCTCCGATTTTATCCTACTTCCGGTCAGATTGGGTCGGGAAGTCTGACGATGCTGCGAGAACGACGGTAGGAGCATTGTTTATTTAACAGAGATCAAATCGGTGGTCAGAATGGTTCTCGGAGCCTTGATCGGACATTCCGGAGATGACTGCCCCGAATTCGTCTCCGATTTTATCCTAATTCCGGTCAGATTGGGTCGAGAAGTCTGACGATGCCGCGAGAACGACGCTAGGAGCATTGTTCATTAAACAAAGATAAAATCGGTGTTCGGAATGGTTTCCGGGGCCTCGGTCGGACATTCCCGATACTACCGCCCCGAATTCGTCTCCGATTTTATCCTACTTCCGGTCAGATTGGGTCGAGAAGTCTGGCGATGCCGCGAGAACGACGCTAGGAGCTTTGTTTATTTATCAAAGATAAAATCGGTGCTCGGAATGGTTCCCGGGGCCTCGATAGGACATTCTTGATATTACTGCCCCGAATTCGTCTCCGATTTTATCCTACTTCCGGTCAGATTGGGTCGAGAAGTCTTACGACGCCGCGAGAACGACGCTAGGAGCGTTGTTTATTTAACAAAGATAAAATCGGTACTCGGAATGGTTCCCGGGGCCTAGATCGGACATTCCAGATATTACTGCCCCGAATTCGTCTCTGATTTTATCCTACTTCCGGTCAGATTGGATCGATAAGTCTGACGATGCCGCAAGAACGACGGTAGGAGTTTTGTTTATTTAACAGAGATCAAATCGGTGGTCAGAATGGTTCTCGGAGCCTTGATCGGACATTCCGGAGATGACTGCCCCGAATTCGTCTCCGATTTTATCCTAATTCCGGTCAGATTGGGTCGAGAAGTCTGACGATGCCGCGAGAACGACGCTAGGAGCATTGTTCATTAAACAAAGATAAAATCGGTGTTCGGAATGGTTTCCGGGGCCTCGGTCGGACATTCCCGATACTACCGCCCCGAATTCGTCTCCGATTTTATCCTACTTCCGGTCAGATTCGGTCGAGAAGTATGACGATGCCGCGAGAACGACGGTAGGAGCTGTGTTTATTCAACAAAGATAAAATCGGTGTTCGGAATGGTTCTCGGAGCCTTGATGGGACATTCCCGACATTACTGCCCCGAATTCGTCTCCGATTTTATCCTACTTCCGGTCAGATTGGGTCGAGAAGTCTGACGATGCCGCGAGAACGACGCTAGAAGCTTTGTTTATTTGAGAAAGATAAAATCGGTGCTCGGAATGGTTCCCGGGGCCTCGATCGGACATTCCCGATATTCCTGCACCGAATTCATCCCCGATTTTATTCTACTTCCGGACAGATTGGGTCTAGACGTCTGACGATGCCGCGAGAACCACGCTAGGTGCTTTGTGTATTTAACCAATAAAAATCGGTGCTCGGAATGGTTCCCGGGGCCTCGATCAGACATTCCGAATATTACTGCCCAGACGTCGTCTCCGATTTTATCCTACTTCCGGTCAGATTGGGTCGAGAAGTCTGGCGATGCCGCGAGAACGACGCTAGGAGCTTTGTTTATTTATCAAAGATAAAATCGGTGCTCGGAATGGTTCCCGGGGCCTCGATAGGACATTCTTGATATTACTGCCCCGAATTCGTCTCCGATTTTATCCTACTTCCGGTCAGATTGGGTCGAGAAGTCTTACGATGCCGCGAGAACGACGCTAGGAGCGTTGTTTATTTAACAAAGATAAAATCGGTACTCGGAATGGTTCCCGGGGCCTAGATCGGACATTCCAGATATTACTGCCCCGAATTCGTCTCTGATTTTATCTTACTTCCGGTCAGATTGGATCGATAAGTCTGACGATGCAGCAAGAACGACGGTAGGAGCTTTGTTTATTTAACAAAGATAAAATCGGTGCTCAGAACGGTTCTCGGAGCCTTGATCGGACATTCCCGAGATCACTGCCCCGAATTCGTCTCCGATTTTATCCTACTTCCGGTCAGATTGGGTCGAGAAATCTGACGATGCCGCCAGCACGACGGGAAGAGCTTTGTTTATTTAACAAACATAAAATCTGTGTTCGGAATGGTTTCCGGGGCCTCGATCGGGCATTCCCGATATTACCGCCCCGAATTCGACTCCGATTTCATCCTACTTCCGGTCAGATTGTGTCGAGAAGTTTGACGTTGCCGCGAGAACGACGGTACGAGCTTTGTTTATTTAACAAAGATAAAATCGGTGCTCAGAATAGTTCTCGGAGCCTTGATCGGACATTCCCGACATTACTGCCCCGAATTCGTCTCCGATTTTATCCTACTCCCGGTCAGATTGGGTCAAGAAGTCTGACGATGCCGCGAGAACGACGGTAGGAACTTTGTTTCTTCAACAAAGATAAAATCGGTGCTCGGAATGGTTCTCCTAGCCTTGATGGGACATTTCGGACATTACTGCCCCGAATTCGTCTCCGATTTTATCCTACTTCCGGTCAGATTAGGTCGAGAAGTCTGACGATGCCGCGAGAACGACGCTAGGAGCTTTGTTTATTTAAGAAAGATAAAATCGGTGCTCGGAATGGTTCCCGCGGCCTCGATCGGACATTTCCGATATTACTGCACCGAATTCGTCCTCGATTTTATTCTACTTCCGGTCAAATTGGGTCTAGACGTCTGACGATGCCGCGAGAACGACGCTAGGTGCTTTGTTTATTTAACCAATAAAAATCGGTACTCGGAATGGTTCCGAGTACCGATTCCGGGGCCTCGATCGGACATTCCCGACATTGCTGCACCCAATTCTTCTCCGATTTTATCTTACTTTCGGTAAGATTGGGTCGAGAAGTCTGACGATGCCGCGAGAACGACGCTAGGTGCTTTGTTTATTTAACCAAGATAAAATCGCTGCTCGGAATGTTTCCCGGGGCCTCGATCGGACATTCCCATTATTGCTGCCCCGACTTCGTCTCCGATTTTATCCTACTTCCGGTCAGATTGGGTCGGGAAGTCTGACGATGCTGCGAGACCGACGGTAGGAGCATTGTTTATTTAACAGAGATCAAATCGGTGGTCAGAATGGTTCTCGGAGCCTTGATCGGACATTCCGGAGATGACTGCCCCGAATTCGTCTCCGATTTTATCCTAATTCCGGTCAGATTGGGTCGAGAAGTCTGACGATGCCGCGAGAACGACGCTAGGAGCATTGTTCATTAAACAAAGATAAAATCGGTGTTCGGAATGGTTTCCGGGGCCTCGGTCGGACATTCCCGATACTACCGCCCCGAATTCGTCTCCGATTTTATCCTACTTCCGGTCAGATTCGGTCGAGAAGTATGACGATGCCGCGAGAACGACGGTAGGAGCTGTGTTTATTCAACAAAGATAAAATCGGTGTTCGGAATGGTTCTCGGAGCCTTGATGGGACATTCCCGACATTACTGCCCCGAATTCGTCTCCGATTTTATCCTACTTCCGGTCAGATTGGGTCGAGAAGTCTGACGATGCCGCGAGAACGACGCTAGAAGCTTTGTTTATTTGAGAAAGATAAAATCGGTGCTCGGAATGGTTCCCGGGGCCTCGATCGGACATTCCCGATATTCCTGCACCGAATTCATCCCCGATTTTATTCTACTTCCGGACAGATTGGGTCTAGACGTCTGACGATGCCGCGAGAACCACGCTAGGTGCTTTGTGTATTTAACCAATAAAAATCGGTGCTCGGAATGGTTCCCGGGGCCTCGATCAGACATTCCGAATATTACTGCCCAGACGTCGTCTCCGATTTTATCCTACTTCCGGTCAGATTGGGTCGAGAAGTCTGGCGATGCCGCGAGAACGACGCTAGGAGCTTTGTTTATTTATCAAAGATAAAATCGGTGCTCGGAATGGTTCCCGGGGCCTCGATCGGACATTCCGGATATTACTGCCCCGAATTCGTCTGTGATTTTATCCTACTTCCGGTCGGATTGGATCGAGAAGTCTGACGATGCCGCGAGAACGACGCTAGGAGCTTTGTTTATTTAGCAACGATAAAATCGGTGCTCGGAATGGTTCCCGGGGCCTCAATCGGACATTCCCGATATAACTGCCCCCAATTCATCTCCGATTTTATCTTACTTCCCGTCAGATTTGGTCAAGAAGTGTGACGATGCCGCGAGAACGACGGTAGGAGCTTTGTTTATTTAACATAGACAAAATAGGTGTTCGGAATGGTTCCCGGGGCCTCGATAGGACATTCTTGATATTACTGCCCCGAATTCGTCTCCGATTTTATCCTACTTCCGGTCAGATTGGGTCGAGAAGTCTTACGATGCCGCGAGAACGACGCTAGGAGCGTTGTTTATTTAACAAAGATAAAATCGGTACTCGGAATGGTTCCCGGGGCCTAGATCGGACATTCCAGATATTACTGCCCCGAATTCGTCTCTGATTTTATCCTACTTCCGGTCAGATTGGATCGATAAGTCTGACGATGCCGCAAGAACGACGGTAGGAGCTTTGTTTATTTAACAAAGATAAAATCGGTGCTCAGAACGGTTCTCGGAGCCTTGATCGGACATTCCCGAGATCACTGCCCCGAATTCGTCTCCGATTTTATCCTACTTCCGGTCAGATTGGGTCGAGAAGTCTGACGATGCCGCGAGATCGACGCTAGGGGCTTTGTTTATTTAACATAGACAAAATCGGTGCTTGGAATGGTTCCCGGGGCCTCGATCGGACATTCTCGATATTACTGCCCCGAATTCGTCTCCGATTCTATCCTACTTCCAATCAGATTGGGTCGAGAAGTCTGACGATGCCGCGAGAACGATGGTAGGAGCTTTGTTTATTTAACAAAGATAAAATCGGTGCTCAGAATGGTTCTCGGAGCCTTGATCGGATATTCCCGTCATTACTGCCCCGAATTCGTCTCCGATTTTATCCTACTTCCGGTCAGATTGGGTCGAGACGTCTGACGATGCCACGAGAACGACGGTAGGAGCTTTGTTTATTTAACAAAGATAAAATCGGTGCTCAGAATGGTTGTCGGAGCCTTGATCGGACATTCCCGACATTACTGCCCCGAATTCCTCTCCGATTTTATCCTAATTCCGGTCAGATTGGGTCGAGAAGTCTGACGATGCCGCGAGAACGACGCTAGGAGCTTTGGTTATTTAACAAAGATAAAATCGGTGCTCGGAATGGTTCCCGGGGCCTCGATAGGACATTCCCGATATTACTTCCCCCAATTCGTCGCCGATTTTATTTTACTTCCGGTCAAATTTGGTCGGGAAGTCTGACGATACCGCGCGAACGACGGAAGGAGCTTTGTTCATTAAACAAACTTAAAATCCGTGTTCGGAATGGTTTCCGGGGCCTCGATCGGACATTCCCGATATTACCGCCCCGAATTCGTCTCCGATTTTATCCTACTTCCGGTTAGATTCGGTCGAGAAGTTTGACGATGCCGCGAGAACGACGGTCGGAGCTTTGTTTATTTAACAAAAATTAAATCGGTGCTCAGAATGGTTCTCGGAGCCTTGATCGGACATTCTCGATATTAATGCCCCGAATTCGTCTCCGATTTTATCCTACTCAAGGTGAGATTGGATCAAGAAGTCTGACGATGCCGCGAGAACGACGGTAGGAGCTTTGTTTATTTAACATAGACAAAATCGGTGATCGGAATGGTTCCCGGGGCCTCGATAGGACATTCTTGATATTACTGCCCCGAATTCGTCTCCGATTTTATCCTACTTCCAATCAGATTGGGTCGAGAAGTGTGACGATGCCGCGACAACGATGGTAGGAGCTTTGTCTATTTAACAAAGATAAAATCGGTGCTCAGAATGGTTCTCGGAGCCTTGATCGGATATTCCCGACATTACTGCCCCGAATTCGTCTTCGATTTTATCCTACTTCCGGTCAGATTGGGTCGAGAAATCTGACGATGCCACGAGAACGACGGTAGGAGCTTTGTTTATTTAACGAAGATAAAATCGGTGCTCGGAATGGTTCCCGGGGCCTCGATCGGACATTCTCGATATTATTTCCCCCAATTCATCTCCGATTTTATCCTACTTCCGGTCAGATTGGGTCGAGAAGTCTGACGATGCCGCAAGAACGACGGTAGGAGCTTTGTTTATTTAACAAAGATAAAATCGGTGCTCAGAATGGTTCTCGGAGCCTTGATCGGACATTCCGACATTACTCCCCCGAATTCGTCTCCGATTTTATCCTAATTCTGGTCAGATTGGGTCGAGAAGTCTGACGATGCAGCGAGAACCACGCTAGGAGCTTTGGTTACTTGTCAAAGATATAATCGGTGCTCGGAATGGTTCCCGGGGCCTCGATGGGACATTCCCGATATTACTGCCACCAATTCGTCTCCGATTTTATTTTACTTCCGGTCAATTTTGGTCGGGAAGTCTGACGATACCGCGGGAACGACGGAAGGAGCATTGTTCATTAAACAAAGATAAAATCGGTGCTCGGAATGGGTCCCGGGGCATCAATCGGACATTCCCGATATTACTGCCCCCAATTCATCTCCGATTTTATCTTACTTCCGGTCAGATGTGGTCAGGAAGTGTGACGATGCCGCGAGAACGACGGTAGGAGCTTTGTTTATTTAACAAAGATAAAATCGGTGCTCAGAATGGTTCTCGGAGCCTTGATCGGACATTACTGCCCCGAATTCGTCTCCGATTTTATCCTACTTCCGTCAGATTGGGTCGAGAAGTCTTACGATGCCACGAGAACGACGCTAGGAGCTTTGTTTATTTAACAAAGATATAATCGGTGCTCGGAATGGTTCCCGGGGCCTCGATCGGACATTCCAGATATTACTGCCCCTAATTCGTCTCTGATTTTATCCTACTTCCGATCAGATTGGATCGAGAAGTCTGACGATGCCGCGAGAACGACGGTCGGAGCTTTGTTTATTTAACAAAGAAAAAATCGGTGCTCGGAATGGTTCCCGGGGCCTTGATAGGACATTCCCGATATTACTGCCACCAATTCGTCTCCGATTTTATTTTACTTCCAGTCAATTTTGGTCGGGAAGTCTGACGATACCGCGGGAACGACGGAAGGAGCTTTGTTCATTAAACAAAGATAAAATCGGTGCTCAGAATGGTTCCCGGGGCCTCAATCGGACATTCCCGATATTACTGCTCCAAATTCATCTCCGATTTTATCTTACTTCCGGTCAGATGTGGTCAGGAAGTGTGGCGATGCCGCGAGAACGACGGTAGGAGCTTTGTTTATTTAACAAAGATAAAATCGGTGCTCAGAATGGTTCTCGGAGCCTTGATCGGACATTACTGCCCCGAATTCGTCTCCGATTTTATCCTACTTCCGGTCAGATTGGGTCGAGACGTCTTACGATGCCGCGAGAACGACGGTAGGAGCTTTGATTATTTATCATAGACAAAATCGGTGCTCGGAATGGTTCCCGGGGCCTCGATCGGACATTCTCGATATTACTGCCCCGAATTCGTCTCCGATTTTATCCTACTTCCAATGAGTTTGGGTCGAGAAGTCTGACGATGCCGCGAGAACGATGGTAGGAGCTTTATTTATTTAACAAAGATAAAATCGGTGCTCAGAATGGTTCTCGGAGCCTTGATCGGATATTCCCGACATTACTGCCCCGAATTCGTCTCCGATTTCATCCTACTTCCGGTCAGATTGGGTCGAGAAGTCTGACGATGCCGCAAGAACGGCGGTAGGAGCTTTGTTTATTTAACAAAGATAAAATCGGTGCTCAGAATGGTTCTCGGAGCCTTCATCGGACATTCCCGACATTACTGCCCCGAATTCGTCTCCGATTTTATCCTAATTCCGGTCAGATTGGGTCGAGAAGTCTGACGATGCAGCGAGAACCACGCTAGGAGCTTTCGTTATTTAACAAAGATAAAATCGGTGCTCGGAATGGTTCCCGGGACCTCGATAGGAAATTCCCGATATTACTGACCCCAATTCGTCTCCGATTTTATTTTACTTCCGGTCAAATTTGGTCGGGAAGTCTGACGATACCGCGGGAACGACGGAAGGAGCTTTGTTCATTAAACAAAGATAAAATCGGTGCTCGGAATGGTTCCCGGGGCCTCAATCGGACATTCTCGATATTACTGCCCCGAATTCGTCTCCGATTTTATCCTACTTCCGGTCAGATTGGGTCGAGCAGTCTGACGATGCCGCGAGAACGTCGGTAGGAGCTTTGTTCATTTAACAAAGAAAAAATCGGTGCTCAGAATGGTTCTCGGAGCCTTGATCGCACATTCCCGACATTACTGCCCCGAATTCGTCTCCGATTTTATCCTAATTCCGGTCAGATTAGGTCGAGAAGTCTGACGATGCCGCGAGAATGACGCTAGGAGGTTTGGTTATTTATCAAAGATAAAGACGGTGCTCGGAATGGTTCCCGGGGCCTCGATAGGACATTCCCGATATTACTGCCCCAAATTCGTCTCCGATTTTATTTTACTTCCGGTCAAATTTGGTCGGGAAGTCTGACGATACCGCGGGAACGACGGAAGGAGCTTTGGTTATTTATCAAAGATAAAATCGGTGTTCGGAATGGTTTCCGGGGCCTCGATCGGCCATTCCCGATATTACCGCCCCGAATTCGTCTCCGATTTTATCCTACTTCCCGTCAGATTCGGTCGAGAAGTTTCCGATGCCACGAGAACGACGGAAGGAGCTTTGTTTATTTAACAAAAATAAAATCGGTGCTCAGAATGGTTCTCGGAGCCTTGATCGGACATTCCCGACATTACTGCCCCGAATTCGTCTCCGATTTCATCCTACTCCCGGTCAGATGGGATCAAGAAGTCTGACGATGCCGGGAGAACGACGGTAGGAGCTTTGTTTATTTTACAAAGATAAAGACGGTGCTCGGAATGGTTCCCGGGGCCTCGATCAGACATTCCCGATACTACTGCCCCGAATTCGTCTCCGATTTTATCCTACTTCCGGTCAGATTGGGTCCAGAAGTCTGACGATGCCGCGAGAACGACGGTAAGAGCTTTGTTTATTCAAGAAAGATAAAATCGGTGCTCGGAATGGTTCCCGGGGCCTCGATTGGACATTCCCGATATTACTGCACCGAATTCGTCCCCGATTTTATTCTACTTCCGGTCAGATTGGGTCTTGACGTCTGACGATGCCGCGAGAACGACGCTAGGAGGTTTGTTTATTTAACAAAGATAAAATCGGTGCTCGGAATGGTTCCCGGGGCCTCGATCGGACATTCCCGACATTGCTGGCCCCAATTCGTCTCCGATTTTATCTTACTTTCGGTAAGATTGGGTCGAGAAGTCTGAAGATGCCGCGAGAACGACGCTAGGTGCTTTGTTTATTTAACCAAGATAAAATTGGTGCTCGGAATCGTTCCCGGGGCCTCGATCGGACATTCCCAATATTACGGCACCGAATTCGTCTCCGATTTTATCCTCCTTCCGGTCAGATTGGGTCGAGAAGTCTGACGATGCCGCGAGAACGACGCTAGGTGCTTTGTTTATTTAACAAAGATAAAATCGGTGCTCGGAATGGTTCTCGGAGCCTTGATCGGAAATTCCCGATATTACTGCCCCCAATTCGTCTCCGATTTTATTTTACTTCCGGTCAAATTTGGTCAGGAAGTCAGACGATACCGCGGGAACGACGGAAGGAGCTTTGTTCATTAAACAAAGATAAAATCGGTGCTCGGAATGGTTCCCGGGGCCTCAATCGGACATTCCCGATATTACTGCCCCCAATTCATCTCCGATTTTATCTTACTTCCGGTCAGATTTGGTCAAGAAGTGTGACGATGACGCGAGAACGACGGTAGGAGCTTTGTTTATTTAACAAAGATAAAATCGGTGCTCAGAATGGTTCTCGGAGCCTTGATCGAACATTACTGCCCCGAATTCGTCTCCGATTTTATCCTACTTCCGGTCAGATTGGGTCGAGAAGTCTTACGATGCCGCGAGAACGACGCTAGGAGCTTTGTTTATTTAACAAAGATGAAATCGGTGCTCGGAATGGTTCCCGGGGCCCCGATCGGTCATTCCAGATATTACTGCCCCGAATTCATCTCTGATTTTATCCTAATTCCGGTCAGATTGGATCGAGATGTCTGACGATGCCGCGAGAACGACGGTAGGAGCTTTGTTTACTTAACAAAGATAAAATCGGTGCTAGGAATGGTTCCCGGGGCCTCGATCGGACATTCTCGATATTACTGCCCCGAATTCGTCTCCGATTTTATCCTACTTCCAATCAGATTGGGTCGAGAAGTCAGACGATGCCGCGAGAACCATGGTAGGAGCTTTGTTTATTTAACAAAGATAAAATCGGTGCTCAGAATGGTTCTCGGAGACTTGATCGGACATTCCCGACATCACTGCCCCGAATTCGTCTCCGATTTTATCCTACTTCCGGTCAGATTGGGTCGAGACGACTGACGATCCCGCGAGAACGACGGTAGGAGCTTTGTTTATTTAACATAGACAAAATCGGTGCTTGGAATGGTTCCCGGGGCCTCGTTCGGACATTCTCGATATTCCTGCCCCGAATTCGTCTCCGATTTCATCCTACTTCCAGTCAGATTGGGTCGAGAAGTCTGACGATGCCGCGAGAACGATGCTAGGAGCTTTGTTTATTTAACAAAGATAAAATCGGTGCTCAGAATGGTTCTCGGAGCCTTGATCGGATATTCCCGACATTACTGCCCTGAATTCGTCTCCCATTTTATCCTACTGTTGTGTCCGCAAACTTGTGCAATACAACAAGTATTTGCGCAACTGCGAGAGTTCCACTTTGTTGCCCTCCTTGCGAGAGTGACACTTTATTGCCCTCCTTGCGAGAGTTACACTTTCGCGAAAATGCAAACGTCAAAACGACACTTTGCGACACATCCTGACCAAGCATCTTATGATGCTTGATCTGGGGCAAATTACGACAATCAGAGTCGACAATTAAGAGAAGACACCAGGGAACAGACAGTCCTTCGTTGGCTTTTGAACGGTTCGGTCCTAAGGTACGACCGACACACTGTAAATTCAATTATAAGACCAGCCCAGTAATAAACTTATATTCCTATTCAACGAACTTGAGTTCCAACTCTTAATTTCGCAACGATCCCAAAATACCCATCCGGGGTTCTCGAGCTGGGGATACAACATTGGTGGCAGCGGTGGGATCTGCCGAAAAGTTCGTTCCTTGTGTGTGGACACGCACAACAACCACTCAAGCACCTTAAGCGAGTGACCGAGTCAACTCGTGTGCTGGAGTGAGACATCCCGACCGAGTCGGAAGAGGAATCCAGAGGAAAGGCTACAGCCAAGCAGAGCCAATCCCAGAAAACCCGGATCCCGAGGATCAACGGAAGAAGGACTCAACAATTAGAAAAATCGTACCCAGAAGCAGATCACGAAACGAAGGAACGAAGACCAGGACGATCAGAAGATCATCTATCAGCATGCATCTTGCGATCATCTACCTGTAAGTGACGGAACATTTATTAAGTAAACTCCTCCAAAGCCAGAGAATTCGTCTATGTCGGACGAAGAAAAAGCAGACCGGTATCGATTGCCCGGGAGAGACGAACTATCGCGATCGTTAGATTCGTTTTTTAACACTGTCGTAAGTTACGACGGTGAGAGTGATTTAGGCCGAAAGCGTCGTAGGGAAAATCCAAGCACCGAAAAACTAGATTTGACTCCCGTAACGTACGCGAAATATTTAAATCCGAAGCGTCAGCATAATCAGCCTTCGGAACACAATTCGTCAGACGCGTCGTCCAGTGCTGACGAAGCATTTAATCCCGTTGAAACCGAAAGAAATCGCGAATTAAATCACCAAGATTTTACGCTATTAAACCATCGGACAGTAACAATGGCCGAACACGATGACTATATGTCAATGAAAGAGGCTCGAATGAGCATCCCCGTATTCGACGCATCAAAACCGGAAGCCGTTACAGATTTTATACGAGCAATAAAATACGCGTCAACTCGAGTCCGTCCCGAAAATGTCGCGGATTTATTACAAGCTATATTGCATCTCAAATTACAAGGCAAAGCCGCGGCGGACCTGCGTTACAAAAACATAGAGACGTTCGACGATTTGCTGACGTTATTAAAATCACTGTACGAGGCGAAGTGAACAGTCCCTGCGCTACAAATCGAATTCAATTCCTGTAGACAAAAACATGACGAGACTGTACAAGCTTACGCAAACCGCGTCGAATCTATAATGATGGATTTAATCAAGGGTTGCACGCCCATGGTCCATTCCGAAATTGGTAGACAAGCAATCGAACAGCTAATTAGGCATTTTGCCCTAAACAATTTCGAACACGGACTTCGCAAGGACCTGCAGATAATGGTCAGGTCACGCGGGTACCACGATTTAGGAGAAGCAATCCGCGGAGCAATCGAAGAGGAAAAATCGGTCGAAGGAACAAAAACTATCGCGAAGAGCGTTTCCCACAGTAGTGGACAGTCCGCGCCGTCACACGCCCACGAGGGGCGAAAATCGTTCCCGTTTCAAAGGCCCGCGTCGCATCAGGCGCAAACACAAGCGCGTTATAGCTTGCCAGTGCCAACGAAAACAATAAATCAAGCAGAAATAATTTGCAATTATTGCAAAAAACCGGGTCACAGATATAGCGACTGTAGACGACGGCCAGGATGGCAAGGCCCGAGTTACCAGCAGAAGCGTTACAATTACGCACCAAACAATAAGTTCCCAAGAAAACAAAATGATTATAGGCCAAATGAAAAAAACCAAGAAAATGCGCCCAAAAGAACAGTCAGTTCATTAGCAGTCGGCGTTCTCTCAATAGAGAAAGAAACAAAATGCGTTCAAGTGAACGAGAAAAAATATTCGCAAAGAAGAATAATGGACATTCTACTCGGAAAGCCATATGTACACAATGACAAGGCGCCGAGAAGAATTTACCACGTCAGCGCTCAGCTGCCGCGAGTATACGCCAGTGACCTACATATAACGTCAAAGCAGGCTCGCGACAAAATGCTGACGCTCCGTTGTGACACAGGGGCCCAGTGCAGCATAGTAAAGGTGAATGAGCTGGATCCGGAAACACCCATCGAGGACGAGATAATAGAACTTCACGGCCTCGGGGGCAAGGCGTTTCGCACGCTCTGCACAGCTGAGCTAAAACTGGACACCCCGGCCGCTGTGATAACGCACAAGTTCCACGTGGTCGGCAAGGAAGTACCGTTAGCAGTAGACGGACTCCTTGGAATGGACTGTATAGTCGAAAAGGGAATAAACATACTAGAAGGAAAAATGATAGAAATTCGAGGGCACAAAATACCGTTTGTACACGGCACAAAATATTTAAAAATACCCGCCCGCTCAGAATGTATTGTGCAGGCGAGGACGAAGGAAAAAGGCCAAGGATTTACAAGGGAACAAAAAATCCAAAAGGGAATCACGATGGGAAAGGCCATCGTGAAGGCAGAGGCAAACACTTGCCCTGTAATAATAATGAATGTGCTCGAGAAAGAGCAAATTATTAAAAGACCTACGGTCGAGCTGGAAAAAATGGAAATCGACAAGGTTAGCCTGGGAAAAGAAAACTGTGACAAACAGAAGAAAGAAGAGGAAACTCAAGAAGACGCCGGAAAAAACGCGGAAATACGAAAGAAAAGGATGGAAAAATTATGACGCGAGGTTAAGGGGAACTCGCATTTAAACACAGAAGAAGAAGAAATTTTGCGAGAAATCTGCGAGGAATTCCCCGACGTATTTCATCTCGAAGGAGAACTACTAGGTTGTACGAAAGCAGTCGAGCATCGGATACCGCTCAAGGACGGGGTAATGCCGATAAAGGTGCGACCTTATCGACTGCCGGAGGAGCACAAAAAAGAAATTCAACGACAGGCACAAAAAATGCTAGATGAGGATATAATCCGCCCCAGCACGAGCCCATGGAATGCCCCTTTGCTCGTCGTGCCGAAAAAACCAGATGCGGACGGAATAGTCCAAAAAAGGGTGGTCGTTGACTTCCGGAAATTAAACGAGGCTACAGAAGGCGACTCTTACCCACTGCCCAATATCGCAGAGATACTGGACCAGTTGGGAAAGGCAAAATACTTCACGACCCTTGACCTCGCTTCGGGATTTCATCAAATCCCAATGGCAGAGGAAGATAAACCGAAAACGGCTTTTTCAACGCCGCTAGGGCATTACGAGTATAATCGAATGCCATTTGGTTTAAAAAATGCACCTCCTACGTTCCAAAGATTAATGGACGCAGTATTGGCCGGTTTGCAGGGCCTCAAATGCTACGTATATTTGGACGATATTGTCATACACGGAGCCTCACTTGCCGAGCACGACAAGCGGTTACGTGAAGTGCTGACGCGGCTAAGAGAGGCTAATTTAAAAATACAACCCAAGAAATGCGAATTTATGCGAAAGGAAACGCAATATCTCGGTCATATTATAACAGAAGTCGGTGTGAAACCTGACCCTGAAAAACTAAAAGCGGTAAAAAATTTCCCAATACCGAGAAATGTAAAAGAAATACAATCATTCCTGGGACTAGCCGGGTACTACCGCCGATTCATTAAAGATTTTTCCAAGATCGCTAAACCAATGACGAATTTGATCAAAAAGGGTGTGAAATTCGAATGGTCCGAATTATGCCAAAGCTCATTTGACCGTTTAAGGGAAGCCCTGATCACGGCGCCCATACTCCAGTATCCCGATTTCACGAAACCGTTTATCGTGACCACGGATGCCTCGGATAGGGCAATTGGTGCAATCCTGTCTCAAGGGAAAATTGGAGAGGATTTACCCATATGCTATGCAAGCCGAACTCTCAACAAAGCCGAAACTAATTATTCGACTACAGAGAAGGAACTGCTTGCAATCGTATGGGCAGTACATCAATTTCGACCGTATATTTATGGCACAAAATTCACCATAATTACGGATCACAAACCATTGACATGGTTATTCAGCGTAAAGGATCCAGGATCAAGGCTTATGAGATGGCGAATAAAATTAGAGGAATATAACTATAAGATCCAATATAAAACGGGAAAATCAAACACAAACGCAGATGCGTTAAGCCGCATATATGCCTTGACACGAGCTCAAGCACAAGAGAGAGAAAAAATTACACAAAAGCGCGGTAGTGAAATAGAGAAAAATAATAAAGGAAAAAATATAAGGAAATGCGGTAGCGCGACAGAGACAGAAGATAAAGAAAGAGTGATAGCAACAGGCAAAAGTGAGCAAGAAAAATTAAATAGAGAAAGAGAGAAGACTCCGCGCGGCCGCGCGAGAGAAATAATAAAGGAAGACAGTATGGCCGCCAGCAGTTACGCAAGTGAGAGGGAAGAGACCGAGTCCGACAGTATGGATTCGGACAGTGGCAACCCGAGCAAGAGCGCCCGGGAGAGAGAGCGCAAAAAGAAGGACAGCGCTACGAATATCCGCACAAAGCGGAGAGGCCGAGAATACAACTCTCCGTGCTACGAGGCAGCACGTGGAGGAGAAGCCGCCTGGGGAAGCGCGGCACAGGGGGAATCTCCCCGTGAGTTAAAAGAGTCGCGATGCTCGAGCACGAGCGCGAGCGACGAAGAAAACGGCAGCATTGGCGTATGCACTCCCAGCAAGGAAGACCGAGAGAAGATAATGCAGGAATATCACGATGCCCCTCTAGGTGAGCACCAAGGCATCACACGGACGCTGCAGCGAATACGACAACAGTATATGTGGCCAGGAATGAAACGAGACGTCACCGCACACATTCAGGAGTGCGACAAATGTCAGCGAAATAAATCAGGAAAAAATGCGAAGGTACCGATGGTCATAACAGACACACCGGGCCGAGCGTTCGAAAAATGTGCTGTCGATATTGTAGGTCCCTTGACTGTTACAGAAAAAGGCAACAAATACATCCTGACTTTCCAGGATTTATTAACAAAATATAGTGCAGCAATTCCGTTAGAAAACCAAGAAGCCAAAACGGTAGCAAAGGCCCTCGTAACGGAAATCATTTGTAAATTTGGTGCCCCGTCCGAAATTCTTTCGGATCAAGGCACAAATTTTCTAAGCAACATATTTAAAGAAATGTGTGATCTCCTACAAATAAAAAAGTTGCAAACCACGGCATACCATCCACAATCGAATGGAGCCCTGGAAAGATCCCACAGGACCCTTGCGGAATACCTGAAAAATTTTGTACGTGAGGATCAAAGGGACTGGGACGAATGGATACCATACGCCATGTTCACATATAATACCACGCCACACACGGCTACAGGTATTACGCCGTATGAATTGGTATTCGGTAAAGAGGCTAAATTACCGACCGCGTTGCGAGAAATACCGAGAGCAACATATTCATACGACGATTATGCAGCAGAATTACGTGAACGCCTGAGGGCGTCATGGCAACAGGCACAACAAAAGCTGAAAAAAGGAAAGGAGAAATCGAAGCATCATTACGATCACACGGCCGGTAAAGTAGAGTACCGCCCGGGTGATAAAGTCCTCCTCTACGACGAGACCGTGAGGAGGGGCAGATCGGCCAAACTTACCCCGAAATGGGTAGGGCCTTACACGGTTCAAAGCCGAGAGGCAGGTGAAACCTGCCGTATCGGCCGCGGACGCAAAGAAATACGCGTACACGCGAACCGCCTAAAAAAATATATCACCCACTAGCCGTCTCGATGGCCAGCGGGTGGGCGGAGAAAAGGGGGGGCCCGCGGCTCGACCGCATGAAGCCCCGTCATCAAAAAAAAAAAGAGAGAGGAAAAATAACATGAAAAGAAATATATATAGATATATCGCACAGGAAGTGCGGAAGACGAGAACGCGCATCAAAAGAAAAAAAAATGTTTAATTTTAAAATCAAGGGAGGCCACGAAGGCTCTCCCGCAAGACGCCCTGAAAAGAGGAACGGAAAAATAAAATGCACAACTCAAATACATATTTAAAAGAGAGAAATGCAATATATTGTTACAACATTTTTCCATATTTTCAACATAAGGGGTACGCCGAAATTTACCACAAACTCCAAGGAGTCCTCATCAGCTCCGAAGAACACCGTCTCGCCTTCATACCGAGAATAATCAATTATAATTTTCTGGAAAAAAAGGGGAAGAAAAATAAAATTATAGAAGAAAACGTGCAAAAATGTATGCAAAGAGAGAAGGGAAGTATTAAACTTACCGATGAATAATTGATTCCCGTCGAAAGTCGAAGTAATAATGAAAATGTCGCCGTTCAAGCATCGAAGGAGCGACCTAGTCGAAGCACGGAAACGCAAACTTTGCAGAGGAAAAAAAGCTTCTATCAAGAAAGGAAGGAACAATAAACTCAGGACTCAGCAACGAGCCCGAGTTAAAAGTCTTCAATAAAAAAGAATTAAAATTCTAAAGATAAACCCATAAATCTTTGTGTATATCTGTATACATATATAAATTCTCCTATTAAAAAAAAAAACGACAGGTCCGAAGGATTTAACCTCTGGCCCTAGGGTCGAGCTCAGGTGAAGCTGATACGCCGGAAAAATCATACCGGATAGAAAAGTTTACGGTCTCACCCGGAATTTTTTATGAGGAAATCGGGACCATGTCAATAACCCGCGACGTGTGGAAACTAGCGGTAAAAATGGATCTAAATGGAATAGCGGAACAGAAAGCGCAGATCACCGAAGCTATGAAGAAAATAGTAGACCTATGCGCTCAAGACCTGCGGGCCAACCTACTCTGTCATATGGCGACAAAAACAACGACTCGCATGGTCGATAAAATCAACAACGAACTACAAGCCGCATACGACATAACAGGAATTAAAAAAATTCGTTATCGACGAGGCTTGATAGACGGATTAGGGGGAATAATAAAAGCAATCACAGGAAATATGGATGCACAAGACGCATCCGAAATCAGCAACGAAATAAATAAAATAAATAAAAAGCAAAAAACAGTAGAAGACGCCTTAAAGGGAAATGTGCAAATTTTGAACTCAACAATAGACCTTTTTAATCGATCATCAAACCGTTTGGAAGATAATCAGAAGGTGCTACAAGCTCTCGTGAAACAGATCGAACAACGGGTGGTCAACCAGTACAACGACCAAAACACCCGACAACAATTGGATGAACGAATAGCGGCTGTAAGCCTCATCGTAGAATCATTACTGAATGACGTACGACAAATAGTTAATTTTTTAATAGGACTCACGAGAGGAATGGTCATCCCAAGCATACTATCTCCAAGACAATTGACAAATTATTTGACTGACGCTTTACCCAATTTGCCAATAGGGCATACGTTCCCTACCGCGATAAACTACGCGCAAATGCCAACATTATTGGAGTTGTCAGAAGTAGGCGCGTATAGTACGAAAACGTACATTGTACTTGTAATAAAAATACCGTTAATTGGCACTGAGGAATATAAAATAAGCAAAGCCTATCCTCTGCCTGCCAAAATAAAAAATCATAGTTATCAATTTGTAGAAATAAAGAATGACCTTGTCGCGGTCGAAGCCACAACAGAATCTTGCTTACACATAACAAAAAATGATTTAGAAAATTGTAAGGCCGTAGAGTCACATTATTATTGCCGGCCAAAGCAAGCGGCGCGTCCCGCTCATACTTGCGCATCGTGCGAGGTGGCATTGTACATTGCACCTAAAGATAAAAATGCGAATTGCGACCAAAGAATTGCTCAGATAAATAACACTCTAATTATTGCGTTAGAACGCCATGGTAGGTGGCTATACGTCGCACCGGAGCCCGAAACGCTTCTCATCCATTGCGGAAAACAACCAACCGCGCACGCGACCCTTACGGGTGCAGGGACTCTGGCTTTGGACGGAAAATCTTCCGTCACCGCCCCTAGTTTTAGACTAGAAACCGTCGGCGAAATAAGACAGAACGTATACGCCGATTTCCTACCGCAATATAATTTATCATTTTTGTCTACAGATATGAACATACTCGATCATACATCGACAAAAATTGTATTACCGCACGAAATCATAAACGATCCAAAAGAATTAAACAGGATCAGCGAACGCGTAAAAAACATAAAGATTAAGTTAAACAAAGAGTCAAGCGATTCAAACACATATAAACATATAATAGGTAACTATTCGCTAAGCACAATCGCGCCGATAATACTCGGAATAGCCTATGTATGCTATTACCGCATAAAGCGCGCAAGGAAACCAGTCCGCAACGAGGACCACAACAGCGCCGAGCCGGCGCAACCAAGCGAAGCACAGTCAGCAAAAAGAAAGCTGCCCGTGCCCAAATTGACACTAAAAATCAAGCGAAACACAGCAACAACGAGTTCCGTGTAAAATGATCATACGAAAAATGTATTGAAAAAAAAATGTATTATAATTATGCGAGAATTATTTTAAGAAAAAATAATAACGATATATATGGGATAATCACACGGGAACATGGATAAAGATTTGTAAACCGAAGGACCAACCATTAATGCAAAACAAATCCCAGGAGAGATTTGATCTTTTAAAGGGGAGGGATGTTGTGTCCGCAAACTTGTGCAATACAACAAGTATTTGCGCAACTGCGAGAGTTCCACTTTGTTGCCCTCCTTGCGGGAGTGACACTTTATTGCCCTCCTTGCGAGAGTTACACTTTCGCCAAAATGCAAACGTCAAAACAACACTTTGCGACACATCCTGACCAAGCATCTTATGATGCTTGATCTGGGGCAAATTACGACAATCAGAGTCGACAATTAAGAGAAGACACCAGGGAACAGACAGTCCTTAGTTGGCTTTTGAACGGTTCGGTCCTAAGGTACGACCGACACACTGTAAATTCAATTATAAGACCAGCCCAGTAATAAACTTATATTCCTATTCAACGAACTTGAGTTCCAACTCTTAATTTCGCAACGATCCCAAAATACCCATCCCGGGTTCTCGAGCTGGGGATACAACACTACTTCCGGTCAGATTGGGTCGAGAAGTCTGACGATGCCACGAGAACGACGGTAGGAGCTTTGTTTATTTAACAAAGATAAAATCGGTGATCGGAATGGTTCCCGGGGCCTCGATCGGACATTCTCGATATTACTGCCCCGAATTCATCTCCGATTTTATCCTACTTCCGGTCAGATTGGGTCGAGCAGTCTGACGATGCCGCGAGAACGTCGGTAGGAGCTTTGTTCATTTAACAAAGAAAAAATCGGTGCTCAGAATGGTTCTCGGAGCCTTGATCGCACATTCCCGACATTACTGCCCCGAATTCGTCTCCGATTTTATCCTAATTCCGGTCAGATTGGGTCGAGAAGTCTGACGATGCCGCGAGAATGACGCTAGGAGCTTTGGTTATTTATCAAAGATAAAAACGGTGCTCGGAATGGTTCCCGGGGCCTCGATAGGACATTCCCGATATTACTGCCCCAAATTCGTCTCCGATTTTATTTTACTTCCGGTCAAATTTGGTCGGGAAGTCTGACGATACCGCGGGAACGACGGAAGGAGCTTTCGTTATTTATCAAAGATAAAATCGGTGTTCGGAATGGTTTCCGGGGCCTCGATCGGCCATTCCCGATATTATCGCCCCGAATTCGTCTCCGATTTTATCCTACTTCCGGTCAGATTCGGTCGAGAAGTTTACGATGCCACGAGAACGACGGAAGGAGCTTTGTTTATTTAACAAAAATAAAATCGGTGCTCAGAATGGTTCTCGGAGCCTTGATCGGACATTTCCGACATTACTGCCCCGAATTCGTCTCCGATTTCATCCTACTCCCGGTCAGATTGGATCAAGAAGTCTGACGATGCCGGGAGAACGACGGTAGGAGCTTTGTTTATTTTACAAAGATAAAGACGGTGCTCGGA
Source organism: Ophion slaviceki (assembly GCA_944452715.1). Lineage (NCBI taxonomy): Eukaryota > Metazoa > Arthropoda > Insecta > Hymenoptera > Ichneumonidae > Ophion > Ophion slaviceki. The sequence goes on from OX101790.1 coordinate 6,583,140, forward strand.
ATGGTTCCCGGGGCCTCGATCAGACATTCCCGATACTACTGCCCCGAATTCGTCTCCGATTTTATCCTACTTCCGGTCAGATTGGGTCCAGAAGTCTGACGATGCCGCGAGAACGACGGTAAGAGCTTTGTTTATTCAACAAAGATAAAATCGGTGCTCGGAATGGTTCTCGGGGCCTCGATTGGACATTCCCGATATTACTGCACCGAATTCGTCCCCGATTTTATTCTACTTCCGGTCAGATTGGGTCTTGACGTCTGACGATGCCGCGAGAACGACGCTAGGAGCTTTGTTTATTTAACAAAGATAAAATCGGTGCTCGGAATGGTTCCCGGGGCCTCGATCGGACATTCCCGACATTGCTGGCCCCAATTCGTCTCCGATTTTATCTTACTTTCGGTAAGATTGGGTCGAGAAGTCTGAAGATGCCGCGAGAACGACGCTAGGTGCTTTGTTTATTTATCAAAGATAAAAACGGTGCTCGGAATGGTTCCCGGGGCCTCGATAGGACATTCCCGATATTACTGCCCCAAATTCGTCTCCGATTTTATTTTACTTCCGGTCAAATTTGGTCGGGAAGTCTGACGATACCGCGGGAACGACGGAAGGAGCTTTCGTTATTTATCAAAGATAAAATCGGTGTTCGGAATGGTTTCCGGGGCCTCGATCGGCCATTCCCGATATTACCGCCCCGAATTCGTCTCCGATTTTATCCTACTTCCGGTCAGATTCGGTCGAGAAGTTTACGATGCCACGAGAACGACGGAAGGAGCTTTGTTTATTTAACAAAAATAAAATCGGTGCTCAGAATGGTTCTCGGAGCCTTGATCGGACATTTCCGACATTACTGCCCCGAATTCGTCTCCGATTTCATCCTACTCCCGGTCAGATTGGATCAAGAAGTCTGACGATGCCGGGAGAACGACGGTAGGAGCTTTGTTTATTTTACAAAGATAAAGACGGTGCTCGGAATGGTTCCCGGGGCCTCGATCAGACATTCCCGATACTACTGCCCCGAATTCGTCTCCGATTTTATCCTACTTCCGGTCAGATTGGGTCCAGAAGTCTGACGATGCCGCGAGAACGACGGTAAGAGCTTTGTTTATTCAACAAAGATAAAATCGGTGCTCGGAATGGTTCCCGGGGCCTCGATTGGACATTCCCGATATTACTGCACCGAATTCGTCCCCGATTTTATTCTACTTCCGGTCAGATTGGGTCTTGACGTCTGACGATGCCGCGAGAACGACGCTAGGAGCTTTGTTTATTTAACAAAGATAAAATCGGTGCTCGGAATGGTTCCCGGGGCCTCGATCGGACATTCCCGACATTGCTGGCCCCAATTCGTCTCCGATTTTATCTTACTTTCGGTAAGATTGGGTCGAGAAGTCTGAAGATGCCGCGAGAACGACGCTAGGTGCTTTGTTTATTTAACCAAGATAAAATTGGTGCTCGGAATCGTTCCCGCGGCCTCGATCGGACATTCCCAATATTACGGCACCGAATTCGTCTCCGATTTTATCCTCCTTCCGGTCAGATTGGGTCGAGAAGTCTGACGATGCCGCGAGAACGACGCTAGGAGCTTTGTTTATTTAACAAAGATAAAATCGGTGCTCGGAATGGTTCCCGGGGGCTCGATTGGACGTTCCCGTTATTACTGCCCCCCATTCGTCTCCGACTTTATCTTACTTCCGGTCAGAATGGATAAGGAAGTCTGACGATGCCGCGAGAACGACGGAAGGAGTATTGTTTGTTTATCGAGGCCCCGGGAACCATTCCGAGCACCAATTTTATCTTTGTTAAATAAACAAAGCTCCTAGCGTCGTTCTCGCGGCATCGTCAGACTTCTCGACCCAATCTGATCGGAAGTAGGATAAAATTGGAGACGAATTCGGGGCAGTAATGTCGGGAATGTCCGATCAAGGCTCCGAGAACCATTCTGAGCACCGATTTTATCTTTGTTAAGTAAACAAAGCTCCTACCATCGTTCTCGCGGCATCGTCAGACTCCTCGACCCAATCTGATTGGAAGTAGGATAAAATCGGAGACGAATTCGGGGCAGTAGTATCGGGAATGTCCGATCGAGGCCCCGGGACCCATTCCGAGCACCGATTTTATCTTTGTTAAGTAAACAAAGCTCCTAGCGTCGTTCTCGCGGCATCGTCCGACTTCTCGACTCAATCTGACCGGAAATAAAATACAATCGTAGACGGATTCGGGGAAGTACTATCCGGAATTTCCGATTGAGGCCCCTAGAAAAGTTGCGAGCACCGATTTTATCTTTGTTAAATAAATAATGCTCCTTCCCTCGCTGTCGCAGGATCGCCAGACTTCTCGACCCGATCTGACCGGAAATAAAATAAAATCGGAGACGAATTCGGGGCAGTAGTGTCAGGAATGTCCGATCGGTGCTCCGACAACCGTTGCGGGCACTGATTCTATCTTTGTTAAATAAATAATGCTCCTTCCGTCGTTGTCGCAGCATCGTCAGATTTCTCAACTCAATCTGACCCATTGCGAAGCAAATGCTAACCCGCGATTCGCAAACCTGGGTCGTTTTCATCCCGCCCAAGTTCATTTTCTTCACTTAATATTTATTTTTAAAAAATCGAAATGAGGAAGAAAACAACCTTATCATTCCTGTAGAAGTACGGTCTAAAATCGACCGTGATTTTTTTCAGATTTTTTCCACCGACAATTGTTGGTTTGGCAGTGCAAAAATGAAAACGACCCAGTGTCACGGGATTAAAGTGCCTGAAATACCTTCATAGATTGAGGTTTAAGATAATCGATTGAACTTGATCTATCGATTGCGAACTTTATCGGAAATAATGTCAATTTCGAAAATGTTTGCGGATTTCATGGTCCGCAAACAATATTCCTCATCATTTGCGATTCGCTAATAACTTTCGCAATAAATAATTCTATCAATACATTTTAAAGTAATTTCGCGTGAAATTATTATTTTTTGCCAAATTATACGAGCATTTTTATTTTTGACTTTTCATGAATTATTCAAAAACTCTGTAACTACATCATGTGAAGATAATTTATGCAACATTAAAAGACAGAAATCTCGTAGTATTTGTTAAAAATTAATGATTCCACGTCAAATTACTTTAAAATGGATTGCTAGAATCATTTATTCCAAAAGTTGTTAGCGAATCGCAACTGATTGAAAATTGTATTTGCAGTGCATGGAATCCTCGAACATTTTATAAATTGACATTATTTTGAATCAAGTTCTCAGATAGGGGCACATTCAGGTTCCTTGGATCGACCGCGTATCATCGGACTCTGAACCAACTTTCTGTGACAGTCGACCATTCGGAAGTTGCAGCTGTGACTTCAGCAGACTAGCACTTCCTATAGCACTGTCGTGCCTGACGTAGCTCGTTTGTTCCACTGATTAAATTCCCATTTATACACTTTAATCGTATGTTTGATAATTTTTTTTCTCCATGACGGGAAGCACAAATATAGTTTTTCGGGAGTGTCCCGTATTCGGAATTTTATAGACTTCATTCTCTTGCACGCAAAATGGATTTTTTATTCTTTTCCAGAATACTCTATTTTCTCTGGCAAATGCTATTCATGACAAAAATACGATATATTTTTTTTTCAAAGAAAGCGTGAAAAACCATTGAAAATCATATTTTTTTCAGTCGCAAAATCACCGCGCAAGACCCTCTAAAAACACCTGTCCCCCTTATGAAAGTCACCCTGTATATGTTAAGATATCATTTCGCATATGCACTCGTCCAGACTCAATATGCCATAAAAAATTAAAGCTCAGAAATCCGAGTACGATAATTTATAAAGCGCTATCAAGAAAAAGTGAACATAATAAAATTATTACTATCTAGATTATCTGAATGCAATTTATACTATTGCGATTATATTTTTATTTTTACTTTTAAAGAACTGGTTTTTTAGAAGAAACACCTATCTAGACGACGAAAAAATTAATGAATTTGTGTAATTATTATCGCAAAATGGGTTAATTTGAAATAGAAATTTCGAAAATTTACTTAAAATATAATATACAAAACCCGCCACGTCGAATGATTAAGAACCTAACCAAATAGCACCGCCAGAAATTTACATTTACTTTTCGATTTGGAATTTTTAAGTTTCCGGCTTTCTGGAAAAAAGAACGACTTATCCGAAAATATCGGGATAAAATTTGTACCGAATTTATCGACCCGTTTTCCACATATTTGGGGACCGGCCTTGAAAAGTATATTTCGAAAACATCACGGTAAAAATTTATAAAAAAGAATTGCGCTTGGCGGCTCTGTTCTCGTAATGGGTCACGACGTTTACGATTTTATGGATATCGTGATAAAACTAACGAACGATGATCTTACAAATCAATTCTTTGAGGCGAGCTAAAAAAATTTTTTCGCTCGTAACCCCCTTAGATTTATTTTGTAAAGTATCATAATAAAATATATAACTAGTAAATATATAATAGAAATGTATGTGTATTTCCAAGTGCTTCCGAATCAGAGTCGAGGGAATCCCAATTCGAATATGTGAGTCTTATGATTAAGGGGTACCCCCCCCCCCCACCCCAGCTCACTACACACCTCTTCCTAAATTCAATCCACATATATTCATGTATACCCAAACATAAAATCCATATTACCGATGGGTTTCATAACAATTTCAAAGCATACGGATTGAAAATTTGCTAAAACCGCAAATGAAATGGAATTACGCGGGGGTAGTTTACCCTTAAGAGAACGGCGATACGGTTTTAGCGTGAAAAAATATTCAATTACATGTTTTAGGAGTATTTTCTATCAGTGCGGATATTTTGAAAAGAAAAATATGACCTCGCCGAGTTAATTCATGTATGGGGTGGTTTACCCCCTTAAGCTTGCGCAAAAATACGTAAACTTTAATTTTTTCCCCTCTTTAAAATAAACTCCATTTTGTTTATTTCCATGCAATATTTCGCCGTGTGGACTGAAAAAAGCAAATATATGGGTGGTTCACGCCCTAATTTTGTTTTGCAATGTCATTATAGTCGATTTTCATTGCGTCGGATTCGAAGAATTTTCGTTTTTGTTCAATTAAAATCAGTGGACTTCTTGGGGGTGAAACTGCTAGATTACCCCTAAAGATGCCTTTTTTCGAGGGGGTAGTTTCACCCCTTAAAACCGTTTTTCCGCCGATAAAAAAACGTATCGCTTACTTTTCCGTGCTTTATAACATATCCAAATGTCAACAAAATTGAAGGGTGTCACCTGAGGGAAGTTCCTTGTTAGCAAATAGATTGTCAAAATGTATTTAAAAAAAATATATTTATATAGGTCACCATGTATGGACGAAAATGGTAATTTAAAAAATGTCCTAAAAAATGTAGGTCTGTGCTGTTGATGAAATCTTGGAGATGGATCATCCGAAACAAAAAAATCAAACGGTTTTCGATTCAGTATGTAAATGGCTATAGCGCATATCATAAGATTTTTGAGATATGCAAAAATAACAAAATAGCGGACATTTTCTAAAAAAAACGTTTTTTCACCGTTTTTGGAAAAAACATATAAAATATTGAAATTAAAAAAAAATCCTTCATATGCGCTATAGCTTTAGTTGTAAAGAATATGTGGTCAACATTTCATAAGGATCGATTCAGTACTTTCGAAGATTTTATGTAACCAGTTTTATATCAATAACTATAATATAAACATATGAAAAAAATTAAAGAAAATAGTATTTTTCAGCGTCTGACGTGAGAAGACCCCTTAATCAAATAATCACCGTCAAACGAATTCCAAAACATTATAATGGAAAAAGTCGAAGTTATATATGCCATAGAATTTTTTGGACCCAAAAATGCGGAAAAATTGGTCAAACTTCATTTTTCTATTTATCATTTGAGGTGATCAATCAGTTGCGCGGTCAGTAAAATTGAAGTTGCGCATTGTACTCCTTTCGTCAGAGAATGAGGTGCAACTCATATTTGCCTCGAAATATCAAGGATGTCCAAAAAAAAACGTGTATCTGCTTTTTGTTTATTTCCAAACCAATATTTAATTATATTGAATGGACATTTTCATCGATGTGTTCGTTACCTACAAATGATTCCGCATCCATCCATCCATCCATCCGTCCGTCCGTCCGTCAGGTCCGTCCGTCCATCCATGAAATGGATATGAAAATATAAAAATACATTAATAGAAGTATTGCCCCTCGCTTTCTACTACTTTTGACCACCTTTAGGGCGGGGTATGAATACCGCGTCGGAAGAACGCCTCGTCTTTAGATGCATTTCACGAATCGATCCATTTTTGACAATCTTCTTAAGAAATGAACTTCTGCTCAGACAGGCTAGGAGCCATCGAACGAAACAAATGGTAATCAGAAGAAGCGGTATCTGGAGATACGGCGGGCGGGGTAGGACTTCCCATTTAAGTATTTCCAGATATGTTTGTACCGGTTATGCGACGTGTGGACGAGCATTGTTGTACAGAAAAATGACTTTGTCGTGTCTTTCGAAGTATTCCGGCCGTTTTTCTTTCAATGCACGGCTCCAGCGCATCAATTGCAGTCAGTAGCGATCCCCAGTTATGATTTCATTCGGTTTCAGCAGTTCATAATAAATCATACCCCTCTGACCCCACCAAATACAGAGCAGGACCCATGGCTTTGCCACTGATGTTGATGGTTGGCCGGGCTTAACCCATGACTTTCTGCGCTTCGGATTGTCGTAATCGATCCATTTCTCATCACCAGTTACAATTCCATGCAACAAACCGGGAAGGAAAACTCCCCGCAAAAACACTGTATTCGGCACAAATGTTGAAATATTCAATAAATTATAAAGTGTTGTTATTCACTATTCAAAAAGAGGTTATGCACAGCAAATGACATTTAATGATAGCCGTTTCACGATGAATACATTACTGTCGGCAACAACGAAATACTGTAATACCTACGCCATCTCTTGTAAAAAGCTACGAATTAATTCATATATAGGTACAGCTAGAACTGACCGCGTTAGTAAAATATGTAATATAGCAGGAGCGCAGTAAAAAAATTACTTTCAACAATCGATTTGTCGAAAAGTATGTCGCATCGACAAAAACATTTTTACGGCAAGGCTTATACCATTAAAATGATAGCTGGAAATTTCGGAATTTTCCTTTCGAAATTTTTCCTCCGCACACATTTTCAGGCGCACGCAATTACAACACATTCCCCTATCCTTCCCCTCTACGCTGCCTTTCCGCCGTAGCGCGCACCTGATTGGCTATTTATTTTAATTCATAATTAATTATCTATGCGTCTGATCAAAAAATGACGGAGGACTTTTCGTCTCAGAATTTTTTTTCCTACCATATGCTAGAAGGACGTACCTTATTTCTGGGACACCCTGTATAATTACCAGTAATACTACCAGTATGAATAGTCCCCAAAAAGCAAACTCAACAGAACATAATATATGGAGACTCGTAATTGATTTTAGAAACCGAATGAAGTTATAATAGAAGATGTTGACTAGAAATGGATCCTAAAGATAACCACAAAACGGATTTCATGACCCCTCACGTTTATTCCGAATTTCATAGAATGCCATACGGACTAAAGAGGGTGCCAGCCACGGTACCCATACTTTTCCCCGGAAACACTTCCCCGAAAACACTTCCCCGAAAACATTTCCCCGATTGACACTTCCCCGAACGGCACTTCCCCGAAAAACGGTTCCCCGAAAAACAGTTCCCCGAATCGACATTTTCCCGAATGAACACTTCCACGAACGACACTTCTCTGAAATTGAGTGAAAAAGTTATTTATTTAAAGTCAAAGTCAAAATGGGTAAAAATTATTAAGAGGTTACCCCCACTTGCGATTTTGAAAAAATCGATTTTTTTATTGCATTTTTTTTAAGTATAAGTATCTGAGAATATGTCCTGAAAATTTCAAGTCGATCCGAACAAAATTGACTGAGATATGAGCGCTGAAAGGGAAGAATCCGTTGTGTAAACGACCGGCTAGTCTGCCGTCTGGCTCGCTCGACCCTCCCTCCGACCTTCAATGCATTGTTAGATGAAAAGGGTCGTATACCTGGCATTCACAACGTTCATATAATAGACTGGAATTTATAAAAACGTATTTTCGTTGTCTGTTATGATCTAAACTCGTCAGTGTAGCTCGAAAGTTCGACTATAGAAGACGTATATTCCGCCGTTCATAATATTATAAGCACAGTTTTTATTCATTTTACATTCAAAAATGGATCGACAAAAAGGTTCGCGACAAACAAGAAGCAGTGATAATTTACGGAAATCTCGACCAAAAAAAAGGAAGGGTGTTTTTAACCCCAACCTGGCCGAAACGAAAACTGAAAGTTTCAGCACGTCTGCGAAGAAACTGAAAAATAATATTGATATGACTGTGAATCAAAGTCCTTATATTGAATATCGGATTTTGAACTTTTGGGTTGTGTTTGCTGCTATTTCAAATTTAGTGAAGTGCAAAACGTGTAATGGAAATATTACATTTGAAACGGCAAGTGCAGGAGGACTAGGCTTCAAAATCGTTGTGAAATGTGACTCATGTGCAGATAATTTGATACCATCTTCTCCTTTTTTGGAACATTCATATGAAATAAATCGTCGATTTATATTCACCATGCGAGTTCTCGGCATAGGATTGGCTGGAGCACAAACATTTTGCGGACTTATGGACATGCCAAGGTTTCTTACCGAGACTACATATTCAATAATTTTGAAAAGTATTTATGAGTCTGTGAAAACAAGTGCAGATGTAATATTTAAAAAAGCCGTACGAAAAGAAATTGAAGATACACCTAATGCAGAAGGCGATGCAACTCCTCAATTAACAGTTTCCGGACATGGATCCTGGAGGAAGCGAGGATATACGTCGTTGTTCGGAGTCACATCAGTCATAGGCTACTACAGTGGAAAAGTACTTGATCTTGTGGTAAAAAGTGCGTATTGTAAAATGTGTGAATCGTGGAAACATAAGCTAAATGATGCGGTCTACGAAGAATGGTACGAAACACACGAAGATAACTGCAGTGCAAATCACGAAGACTCCTCGGGAAAAATGGAGGTGGACTCCATTTTCGAAATCTTTAAGCGTTCAATAGAAAAATATAATGTCCTGTACCGTTACTATATTGGAGACGGAGATTCGAAAACGTACACTGGGCTAGTAAATTCTCATCCTTATGACGACGTAGAAGTTATAAAAAAAGAATGCATCGGTCACGTCCAAAAGCGTTTGGGATCCCGCCTTCGTAATTTAGTAAAAAAAAAACAAAAAGCTTGGTAGTAAAGGACAGCTGACAGGAAAATTTATTGACAAGCTCACTGTGTACTATGGACTTGCTATTCGACGCCATTCTGCTTGTGTTCACGATATGCATGAGGCAATATAGGCGACCTTCGATCATTACAGTTCAACCGATGCAAATCCACACCATGAGAGATGTCCAACCGGTGAAGAATCGTGGTCTTCGTATCAACGAGCTCAGGCGAGAAGCGAGGCTTTCCAACACGATTACAAACCACTTCCATCAAATGTATTGGATGCCATCAGACCTATATACAACGATCTGAGTAAGGAAACTTTACTCGAAAGATGCGTCGGTGGCTTCAATCAAAATAACAACGAAAGCTTCAACCAACTTATTTGGAAAATCAGCCCAAAAATCGTCTCGAGTGGAGCAATCGTTGTAAATTTAGCAGCTTATATTGCCGTTGAACTATTCAACGAAGGTTCAAAATGATTATTATTTTATTTGAACTCAATCGGAGTGAGCTGTGTACACAACGCGCACGAATACGCTGATAAAATGGACGAAGCACGGATTGCACTGGCAGAGAGACGTGCGGCCGAGAGCACTTGTGAAGGAAGAATGTTACGAAGGCAACACCAAATTTCCGTTTTGCAAGCGGCATCGTCGGCGGAAAAACTTCTGTATGGGCCCGGAATAGATAACTCTATGTAAGTTTACAAAAAAAAAAAATTTTCTTCGTGTAAACTCAAATTGAAACTTTAAACGCGTTTTTCTCAGAATGGCATTTCTGAAGTCGGTGACCAAGATTACTCGAACACTAATGAACCGATCTTCTTGAAATTTTGCAGGCTTATTTAATACATAAAAATGTAGTCTTTAATCGATCGATTTTTTTTTCGAAAAAAATGGCCGTTTTATAACCAAAAAACGGCCGTTTTTTTCGTTAAAATCGAACCATTAACTTTGACTGTCCGCCATTTTGTGAAAAATTAATATTTTTTACAATCCTTCGATTAAATACTAGTTTATACTTATATTTCACTAAATCCATCCGCATTTTTTTTTCAGATGATCCACTTCGCCGCAATGTTGGTTACCGCAAACCGTGTATATAAAAACATTATTTCATTGACGGCCATTTGCCACTAAACAATGGAATATTTTTCAATAAAAAAATTACTGAAAGTTCTTCAAGGTGTGTTCCTTAAGATGGTATATTGATCGATTGAAAAAGTTTTGTAGTTTTCTTTAAAAAAATTCATGAAACCGCCTTTTTGCGCTACAAGTGGGGGTGACGCCTTAAACAAAGGGTCAATAGGATGACAAGAAAAAATAAGTGAAAAAGTTATTTATTTAAAGTCAAAGTCAAATTGGGTCAAAATGGGTAAATGAGTAAATGGGTATGAGCGCAGGGCACCTCGGATATGCGTGGGGAATGGTGGGGTCCATGGAAAACTGGTGTGGGCTCAGGGCACTTCGAATGTGCGTTTGGAATATTGGAGTGCGTGAAACACTGTTGTGGGCGTAGGGCACCTCGAATGTGCGTGTGGAATAGTGGGGTGCGTGGAACACTGGTGTGGGCGCACGGCACCTCAAATGTGCGTGTGGAATAGTGGATTGCGTGGAACACTGGTGTGGGCGCAGGGCAACTCGGATGTGCTTGGAATACTGGGGTGCGTGGAACCTAAACAGACCCAAACAAACTGTTTTTCGGGGCAGTGTCATTCGAGGAAATCTCGATTCGAGGAAGTGTCATTTGGGGAAGTGTTTTAGGGGAAATGTACTGATACGGTTTTGGCACGAGGACGTTTGAGCGTGAGAACGTTTGAGTTCAGGGATGTTTTGGCGCAAGGACGTTTTGGCGCGAGGACGTTTTGGCGTGGGGATACTTTTGCGAGCCAAACAAACCCAACCATACCCAACAAACCCCAACAAGCCCAAAGAAACGCAAACAACCCGAACAAAACCAAACAAACACAACAAGCCCAAACAAACTCCAAATAAAGCCAAACAAACCCCAACAATCCCAAAGAAACACAAACAACCCAAACAAACCTCAACAAGCCTAAATAAGAAATGTTTTTCGGGGAACTGTTTTTCGGGGAAGTGCCGTTCGGAGAAGTGTCATTCGGGGAAATGTCGATTCGGGGAACTGTTTTTCGGGGAACTGTTTTTCGGAGAAGTGCCGTTCGGGGAAATGTCGATTCGGGGAAATGTTTTCGGGGAAATATACTGATACGGCCAGCCAATCTCCAAAGGCTAATGGATCTCGTACTGATAAGGAAACAACTCACTCATCTAGGTGGACGACATAGTTGTTTATGCTCGATCGATACATGAACATATAAGTGAGTCCAGAAAACTCCCCGAAAGATTGTGAAATGCAAATCAAATTCTTCAAAGAGATAAATGCGAATCTTTAAGAACGGAAGAAATATCGGGCACTTTATTTCTGCAGACGGATAAAACTAAATTAAAAAAGAAAACCTCGAAGCCGTACATATATTTAAAGTAGCCGAAACCCCTTGAAACGTAATGGAATGTCTAGCCCTAGCCGGATTCTATCATCGTTTCATTAAAAAAAAATTACTGCACTAGCAAAACCCTTACCAGCGAAAGCGTAAAATTTAATCACGCATCCTAACACCAGCTAACTGTCGAAACATTTCTGGACAAACTCTGTACAACATCAATTCTCCAATGCCCAAACATTTCTGTACTCTTCACGGCAACGATTGACTAATCAAATTATGCCACAGACGCAATTCTATGACAGAGAACATTCGGAGAAGATCCTATGGTAACAGCCGCTTGAAGAGTGCTCAGGCTGTGGACAGATGAGCCGATTTACGTGCGTTTCGAAATGCGCTACTCAAATCGAGGCTTATTTTTGCTGCGTGTAGATGAGGCATTTCCGCGCCCGTTTAAAGAGGTAGCATTGAAAACTCAAGAAACGTCTTTGCCGATTACTTTGTGTATGATTGACAACTGCCTTGGCAAAACAATTTTTTCTAATTTGTTACCCGTCAAAACAATTTGCCCTCAAATGTAAAAATTAATTATAGTCACCACCCATGACGTAGCTCCAGTTCTGCCCGGATGTCGCGCACGCGGACCGGTACGTATGTGTGTGTCGTGTGTGTATGGCTGTGAGCTATTTCTCGACGAAACGCGACTAGCTCCGAGGCTGGGAAACGACCTCATAACCGGCTGTATTGGTATAGGTTTTCCGCAGTTTCCCTATACCCATGGCAGAAAATGTCATGGTGAATGCGATACAGAGGGGAAGTCGGCTGCGGCCGCAATGTGGGATCGATTAGGTATGTGGAGTGGAAAAAATAGTGGAAAATGTAATAAGGGTAAATACCCCATATATGGAAGCTACAATGAACGAAGCGTTCGCCGTAGCAGAGGCAATCAAAACAATACAGTCAATACACTAACAAGGAGACGGCACGACCGTGGGGTCGGGGAATTGGCCGATTTTTTTTTGTGGTGAATCTTGTGGTCTAGTCAGACGGTTAGGGCTCGGTCTTTTGCGCCAGAGGTTTCGCGTTCGATTCCTCCTTCGGATCTTGTTTTTTTTTTTTTGTTATCTCAACAATTATCCAAAACGTTTCTCATCGCTACATTATTTTTTAATATTTATTTACATTATTGTTTTTCAATTATTTTCATTAAAATTTTTTTTTCCAATAAAACAATCCATAACGGTGTTTTTTTTTAATTTTCATTGTAAAGTATATGAGGAGGAACATTGGGTTTATAATGAGAATAACGAAGTCGATTAGGAAAAATTCAATTTTTATTCATATAATAATTATATACAAAAACCGCAGTGGTAATTATCGTAGAAACAAACAAAGCAATAATTTTTGCGACATCTTGCGCAACGTATAAAAGCGGATTTTTTACAATCGCAGGGAGTTTGCAATACATCCGTACAAAAACATATAAGATTTCTAGACTAGACGGCCGCTCGACAAGTGCCTGACATTTTAAACTCATAAGGCGCCTTAGAAACTTTGAATCGATTTTTCTCGGAATTTTCCGAGTAGTGCGTCCTACAACTTTAACTACGTGAGGTGCTAGGGATCCTCTTTCACCACAAACATATTCGCCCAAATCCCCGACCCCACGGTCGTGCCGTCTCTTTGTAAGCTTGTTTCTATTCTTCGGAATAGATTACAGAAAATCTCTAAAAGTACGTTCCAAGCTGCCCGCTTTATATTTCTGGTGGAATAGTCCGACGATTTCATGTCCCATATTATTAGGAGTACAACTTTGCAGTGACCGTTTTACTTAGAGAGCCACTGCGGCCGAAGCTGCGGCCCTAGCTCAATAAAAAAAGTGGCATTTTAAACTAGAGGCTCTGCCAATGTAAACAATTTAAAAAAGCTAATGGATACGTGTATGCATTATAAAGTTATAGGCACTCAAACATGGCAACATACGAACCGAATTCTCAGCATTTGCGGGAGGTTATGATTTACTTCTTCAACATCAAGAAATCTGGGGCTGAGGCCCACCGTTTGCTTGTAGATGCTTACGGGGAGGATTCTATACGCCGAAAATCATGGGGACTGCCTGGTCATATTCCGTCATCGACGCCCAAACCGAATATTCACGGATCCAAAGTGATGCTGTGTATCTGGTGGGACCAGCTGGGCGTTGTGTACTATGAGCTGCTCAAACCATCCGAAACCATCACAGGGGAACTTTACCGACGTCAGTTGGTGCGCTTGAGTAAGGCACTCAAAGAGAAACGGCCACAATTCAACGAAAGACATGGCAAGGTGATACTGCAGCATGACAATGCCCGACCCCATGTTGCAAATGTCGTGAAAAAGTACTTGGAAACGCTGAAATGGGAGGTTTTATCCCACCCGCCGTACTCTCCAGACATTGCCCCTTCCGACTATCACTTGTTCCGGTCAATGGCACACGATTTGGCTGACCAGCACTTCGGTATTTACGAAGAAGTCAAAAATTGGGTCGATTCCTGGATTGCCTCCAAGGACCAAGACTTTTATCGACGCGGGATTCGAATGCTACCTGAAAGATGGGCCGAGGTCGTAGCTTGCGACGGGCAGTACTTTGATTAAAAAATATGTAGCCACTTTTTTATAATAAAGCCTTAAACTTTTGAAAAAAAACGGTCACTGCAAAGTTGTACTCCTTATACCATATTCTTTTCCACCTCGTCAATACATAATTCAGTATCAATATAATCCTGCTCCATTTCCGGAACAACTTAAATTAGTCCTCTCACTACAAAAACGCGATTTCTGGATGCAATAACGGTGCCCCTCGTATCTCGATGCATATGCAGAATGCACATCTCGCGTACTACATGCGATTCGAGCACGAGTGCATATGGACGGAATATACGGACGCTTTAGTATCTTACAAACGCGCGTTTTGAAACGCGCTTCTCGAATAGCTTCGTCTGGACACCTTAAAAGAACAAAACGGAATTATTTCACTCTCGAAAAAAAATAATCGATGTAGTATTTGCCCTGAAGCCTTATAGACCAGATTTTTATGGCAGGCAATTTACATTACTGACTGATCACTGACCACTCGTTTGGGTAAACTCAATGTATGAATCGACATCACGGATACTGAGATGGAGAGAAAGATTAACAAAAGTTGTTTTAAAAGTCGATTGTACGCTATTCGCGACATAACACCACCCCATGCTTATTAACGTGCAGTAGTAGAACGCATTGATTAATATAACATGTATTATCTCATTAATTCGAGTATTTCTATAAAGCGAGTTTGCGATATCGCTCGACTTCCCTCCCGTTTCAACCCAGACGTTGAGACAACAGAGCAACGAATAGTTGTAAACTTTTCGTTGTTGGCGATATTTCTATGTAGCTTCATGCGTGGTTACTGAAGAAGTGTGCAAGATAATGCATACCACCTTGAATTTGCATGAACCTGTTATATTTGAAGTTGCTCGCGAAATAATGGCAGACGTACAGCGAAGTTTTCGTGATGCTTCTTCTCCTGCTCCATCGTCTTCTCCTTTAGGGGGGAATATCAGTGTGAAAAAAATCGTTTTTGCTTAAATAGATAGTTTTGGCCTTTAAGAATATTGTTGTGTCCGCAAACTTGTGCAATACAAAAGTGTTTGCGCAACTGCGAGAGTTCCACTTTGTTGCCCTCCTTGCGAGAGTGACACTTTATTGTCCTCCTTGCGAGAGTTACACTTTCGCCAAAATGCAAACGTCAAAAAGACACTTTGCGACACGTCCTGACCAAGCATCTTATGATGCTTGATCTGGGGCAAATTACGACAATCAGAGTCGACAATTAAGAGAAGGCACCAGGGAACAGACAGTCCTTGGTTGGCTTTTGAACGGTTCGGTCCTAAGGTACGACCGACACACTGTAAATTCAATTATAAGACCAGCCCAGTAATAAACTTATATTCCTATTCAACGAACTTGAGTTCCAACTCTCAATTTCGCAACGATCCCAAAATACCTGTCCCGGGTTCGCGAGCCGGGGATAGAACATTGGTGGCAGCGGTGGGATCTGTCGAAGAGTTCGTTCATTGTGCGTGGACACGCACAATAACCACTCAAGCACCATAAGCGAGTGACCGAGTCAACCCGTGTGCTAGAGTGAGACATCCCGACCGAGTCGGAAGAGGAATCCAGAGGAAAGGCTACAGCCAAGCAGAGGCAATCCCAGAAAACCCGGTTCCCGAGGATCAACGGAAGAAGGACTCAACAAGCAGAAAAATCGTACCCAGAAGCAGAGTACGAAACGAAGGAACGAAGACCAGGACGATCAGCAGATCATATATCAGCATGCATCTTGCGATCATCTACCTGTAAGTGACGGAACATTTATTAAATAAACTCCTCCAAAGCCAGAGAATTCGTCTATGTCGGACGAAGAAAAAGCAGACCGGTATCGATTGCCCGGGAGAGACGAACTATCGCGATCGTTAGATTCGTTTTTTAACACTGTCGTAAGTTACGACGGTGAGAGTGATTTAGGCCCAAAGCGTCGTAGGGAAAATCCAAGCACAGAAAAACTAGATTTGACTCCCGTAACGTACGCGAAATATTTAAATCCGAAGCGTCAGCATAATCAGCCTTCCGAACACAATTCGTCAGACGCGTCGTCCAGTGCTGATGAAACATTTAATCCCGTTGAAACCGAAAGAAATCGCGAATTAAATCACCAAGATTTTACGCTATTAAATCAACGGACAGTCACAATGGCCGAACACGACGACTATATGTTAATGAAAGAGGCTCGAATGAGCATCCCCGTATTCGACGCATTAAAACCGGAAGCCGTTACAGATTTTATACGAGCAATAAAATACGCGTCGACTCGAGTCCGTCCCGAAAATGTTGCGGATTTATTACAAGCGATATTGCATCGCAAATTACAAGGCAAAGCCGCGGCAGACCTGCGTTACAAAGACATAGAGACGTTCGACGATTTGCTGACGTTATTAAAATCACTGTACGAGGCGAAGCGAACAGTCCCCGCGCTATAAATCGAATTCAATTCCGGTAGACAAAAACATGACGAGACTGTACAAGTTTACGCAAACCGCGTCGAATCTATAATGATGGATTTAATCAAGGGTTGCACGCCCATGGTCAATTCAGAAATTGGTCGAAAGGCAATCGAACAGGTAATTAGGCATTTTGCCCTAAATAATTTCGAACATGGACTTCGCAAGGACCTGCAGCTAATGGTAAGGTCACGCGGGTACCACGAGTTAGGGGAAGCAATCCGCGGAGCAATCGAAGAGGAAAAATCGGTCGACGGAACAAAAATAATTGCGAAGAGCGTTTCCCACAGCAGCGGACAGTCCGCACCGTCACACGCCCACGAGGGGCGAAAATCGTTCCCATTTCAAAGGCCCGCGTCGCATCAGGCGCAAACACAAGCGCGTTATAGATTGCCAGTGCCAACTAAAACGATTAATCAAGCAGAAATAATTTGCAATTATTGCAAAAAACCGGGTCACAGATAAAACGAGTGTAGAAGACGGCCAGGATGGCAACGCCCGAGTAATCAACAGAAGCGTTACAATTACGCACCAAACAATAAGTTCCCAAGAAAACAAAACGAGTATAGGCCGAATGAAAAAACTCAAGAAGATACGCCCAAAAGAACCGTCAGTTCATTAGCAGTCGGCGTTCTCTCAATAGAGAGAGATACAAAATGCGTTCAAGTGAACGAGAAAAAATTATCGCAAAGAAAAATAATGGACATTCTACTCGGAAAGCCATATGTACACAATGACAAGGCGCCGACAAGAATTTACCACGTCAGCGCTCAGCTGCCGCGAGTACACGCCAGTGACCTACATATAACGTCAAAGCAGGCTCGCGACAAAATGCTGACGCTCCGTTGTGACACAGGGGCCCAGTGCAGCATAGTAAAGGTGAATGAGCTGGATCCGGAAACGCCCATCGGGGACGAGATAATAGAACTTCACGGCCTCGGGGGCAAGGCGTTCCGCACACTCTGCACAGCTGAGCTGAAACTGGACACCCCGGCCGCTGTGATAACGCACAAGTTCCACGTGGTCGGCCAGGAAGTACCGTTAGCAGTAGACGGGCTCCTTGGAATGGACTGTATAGTCGAAAAGGGAATAAACATACTAGGAGGAAAAATGATAGAAATTCGAGGGCACAAAATGCCGTTTGTACACGGCACGAAATACTTGAAAATACCCGCCCGCACGGAATGTATTGTGCAGGCGAGGACGATGGGAAAAGGCCAAGGACTTACAAGGGAACAAAAAATCCAAAAGGGAGTCACGATGGGAAGGGCCATCGTGAAGGCAGAGGCAAACACTTGCCCTGTAATAATAATGAATGTGCTCGAGAAAGAGCAAATTATTAAAAGACCTACGGTCGAGCTGGAAAAAATGGATATCGACAAGGATAGCCTGGGAAAAGAAAACTGCGGCAAAAAGAAGAAAGAAGAGGAAACCCAAGAAGACGCCGAAAAGGCCGCGGAAATCCGAAAGAAAAGGATGGAAAAATTATGACGCGAGATTAAAGGGAACTCGCATTTGAACGCAGAAGAAGAAGCAATTTTGCGAGAAATCTGCGAGGAATTTCCCGACGTATTTCATCTCGAAAGAGAACTACTAGGTTGTACAAAAGCAGTCGAGCATCGGATACCGCTCAAGGACGGGACAATGCCGATAAAGGTGCGACCTTATCGACTGCCGGAGGAGCACAAAAGGAAATTCAACGACAGGCACAAAAAATGCTAGACGAGGGTATAATCCGCCCAAGCACGAGCCCATGGAATGCCCCATTGCTCGTCGTGCCGAAAAAACCAGATGCGGACGGAAAAATCCAAAAAAGGGTGGTCGTCGACTTTCGGAAATTAAACGAGGCTACAGAAGGCGACTCTTACCCACTGCCCAATATCGCAGAGATACTGGACCAGTTGGGAAAGGCAAAATACTTCACGACCCTCGACCTCGCTTCGGGATTTCATCAAATCCCAATGGCGGAGGAAGATGAACCAAAAACGGCTTTTTCAACGCCGTTAGGGCATTACGAGTATAATCGAATGCCATATGGTTTAAAAAATGCACCTCCTACGTTCCAAAGATTAATGGACGCAGTATTGGCCGGCTTGCAGGGCCTAAAATGCTACGTATATTTGGACGATATTGTCATACACGGAGCCTCACTCGCCGAGCACGACAAGCGGTTACGTGAAGTGCTGACGCGGCTAAGAGAGGTTAATTTAAAAATACAACCCAAGAAATGCGAATTTATGCGAAAGGAAACGCAATATCTCGGTCATATTATAACAGAAGTCGGTGTGAAACCTGACCCCGAAAAACTAAAGGCGGTAAAAAAATTCCCAATACCGGGAAATGTAAAAGAAATACAATCATTCCTGGGACTAGCCGGGTACTACCGCCGATTTATTAAAGATTTTTCCCAAATCGCAAAACCAATGACGAATTTGATCAAAAGGGGTGTCAAATTCGAATGGTCCGAATTATGCCAAAGCTCATTTGACCATTTAAGGGAAGCCCTGATCACGGCGCCCATACTCCAGTATCCTGATTTCACGAAACCATTTATCGTGACAACGGATGCCTCGGATAAGGCAATTGGTGCAATCCTGTCTCAAGGGAAAATTGAAGAGGATTTACCCATATGTTATGCAAGCCGAACTCTCAACAAAGCCGAAACTAATTATTCGACTACAGAGAAGGAACTGCTTACAATCGTGTGGGCAGTACATCAATTTCGACCGTATATTTATGGTACAAAATTCACCGTAATTACGGATCACAAACCATTGACATGGTTATTCAGCGTAAAGGATCCAGGATCAAGGCTTATGAGACGGCGAATAAAATTGGAAGAATATAACTATGAAATCCAATATAAAACGGGGAAATCAAATACGAACGCAGACGCGTTAAGCCGCATATATGCCTTGACACGAGCTCAGGCACAAGAGAGAACAAATTACACAAAAACGCGGTAGTAGAACGGAGAAAAATAATAAAGGAAAAAATATAAGGAAATGCGGTAGCGCGACAGAGAAAGAAGATAAAGAAGGAGTGATAGCCACAGGCAAAATCGAGCACGAAAAAATTAATAGAGAAAGAAAGAAGACTCCGCGCGGCAGCGCGAGAGAGAAAATAAAGGAAGACAGTATGGCCGCCAGCCGTTATGCAAGTGAGAGGGAAGAGACCGAGTCCGACAATATGGACTCGGACAGTGACAACACGAGCGAGAGCGCCCGCGAGAGAGAGAGCGCAAAAAGAAGGATAGCGCTACGAATATCCGCACAAAGAGGAGAGGCCGAGAAGACTACTCACCGTGTGACGAGGCAGCACGAGGAGAAGCCGCCTGGGGAAGCGCGGCACAGGGGGAATCTCCCCGTTAGTTAAAAGAGTCGCGATGCTCGAGCACGAGCGCGAGCGACGAAGAAAACTGCAGCATTGGCGTATCCACTCCAAACAAGGAAGACCGAGCGAAGATAATTCAAGAATATCACGATGCCCCTCTAGGTGGGCACCAAGGCATCACACGGACGCTGCAGCGAATATGTCAACAGTATACGTGGGTCATTTGACAAGTACCTAGCCTCACCGCTAGATGGTGCCACTATTGCAAGAGAAATACACTATAGTGTAGTACCGTCTTGTAGACGGCTACTGACAAAATTTCAGCCGGATCGGACTTGTAGTTCTCTTTTGAGAGCGTGTGAAAGCAAGTGTGTCCGTTGATTTTTGAAAGAATGGAGAAAGAACAATATCGGTCGGTGATTCGATTCTTGTTTTTGGAAGGGAAATCGCGCAGTGAAATTAAAGAACGCTTGGATGCAGTGTATGGGGATGCTTCTCCTTCGATGGCGACCGTTAAATTTTGGTATAACGAGTTTCAACGTGGTCGTACGTCGGTTTTTGATGATCCACGCCCAGGTGCTCCAAAAACAGCCACTACGGAGGAGAACGTGACAAAAATACACGATATCGTTTTGTCAGACCGCCGATTAAAGGTGCACGAGATAGCTGTGATAGTAGGCATCTCAGAAGAACGCGTGTGGCATATCCTACATGAGACTTTGGGCATGAGGAAGCTGTCGGCAAGGTGGGTGCCGCGTTTGCTGACTGCAGACAACAAGCGCATTCGTGTGACCACTTCAGAGCAGTGTTTGGAGCTGTTTAATCGCAATCCAAAAGAGTTTTTGCGTCGTTACGTGACCGTCGACGAAACATGGATTCACTGGTATACTCCAGAGACCAAGGAGCAGTCAAAACAGTGGACCTTACCCGGTGAACCTGCTCCAAAGAAGGCGAAGAGGGTCCCGTCGGCTGGAAAGGTGATGGCCACTGTTTTCTGGGATTCTCAAGGTGTGATTTTTATTGAGTACCTGGAGAAGGGCAAGACGGTCACGGGACAGTACTACGCCGAACTATTGAGCCGATTTAACGCCGTGTTAAAAGAAAAACGGCCCCATTTGTCGAGAAAGAAAGTGCTTTTCCACCATGATAATGCACCTGCTCACACCTCCGCGCTCGCCACGGCTAGATTGGTCGAATTACGCTATGAACTGCTGCCCCATCCACCGTATTCTCCAGATTTGGCTCCGTGCGACTTTTTTTTGTTTCCGAATCTAAAAAATTCACTCGCCGGGAAGAAATTCCACTCCAATAACGAAATAATCGCCGCCACGGAGGCCTATTTTGCAGACCAAGAGATAACATTTTTTTCAACGGGGTTAAAAAAATTGGAACACCGCTGGGCCAAGTGTATTCAACTAAAAGGATACTACATTGAAAAATAAATTTTATTTTTAGCAAAATTTTGGTGTTTTCATTTGTAGGCTAGGTACTTATCAAATGACCCACGTATGTGGCCGGGAATGAAGCGAGACGTCACCGCACACATACAAAAGTGCGACAAATGTCAGCGAAATAAATCGGGAAAAATTACGAAGGTACCGATGGTCATCACAGACACACCGGGCCGAGCGTTCGAAAAATGTGCTGTCGATATTGTAGGTCCCTTGACGGTTACAGAAAAAGGCAACAAATACATTCTGACTTTCCAGGATTTATTAACAAAATATAGTGCAGCAATTCCATTAGAAAACCAAGAAGCCAAAACTGTAGCAAAGGCCCTTGTAACGGAAATTATTTGTAAATTTGGTGCCCCGTCCGAAATCCTTTCGGATCAAGGCACAAATTTTCTAAGCAACTTATTTAAAGAAATGTGTGATCTACTACAAATAAAAAAGTTGCAAACCACGGCATACCATCCGCAATCAAATGGAGCCCTGGAAAGATCCCATAGGACCCTTGCGGAATACCTGAAAAATGTTGTACGTGAGGATCAAAGGGACTGGGACGAATGGATACCATACGCCATGTTTACATATAATATCACGCCACACACGGCTACAGGTATTACGCCGTATGAATTGGTATTCGGTAAAGAGGCTAAATTACCGACCGCGCTGCGAGAAATACCAAGAGCAACATATTCATACGACGATTAGGCGGCAGAATTACGTGAACGCCTGAGGGCAGCATGGCATCAGGCACAAGAAAAGCTGAAAAAGGGAAAGGAGAAATCGAAGCAAGATTACGATCACACGGCCGGTAAAGTAGAGTACCGCCCGGGCGATAAAGTCCTCCTCTACGACGAGACCGTGAGGAGGGGCAGATCAGCCAAGCTCACCCCGAAATGGGTAGGGCCTTACACGGTCCGAAGCCGAGAGGCAGGCGAAACCTACCGTATCGGCCGCGGACGCAAAGAAATACGCGTACACGCGAACCGCCTAAAAAAATATATCACCCACTAGCCGTCTCGATGGCCAGCGGGTGGGCGGAGAAAGGGGGGCCCGCGGCTCGACCGCATGAAGCCCCGTCATCAAAAAAAAAGAGAGAGGAAAAATAACATGAAAAGAAATGTATATAGATATATCGCACAGGAAGTGCGGAAAACGAGAACGCGCATAAAAAAAAAGAGAGAAAAAAAATGTTTAATTTTAAAATCAAGGGAGGCCACGAAGGCTCTCCCGCGAGACGCCCTGAAAAGAGGAACGGAAAAGTAAAATGCACAACTCAAATACATATTTAAAAGAGAGAAATGCAATATATGGTTACAACATTTTTCCATATTTTCAACATAAGGGGTACGCCGAAATTTACCACAAACTCCAAGGAGTCCTCATCAGCTCCGCAGAACACCGTCTCGCCTTCATACCGAGAATAATCCATTATAATTTTCTGGAAAAAGGGGGAAGAAAAATAAAATTATAATAAAGAAAACGTGCAAAAATGTATGCAAAGAGAGAAGGGAAGTATTAAACTTACCGATGAATAATTGATTCCCGTCGAAAGTCGAAGTAATAATGAAAATGTCGCCGTTCAAACATCGAACGAGCGACCTAGTCGAAGCACGGAAACGCAAACTTTGCAGAGAAAAAAAAGCTTCTATCAAGAAAGGAAGGAACAATAAACTCAGGACTCAGCAACGAGCCCGAGTTAAAAGTCTTCAATAAAAAAGAATTCAAATTCTAAAGATAAACCCATAAATCTTTGTGTATATCTGTATACATATATAAATTCTCCTATTCAAAAAAAAACGACAGGTCCCAAGGATTTAACCTCTGGCCCTAGGGTCGGGCCTATGTGAGGCTGATACGCCGGAAAACCCATACCGGATAGAAAAGTTCACGGTTCACTCGGAATTTTCTATGAGGAAATCGGGACCATGTCAATAACCCGCGATGTGTGGAAATTGGCAGTAAAAATGGATCTAAGTGGAATAGCGGAATAGGAAGCGCAGATCACCGAAGCCATGAAGAAAATAGTAGACCTATGCGCTCAAGACCTGCGGACCAACTTGCTCTGTCATATGGCGACAAAAACAACGACTCGCATGGTCGATAAAATCAACAACGAACTACAAGCCGCATACGACATAACAGGAATTAAAAAAATTCGTTATCGACGTGATTTGATAGACGGATTAGGGGGAATAATAAAAGCAATCACAGGAAATATGGATGCATAAGACGCATCCGAAATTAGCAACGAAATAAACAAAATAAATAAAAAGCAAAAAACAGTAGAAGACGCCTTAAAGGGAAATGTGCAAATTTTGAACTCAACAATAGATCTTTTTAATCGATCATCAATCCGTTTGGAAGACAATCAGAAGGTGCTACAAGCTCTCGTGAAACAGATCGAACAACGGGTGGTCAACCAGTACAACGACCAAAACACCCGGCAACAATTGGATGAACGAATAGCGGCTGTAAGCCTCATCGTAGAATCATTACGGAATGACGTATGACAAATAGTTAATTTTTTAATAGGACTCACAAGAGGAATGGTGAGCCCAAGCATACTATCTCCAAGACAATTGACAAACTATTTGACTGACGCTTTACCCAATTTGCCAATAGGGCATACGTTCCCTATCGCGATAAACTACGCGCAAATGCCAAAATTATTGGAGTTGTCAGAAGTAGGCGCGTATAGTACGAAAACGTACATTGTACTTGTAATAAAAATACCGTTAATTGGCACTGAGGAATATAAAATCAGCAAAGCCTATCCTTTGCCTGCCAAAATAAAAAATCATAGTTATCAATTCGCAGAAATAAAAAATGACCTTGTCGCGGTCGAAGCCACAAGAGAATCGTGCTTACACATAACAAAAAATGATTTAGAAAATTGTAAGGCCGTAGCGTCACATTATTATTGCCGGCCAAAGCAAGCGGCGCGTCCCGCTCATACTTGCGCATCGTGCGAGGTGGCATTGTACATTGCACCTAAAGATAAATACGCGAATTGTGACCAAAGAGTTGCTCAGATAAATAGCACTCTAATTATTGCGTTAGAACGCCATGGTAGGTGGCTATACGTTGCACCGGAGCCCGAAACGCTTCTCATCCATTACGGAAAACAACCAACCGCGTACGCGACCCTTACGGGTGCAGGGACTCTGGCTTTGGACGGAAAATGTTCCGTCACCGCCCCTAGTTTTAGACTAGAAACCGTCGGCGAAATAAGACAGAACGTATACGCCGATTTCCTACCGCAATATAATTTATTATTCTTGTCTACAGATATGAACATACTCGATCACACATCGACAAAAATTGTATTACCGCACGAAATCATAAACGATCCAAAAGAATTAAACAGGATCAGCGAACGTTTAAAAAACATAAAAATTAAGTTAAACAAAGAGTCAAGCGATTCAAATACATATAGACATATAATAGGTAACTATTCGCTAAGCACAATCGCGCCGATAATACTCGGAATAGCCTATGTATGCTATTACCGCATAAAGCACGCAAGGAAACCTGTCCACGACGAGGACCACAACAGTGCCGAGCCGGCGCAACCAAGCGAAGCACAGTCAGCAAAAAGGAAGCTGCCCGTGCCCAAATTGACACTAAAAATCGAACGAAACACATCAACGACGAGTTCCGTGTAAAGTGATCATACGAAAAATGTATTGAAAAAAAATGTATTATAATTATGCGAGAATTATTTTAAGAAAAAAAAAATAACTATATATATGGGATAATCACACGGGAACATGGATATGGAGATTTGTAAACCGAAGGACCGACCATTGATGCAAAACAAATCCCAGGAGGCATTTGATCTTTTAAGGGGGAGGGATGTTGTGTCCGCAAACTTGTGCAATACAAAAGTGTTTGCGCAACTGCGAGAGTTCCACTTTGTTGCCCTCCTTGCGAGAGTGACACTTTATTGCCCTCCTTGCGAGAGTTACACTTTCGCCAAAATGCAAACGTCAAAAAGACACTTTGCGACACGTCCTGACCAAGCATCTTATGATGCTTGATCTGGGGCAAATTACGACAATCAGAGTCGACAATTAAGAGAAGGCACCAGGGAACAGACAGTCCTTGGTTGGCTTTTGAACGGTTCGGTCCTAAGATACGACCGACACACTGTAAATTCAATTATAAGACCAGCCCAGTAATAAACTTATATTCCTATTCAACGAACTTGAGTTCCAACTCTTAATTTCGCAACGATCCCAAAATACCTATCCCGGGTTCTCGAGCCGGGGATACAACAATTTGCCTACAAATTTTCAAAACAATATTCGGCTTAGAAGTATTCGAAATTGGCGCCAAGCGTCGACGCTCTCAGAACCTTCTATACGGGCCTTTCTATACTTTAAACGGGTTTTTCTCGAAACTATGTTTTTTGACCTGGTTTACAGCATAACTCTGTCAAATATTGTCCAATCGATTTCATTCAAAAAGGATTCTCTTCAGAAAACTTATCGCTATCGTCGCATCGTAGAGTTTTTTTGAATTGTTTACTTTATATTAACAATTTACTGCAAAATTTTTGTGTAAAATTCGATTTTTTTTAATGGCCGCCATTTTTTTTCTAATCAAAATTTTTATATTTCCTACGATGCGGCGATAGCTTTACTATTATAATTTAAAAATCTTTTTGAATTTTTGATTTCACATGCTTGCTGTGGCACTTAGGCTGTCAACCGTCGGGGAGTCTTTTTTTGAGACGTCATTTTGCGACCGCTCCTCTGCTTAATAAAATGTACTGATAAAAAAATTCTTGTATGCTTCATTACTTCAATAATTAATACACAAAATTTCAAATAATTCGATCGACCCGTTAAAAAAAAATCCCAAAAAATACCTCATTTTTCAGCCTGTTACACTGATATTCTTCCTCAAGAGGCTCAGAACTTCACCTCTCACAAGGAAACGTTGTGAGGTCGATGTCTCCGATTTCGATGAAATTTGGCATGCTTGTAGAATGGGTAAAAATGGGCGACACGTATTTTTTTTATATCGGCGGAACACGATTTTTAAGGGTTGAAAAGCACCCTTGAAAATTGGGGTGTTTTTCGTTTTTTGTCGATAACGTTTTAACGGCACGAGATATGAAAAAACTTCAAATTGCAACAATGTTTATTTTTTCGTGTACTATACATTGGAGATGAGGACGATGCAGATAGCAACAAATTTCGTATTGTTTATTGCAAAAATGCAATTTTTTCTACCGTATCTCCGAGAATTTTCAATCGATTGGGATGTAAATTTGAATACATATAGAGAATGGAAAAGTGCGGATACGGATTTTTTCTTTTTCCGATATCCCACAATTAAAGGGTTGAAACTGCCCGTCGATTTTTCTGCCGAGAGCATCGTATAATCAGCTAGCCTTTTGGCATTTCGGTCTAAATTCACGTCAACATATGTTCGTGTTATGACGCAATTGCATATTTGTAACATTCCAGCCCTCCCCCCAACGTCCCCCTCTCGAAAGGCAAACGTTCAAAGTTCTTACCGTGCGGCATGGACGAAAATTTGTAGAAATAAAAATGGGTTACGAAGAAAGTACAATCAGTCAAAATAGTTGATACACATTTTCTCGTTTTGGCGGAACGACACTCTTAAGGGGTCAACGCACCCTTAAAAACTTCGTTCTTTCTATAGCTCGTGAACGGGCCGAAATGAAAATAAAGTTTGAAAAATCACTCTTCAGTTTTCCACTAATATGGGCAGAGGTAAGGATCGCAATCACGGACTGACTTTGTGCTTTGGGAAGCAACTGGATTACAATTGTATATTTACGAAGAAATTCTCCCCCGCCACGCACTGCCTTTGAAGATTACAACACAATCGAAAAAGTGTTCTCACGCTTACTCATTTAGGAAATTGTTCAACTGTGTGTTTTTTATGGATTATACTTATTACAATAATGATAGTCATGATAAAAGTGTTTGAAACCGCATACATCGCATGTCGGTACATTTTGTGAAAAGCAAAATTCTACCGGATTTTCGAAGTTGGGTGGTCTTTCTTCTTCGTACCCGCTTTTGTACCACGCATATTTGAAGAGGTTTGTAAACCGTGGAGAAGAAAACTGCTTGTGTGTAAGAGATTGTAATTTAACAATATTGTCTCTCAAATGCAGATTGACGTCGTAATTGTATAATATTACTGCGTCAGAAAAGTGTTTGACGAAGTTTTTCCATACACGGAAGCCATAAACATCAAGGGGCTGTATCATTCCAGTCGTACCTGCAGGAATTACTAATTATCATATGGACTAATTGTCTACAGAATTAATGAAACTGGTGCAATATATTTACTTGCTGGAATCGTTAAAACTTTAATATCTTTCCCTTGCATATCCATTTCTTTAAATGCAGTTGGACATTGACCGCTCCAAGAATCCAGAAGTATTACCGATTTTGGACCCGTATTGGGAATATATACTTCTTGGAACCATCGCTTGAAATGATTAGTCGTCAATTTTCCAGATTTCGAAGCCAATAGAAATATATTTTTCGGCTCTGAACATAGTTTGTTCCACTCGAGAACCAAATTTGCGGGTAGGTTCGTTTCAAACAATCAACATAGGTGCCAACGCTTGCCACTCGCAGAAACCAAAGGCTGTATAGTATAACTGTGTGTTGTTGATGTTTTCGATTGCACGACTGTCTCAACGGAGTTCTGCCCTTCTTTCGCCAATGTGCGGCCTGTATGTAGCTCTAAATTGAATTCACTCTGATCAGAATTAAATGTGTTTTTAGCCCCAACGTTGGCTATGTTGACTTTCACCATTTCTATAAATTCAATAGGTTTGTTTTGAAGTGTATCAGCGTTTAATAATTGTTGTTTTGTTACATATTTAGTAATCTTCCGTGACACTATTCCATGTTGGTTTTTTAATGTCTTTAGCCAAGAAGCGAATGCTTGGAAATTTATGGCTGGTATTTCTACAATTTCTCGTGCACGTAAGGCCCATCGTTGAAGATCTATATAATGGACAGGCAGCCTTTTGTCCAAAGCGTCATTAAAAGCTTAAAATTGTTTAACGTAGTGACCTATCTTTGTTAACTTTTCTTTGTAGGTGCCACCCTTATTTATACTATGGGCCCACCGGCGCAACTGCGGCTCTGATTTCACCTTTTTAAATTTCGTTTGAACAGATGATAACTTTCTATTCCCATTTGCCCCGGATCTCCAGTAATCTACAGGTCTTGTCTTGTATTCGTAACTCAATTCTTCTACATCTTGGGTACATACATTTTCATCAATTTTTGGATCTAGGTATCGTTGTCCGTGCCAATCTCCTTCACTGTCATCTTCTATTGCGGCTGCTTCATAAATTTCATTTAGTGACAGAAAATCCGAGCTAGTTTCGACTTCCATTTTCGTAGGTTGATCCATCGCTTCAATGATCATGATTTCTAGATCATTACTGAACTGTTTTTCCTGTTCGGTGATTGGAGTGCGAGGCAAATTCATAGCACTTATCGCTATGGATAGAAGTTGAATAACATTCACCGGATTAACGTACATTTTTATTTGTATTTCGAACTCAAATTGTATGGCTGGCTTCTCCGTCGTAACTGCAGCAATAATGATCGTTGGTGAATTTATATGACTTGAAACCCAATCGATAAATACACACGAAAAAAATTACGACGACACACGCTATTACCAGAACTGCTATTAATCTTTAATAAGGCGATTTCAAGGTTATCATGAGAGCCGCTCTATGCACCGTAATCGCTCTTTGCGAAAATTTATTTCTTTCGTTCATTGGTTCTGCTGTTTGTGAAATTAAAGTGTAAGATAAAGATTAAATTATGCTGCGTTATAAGCTGATAAAAATGTTTGCATCATTCTGTTCATGAGTTGCAGCGGCAACCCAAAAACGCTGTAATCCCTGCAGATAATGCCTTCGATACGGTAAGCGGAGTGGAATTTCTTCTTAAATATACAATTGTAATCCAGTTGCTTTCCGAAGCACGAATTCAGTCCGTGATTGCGAGCCTTGCCTCTGCCCATATGAGTGACAAACTGAAGAGTGATTTTTCACAAGTAATTCACGAATTATTGCAATAAACAACACGCCATTTGTTGCTGTATTCATCATTATCATCATGAACATCTAGTAGTCGAAGAATACAACATTTTTT
Source organism: Ophion slaviceki (assembly GCA_944452715.1). Taxonomy (NCBI): domain Eukaryota; kingdom Metazoa; phylum Arthropoda; class Insecta; order Hymenoptera; family Ichneumonidae; genus Ophion; species Ophion slaviceki. The sequence goes on from OX101790.1 coordinate 6,612,930, forward strand.
CCCTTCGAACTTTATTTTCATTTCGAAAACGAGAAAATGTGCATCGACTATTTTGACTGATTGTACTTTCTTTGTAACCCATTTTTATTGTTAACGTTTGCCTTTCGAGAGGAGGACCATTGAGGGGAGGGCGGGAATGTTACAAATATGCAATTGCGTCATAACGAACATATATTGATGTGAATTTAGACCGAAATGCCAAAAGGCTAGCTGATTATACAATGCTCTCGGCAGAAAAATCGACGGGCAGTTTCAACCCCTTAATTGTGAGATATCGGAAAAAGAAAAAATCTGTGTCCGCACTTTTCCATTCTCTACATGTATGCAAATTTACATCCCAATCGATTGAAAATTCTCGGAGATACGGTTGAAAAAATTGCATTTTTGTAATAAACAATATGAAATTTGTTGCTATCTGCATCGTTCTCATCTCCAATGTATAGTACACGAAAAAATAAACATTGTTGCAATTTGAAGTTTTTTCATATCTCGTACCGTTAAAACGTTATCGACAAAAAAACGAAAAACACCCCAATTTTCGAGGGTGCTTTTCAACCCTTAAAAATCGGGTTCCGCCGATATAAAAAAATACGTGTCGCCTATTTTTACCCATTCTACAAGCATGCCAAATTTCATCGAAATCGGAGACATCGACCTCACAACGTTTCCTTGTCAGCTTCACCTTCGTCCCATTCCGAAAGATCGTTTCTAATATTTACATGAGCGTATTCTTTAATACTTACGGTCGTTCGCAGCAGCTAAATTGAAAAGCGTTGTAATTTCTGATCGACATCGACGTCTTGTCGATCTACGTCTTATAACCATATCTCGCGGATAATCATACAAATTGCAATAAGATTTCAAAAGTTTTATTCATGTACGATGAATAGTCTAGGCAGATTGTAAAGTACCGCGGAAAGTTCTACAATAAGTAGAAAAGTTTACAATTTTTGATAAACTCCGGCAATCTAATCAAAACTTGCAACGTCGTCGGACTATGAGACAAATTGGTTTGCCGCTATACTATAATGACATATACTTCCAATAGTCGTCGACGACGAATTTACTGAACTTCGGCTATTTTAAACATTAGAACTTTGTGAAAATTGGAGACGTAGAATACTGTTGTCCATAATCATTGAGTAACCGTGCACGAAGGTGAATAGACATATCGTCAACAACGAAGAGTTTGAAGTTATTACTAGACCTCGTGTCTATTCACAAATTGGGTTAAAACTGCAACAAAGTCCAGTGATCTTACAGATTTGCCTTGTGAAAATATTCAAATTGGTAGAATACTGGATTGTATACATGGGTCATTTGATAAGTACCTAGCCTACAAATGAAAACACCAAAATTTTGCTAAAAATAAAATTTATTTTTCAATGTAGTCTCCTTTTAGTTGAATACACTTGGCCCAGCGGTGTTCCAATTTTTTTAACCGCGTTGAAAAAAATGTTATCTCTTGGTCTGCAAAATAGGCCTCCGTGGCGGCGATTATTTCGTTATTGGAGTGGAATTTCTTCCCGGCGAGTGAATTTTTTAGATTCGGAAATAAAAAAAGTCGCACGGAGCCAAATCTGGAGAATACGGTGGATGGGGCAGCAGTTCATAGCGTAATTCGACCAATTTAGCCGTGGCGAGCGCGGAGGTGTGAGCAGGTGCATTATCATGGTGGAAAAGCACTTTCTTTCTCAACAAATGGGGCCGTTTTTCTTTTAACACGGCGTTAAATCGGCTCAATAGTTCGGCGTAGTACTGTCCCGTGACCGTCTTGCCCTTCTCCAGGTAGTCAATAAAAATCACACCTTGAGAATCCCAGAAAACAGTGGCCATCACCTTTCCAGCCGACGGGACCGTCTTCGCCTTCTTTGGAGCAGGTTCACCGAGTAAGGTCCACTGTTTTGACTGCTCCTTGGTCTCTGGAGTATACCAGTGAATCCATGTTTCGTCGACGGTCACGTAACGACGCAAAAACTCTTTTGGATTGCGATTAAACAGCTCCAAACACTGCTCTGAAGTGGTCACACGAATGCGCTTGTTGTCTGCAGTGAGGCAAACGCGGCATCCACCTTGCCGACAGCTTCCTCATGCCCAAAGTCTCATGTAGGATATGCCACACGCGTTCTTCTGAGATGCCTACTATCACAGCTATCTCGTGCACCTTTAATCGGCGGTCTGACAAAACGATATCGTGTATTTTTGTCACGTTCTCCTCTGTAGTGGCTGTTTTTGGAGCACCTAGGCGTGGATCATCAAAAACCGACGTACGATCACGTTGAAACTCGTTATACGAAAATTTAACGGTCGCCATCGAAGGAGAAGCATCCCCATACACTGCATCCAAGCGTTCTTTAATTTCACTGCGCGATTTCCCTTCCAAAAACAAGAATCGAATCACTGACCGATATTGTTCTTTCTCCATTTTTTCAAAAATCAACGGACACACTTGCTTTCACACGCTCTCAAAAGAGAACTACAAGTCCGATCCGGCTGAAACTTTGTCAGTAGCCGTCTACAAGACGGTACTACGCTATAGTGTATTTCTCTTGCAATAGTGGCACCATCTAGCGGTGAGGCTAGGTACTTGTCAAATGACCCACGTATTTAATAATCTCGTCTACTTTGGTGTAATTATTATACGTCAATAAGAGTACGATAGTGTTCGATGCTCTGGAGTATAATTACAATGATTGTTCATGCATGGGAGGGGTGGGCTCATTTTTTTCCATCGTGTTTTCAATTTTTTGTGCGTGGGATTCGCTACATGTGTTTTCAAATACAAATGTATCAACAAAGTCAATTAACATAGCCTCACGTATAAGGGAATAGTGGACTTTCATCGCAGAAGGGTACCACATTTTGTGCCCCGTAGAATCACGTGGATAGTCTTATTCCTGGAAGCGTTTTACGGTACCCGCAGAACAGGGACCGTACAGCGGCGCTCCATAATAAATGTTTAATATATTTAAAAATATACTACCGAAACACCTTTAATTCATAATACATGACTGAACTGCTGATAGGAACTACTTTGTTTTCTAGTCAAAATTTATTTAGGTATACCCGCAGACATTAACCTGATATTTTTAATATTTCAGCTTGTAGATTAGATAATATACAGAGTCTCTCTGATGTTCTATGAACTGTAGAGGTTTTGAACACATTGAGTTTTGTATCAAGCTTGCTTCTACACTTTTTGTTAGAAATGGACTCGGAAGAGGAACGTACCTAGCTTTACAGATCTCATGACTAAATTGAGATCACACATAAATTTGAGCATCGGCGAGTTACAACTACCTTGTTCATGAAAGTAAATCCGAAGACAACGGTTTACGAATTTTTAACTGAACTTCTTCTTGCAACTGAAACGTTGTTTTACTAATAAGGATATTACTTTTGTTAGCCTATTGATGTCCGTGACTTCACTGTTCAGTAGCCAATTTAATTTTGTTGATTTTCTAAACAGGAAGGTGCCGTAAGTCCTGCTGAAAATAGTATACGACAGAACATCAGAAATCCGAAGTCGGAGAATGCAAGTACTGCAGATGAAGTGCAGGACTGTGCAAGAAACGAAAGGTAAACAGTTCTATTATTGAACATTCGGTTCAGGATTATCGTATTTGCTGGAGCTAAATGTATAATACGTTGCAAAGTACATCCAATGTCATGCTGTTACATAACGAGAAGGGAATGTATCCCCCTAAGTAGCATTAAATATTAAAATATAAAAAAAATTATTTCTCATCAAGTAGGAAGTCAAACTGTACAGAGGCGCCGCTTCAGAAATTGGATTTACCGCTTCCATCGTCACCTGAACCGCTTAATCAGATACGGAATGATGCCGCAAATAATCTGCAAAACCCTTCAGAATCAGCGAAGCTAAAGTATTCATCTGAAGAAAGCTCAGAAGACGAAGACACGAGGCACCTGGAAGGGAATGTATACACGAAAGCTGGCATGGAAGTGAGTAGTTCACAAATATGATCCAGGTATGCGGTTGAATAGTCAGTAAAGATGCTACGATAACACCAATATATCATGGCAATGCAAGCTAACGCACTAGCGCGTGAAAAATAATATTTGAAGAAACCTTTAAGTGCTGTGTGACATCGCGAACTAGTTACGCGAAAGCGGTATATTGTCACAAACTCATCCGCTTTTACAAAAAAAACTTTCACTATAATTTTCAAGTTAGCAAACAACAACAAACCATTTGCCTGTCTATCGAGTACTTGTTATGATTTTCTCGGTTTTTTAAATTTTCTTTTCTTTTTAAATACTATATCACATCTGTTGAAGAGCGGTAGTAATAGCAGGCCTAGTGAGGTTTTGAGCCCGGTTATCTGAAGGTAGTGGAGGAACGCGAGCTAGCCATATAGTAGGGGGATACCATGACATGGTAGGCGGATCGGCAGTTGAAGGAGCCGCGGTGTCGTGGGATTTTTTCTCTTTCAACGGAGCAAACTGAATAGTTCATCCATCGATTGAACAAATAATAAATGGAGAAATGAAGAACACCGTGAAAAACGGGTGCATTCCCACGAAGTATAAACATTGAAATTCTCTGAATTAATGTACAATGCTTCTTTCGGTCTCAAAAATTCGACCCACGAAGGATTTTCGGCGACGGGGTCTCTCACCCCTCCGGTTGCGCCCCTCGCAGTTCAAACCTTTTTCATGTAAAATATTTAAAAATATTGATTTCAGAGAAGTTGGATGAAAAAATGATTTTCATCCAATGACTTTTCATCCAATGAAAAATGACTTTCGTGAATCCCTATTATGAATGGCATACGCAATTTAATGAAAACGCAAAACTTTAGCTGTTAAATCGAAAAATTGCTATTATTGTATCAAGCTTTTTTAGGTTTTGTTTAACGTTCCGACTAACGGTGATAAATAATTGCTCTGTCGGATGACTACTTTAATGTCTTTTAGGAATTTAAAGAGGAGATTATCATCTAATTTTTTACGTGCAGACGCCATGAAAATCCGTATGAGTTATCAATGACGGTCTTTAAGACATTTTTGTGCACATGATTGAGGCAAATCCGCATAAATCGGAGATCACAGGACCCATCATAGCCAATGTATGTGAAGCCTTGTGCCTTTTTGAGGAACTTGACCTCTGGTAGTCGGGGCTCTTGGCGGCGGGCCTCCTGCGCGGATAGACAAATTAATCTAAGAAGCATTTAATATTTTCAATACTTACTTAGAAGTTTTATATATGCCTGCACCAGAAATAACCATTAAAAAAGTGGCCCGGTACAGAAAAAAATATCATCAAAAGCCGAAAAAGGACCACGCAAATTGACCTAAGCCAATTTATTGTATATAAACCAATGTATTTTATTCGTGTTAATAACGTACAGCAGCTATTTAGTAGGGTTTCACAACAAAAACGCAACTATTCCATTTAACAGCCACAGTTTTAATTTTTTTTACTCAAAATGGATATGAAATTTATTATAGGGCTTTTTCTCCAGAGTCTGTATACTTGAAAATATAACAGAAAAAACAGTCAAAACTTTAAAAAAGTGGCGGCGGGGGGAGGGGGTGAAGTAAGATTCGAAACCGCATATACCACCGTTGTGTCGGCCACCTCAATACAACAACAATATCAGCTGGTTTTTTGTCTCCGATTTTTACGTAACTTACAAGGGTCATCCCTCGGGTGGCATCCTTCGATTTTGTTAAAACTTATATATGTTATGAAGCATTGAAAACTAAGCGACACGAATTTTTTTATCGCCGTAAAACGGTTTTAAGTGGCGAAACCACCCTTCGAAGAAGGCTTGTCAAGGGGTAATATTGCAGCTCACAAGAGCTCGACCGATCGCAATGAAACAAAAACAAAAATTCTTCTACTCCGATGCGTTGAAAAATCCACTACAGAGTTATCGTAAAAAACATTAAGGGTTGAACCACCCGTATGTTTGCCTTATTCACCCCACACGTCGAAGGGGTAGATGGAAATGAACAAAATAGGGATCATTTTAAAGTGGGGAAAAAAAAGAAAGTTGACGTATTTTTGCGCATTCGCCGGACAGCAAGCTTAAGGGGGTAAACCGCCGCTTACATGAATTTAATCATCGCGGTCGTATTTCCTGTATTTAAAATGTCCCCGCCGATTGAAAAGACTACTAGAACCTATAATTTAATGTTTTCTCATGTTTCAAATTTATCACACTTCTCTTAAGGGTAAGATACTCCTTCGAAATTCCATTTCATTCGGGGTTTCAACACATGTTTAACTCGATTCGTTGAAACTGATATAATTCCATCGGTACTATGAATTTTGAGTTTGAGTATACATGTATGTTTGCACTGAACTTCGGGGGAGGTGTGCAGTGAGGGGGAGGCGGAGGTCGCTACCCCTTACTCGTAAGGCTTATATATTCGAGTCGAGAGGCTTTCGAATCCGATTCGAAACCATTCATCCAGAAATAAACAGACACTTCTACTATAACTTGTTATATATTTTATTATGATACAGAATAAGTCTCAAGGAGTCAGGTCCGAGTAAAACATTTCTTTTGTAAACATTTTTTTGCCCGCCCTAAATTTTGATTCTTAAGAATATCGTTCGTAAATTCGATCTTGATATACGAAAAATTATAAATGTCGTGAGCGATGTTATGAACCGAGCCGCCTAGCACATCACTTCTTTCCCAGACTTCAACCGCGATTTTCTCGAAACATACTTTTCAAAGACGGTCCCAAATATTCGGAAAACAGCTCGACCTATGGCCACCTAATTTTGCCACAATATTTTCGGACACGTTATCTGCTGCGGAACGTAAATTTTTTTAAATCAATAATTTTTTCTGCCAAGCCAGAAAATTTTGAAATTCAAACTGAAAAGTAAATGGCAATTTCAATCAGGTGCCATTCGGTTGTTTTTTTAGTCATGCGATGCGAAGGGCGGGTATACATTACTGTGAACTGGGGGCACTTTCAAAAGACGGGGGACTTTCAAAAGACTTTGATGCTAGTTCATAATTTTTACTTTTGATGAAATGACTTCGAAATAACTGAACGTATTCTTTTGTTTTTTTGTATTGGTAACTTTGACAGTTCGGCCATTTTGTTACTCGGGGCAAAAGCGAGAGTGGTAAACCAGCCAAACGAAAAAAAATTAAATACCCCTAAAAAGGTTTTAACCTTATTATTCCGACCGCTGCACGTCGTCCACCATTTCGGGGACTTGTTTCTCCTTCGAACATCGTGGTTGCTCGCAAATCTTTTAATTAAAGTTCAATTGCATTTATATTCATGGTCACGTCATATCCAACTTAATTGATATTTTATTCCAATCACATTAACTGGACATTCCCGTCCACAGGTACATTTTGGTTACATCCTAGCGAATGTGCCTTCTCTCGATTATTCCCAATATCCTCGTTCGCCATTATAAGCTTATTATCATACATGTATAAATCTAAGAATAAGACGCGTAACAGCGTAAAATGGAACGTGCGTACGTTTCGCACGCATATTCAATCCACAGCGATATATGCACGGTAGCAGAACCTTCAGTCATCGACATGTCCTATTCCACTGGCTGTCAACAGGAACACGATCTCAGGCCCATATTCCGAGAAGAGCTGTCGAACAAAAAATCAACTATCAGCTCGATCAACAGACTCCGAAAACCCTACGCCGTCCCATCCGCATGGGGACCAAGAGAAGCCTCGACCCTAGATTACTAAATCATAACATAGACTAGACGGCTCCGGTGAATTAATAACTCTAACTACAAAATAAGACATCCGGTCTCCCAGCGTAGTTCGATATATAAACTTCTGGATATGAGAAGTCGCCATAGCCATAAATTGACATAACACAAACCATGCGCATGCTTAGGTCACAGATATCGAACACTATCCCATGCATCTTCCCCCCCCCCTTTTCATACGCGTAATAATTAGAACCGATGCTTCGGAATAAAGTTACGTGCGTGCCTAGCGAATCTGTAACTTACTCGCACACCATACCGCGATCAATCACGCTAATTAACCGATATATTCACGACCAATGGACCAATCCCCGAAGAGCTGGATGACCAAAACCGCACTATCCCTAAAGTTAATTCTCCCACCATTGAAACCCTCCTAATTTTGACATCAAGAAAGATTTCCTTTCTGGAGTCAGTCTCCCGTCAACTTCCATCGAATCAAGTTCTTCTATCGAGCCACAATCCCAGTCTCCCGTCAACTACCATCGAATCAAGTTCTTCTATCGAGTCTCAATCCCAGTCTCCCGTCGACTACCATCCAGTCAAGTTCTTCTATCGAATCTCAATCCCAGTCTCCCAACCATCTTCATCAAATTCAGAGCTCAATCTTCCGTCAACCAACATCGAATCAACTTCTTCTATCGAGTCTTAATCCAGAAGCCTAACGAATATCTCCAATTGACCTCCATACGAACAGTCTTCATTTTTCCAGTCACAAAAGTTTTATTTTACACTTGTATAATTTGTATCATCGGTCCTGAATATCAGTCTTAATTCATCGACTTCGAGCGCCGTTCATATTTCCATGCGTAGTGCTCGTCGTAGTAAGCACGTCGAGTATATACACGACCAGCGTAAAATCACGCGAGCGCCTTACCAGCGAGCGCCCCAGGCCAAGAGCGATGGCCCTTGTGACGCGAGCGACAGCAAACATCCACACGAGCGAGCGACCGAGCGTCAAATACAACCAATGTAAGCTGACCATACCTTTTTATTTTTGTATCATTAATCGTAGGCCTCATCGCTTTAACCCGCCTAGTAATCTTTATAATAAATATCATAGTGTTAGTCGTACACCAATTCTGTCGAATTATTCCTCAGTACCAAAACCTCGTGTCAGTTCCTTAATTCTGATCTTTCCCACGCACTACTCCTTTTTACCCTCATCCCATGCTATTGCGCTAGGCGTAGGCAACAAAGGGGAAAAAATATATTACCCTCATCCCTTCCGGATGTAACATTTTACATTCTAAATTTTATAGTATTCGGCGGATTCTGTTACGTTTACATTAAGTTATTTAAATTCACAGACTATTTCGAGACGCCTCCCACATATTTCATGAACCTTGATTTTATTACGCATTTATGAGAAACATTTATCGTTCATCGGTACTTCACTCTGGTTCCATTGCGTTACCCTAGTGACTCGACATTCTTATTTTTCTGTATACACGTGCGACCAAAATACTATTACCATTATTCATTCGTATGAACTTCTTTTCATCGTCCCTTACGTTACCACGCTAGTAGACGGGGTAGGGCGATTCTAAGCCAGGCACCTCAGGGGGCAGCGGGGCGGGGGGACCCGCGTGGGGAAGTGAAGTGCGGGGGTATTCTTAGTGAAGGGGGCAGCGCGGGGAAGCCAAGTGCGGCGGTATGCCTTGTTGGGGGTCGCCGGGCGCGTGTGACGCCACAGGATGTCCGGGGTCTTTATGGAGGAGGTATCCATATGGTCCGAAGAGCGACTGGCGGGGAAGCTGCCGTCGATGAGTGTGTGTGTGTGTGTGTGTGTGTGTGTGTGTGTGTGTGTGTGTGTGTGTGTGTGTGTGTGTGTGTGCGTGTGGGTACGTGGGTGAGTGCGTGCGTGCGTGCGTGCGTGCGTGCGTGCGTGCGTGCGTGTGTGTATGCGTGTTTTTTTTTTTTTTTTTTTTTTTTTTTTTTTTTTTTTTAAGAGGTTTAGCGGGAAAATGCCTCCGCACCGTAGCAAATAATTGCCGTGTGTCGGGCTTGCACCGACTAAAAACCCCCATTCCTCTGTGGCCTTACAAATTCTCCCGCGGGACGACCGCTAGGTATTACATCGCGGGAGAGGCCTTAGCCGTAGCTCTTCCTGCAGTGTTGTCAGACGACCTTACATCCCCCGTTCCACTCTAGATGTTATGAGTGGTTTAGGGGTTCGTGTCGCTGATTTAATCTATGACTGCCTGGTTTTCCGGCGTCGTCTTCTTCCTCGCACGTTCTGCACGTCGCAACTCCTTCATCACTGCGGCAGCATAAGCCGATACCGCTGTCCATGCGTCTGCTGACTTCAGCATCAACTCAACCAGGTTGTCCGGGGTGATGCGTGTCTCCAGCTGATCCTCGACTATCGCGCGGGAGGCACTAAAACGTGGGCATTGGAACAATGCATGTTCAGCGTTCTCCTCGACTGCTACACATGCTGGGCAGTCCGGGGAATCTTCATAATTAAACTTATAGAGATAAGCCCGAAAACAGCCGTGTCCTGAGATCACTTGGGTGAGATAATAGTTGAGCTCCCCGTGTAGACGGTTCACCCATATCTCCACCTTCGGGATTAGTCGATGTGTCCACCTTCCCTTGGAAGAAGCATCCCACATCGTCTGCCACTGGTTGAGACTGGTTGCTCTCGCTTCTGTCCTTGCATACCTGGGGTTTCTAGCTCCCTTCTGCTGGTACATCGATCTACGCTCCTCGGCAAGCACCTCAATGGGCAGCATTCCCGCGATAACGTTGATAGCGTCCTCGGAGACAGTGCGAAACGCACAGGCTACCCTCAAGGCGCTGACGCGATACGTTGCTGCAGCCTTCCTGCGGTACTCCTGGATTTTCAGTGCATCAGCCCATATGGGTATGCCATAGGTGAGCACTGAGGTCGTCACTGATGACAGCAGTTTCCTCCTCTTCTGTCTGGGGCCACCAACATTAGGCATGAGTCGCGCCAGTGTGGTAGCCACCCCAGCGGCCTTTCAGCTGATCTGCTCGGTTTGCTCTTTGAAGTTCAGCCTCGCGTCGAGAATCTCACCCAGGTACCGAATGAACGGTTGGGATGTGATTTCGGAGTTTCCAACCCTGAGCGTCACCGTTTCCATCACCTTCCTGCTGGATACGAGGAGTACTTCTGTTTTATGGGCTGCAAGATGCAGTCCAACAGAAGACATCCATTCCTTTATCTTGGCGAAAGCTTCGCCGAAGAGTGCGGTGATTTGCTCCAGGAATTTGGCGATGACAATCAGCGCCGCGTCATCTGCGAACGCTACGATGGACACTCCTTTCGGCAATTTTAATAGCAGCAGATCATTGTACATGATGATCCACAGAAGCGGTCCAAGTACAGAGCCCTGAGGAACTCCTCCAGTCACCCTATACGTCTTTGGTCCATCCTCTGTGTCGTACATGAGCCACCTATTGCATAGGTAACTCGCCACTATTCTCCGTAGGTACCATGGTACACCTAATGTTTTTAGGGCATCCATGATACACTTCCATATCGCCGAGTTGAAAGCGTTTTGGACGTCGAGAGCGACAACTGCGCAGTACTTCTTGGACCCTCTTGCCCATCGTTTCCCCGCAGTCGACTCCTGCGCCTGCTTCACCACTGTGTTAATGGCATCCAGAGTAGAGCGCTCCTTTCTGAAGCCAAACTGGCCTTCCGCCAGTAGAGGGTCCACGAATTTCTCAATCCTGTTATGGATGTTGCGCTCGAAGATCTTTCCGGCGGTATCCAGCATACAGAGTGGACGATAGGATGAAGGTTCGTCCGGTGGTTTCTTCCCTTTCGGGAAGAGCACTAGCTTCTGCCACTTCCACTTGTCCGGAAAGATTCCTTCCTTGAGACACGCATTGTATATGCCCAGGAATATTGCCGGTGCCAACTTGATCGCTGCCTTGAGTGCGATGTTGGGTATCCCATCCATGCCGGGGGCTTTATTGTTGCCCACCCTGGCAATCGCCGTAAGAAGCTCTTCTTCAGTAATGGCTGGGATGACCTCATCGACGTCCTCTTCGAGTTGGTAGTCCTCCTCGGGTTGCTCAGGGAACAGATGTGAAACAATCTTTTCCAGCAGGGCTGCGTCCACAGGCGATGGCATTGGCTGCCTTTTCAGCCGAGTCATTACTACTTTGTACGGCCTGCCCCAGGGAGCATCTTCCACCTCGCTGAGCAGTTCGCCCCAGCTTTCAGCTTTACTCTGCTTGATTGCCTTTTTAAGCTTCAAGCGCGCCTTCCTGTGCTGTTCTTCCAAATCGGGGAACGAGCGTTTGCCTCGAGCTCGTTGCGCTAGGCGGCGAGTTCGATGACACTCCCTTCGGAGGCCGGCAATTTGTTCGCTCCACCAGTGTACCGCCGGTCGGAAGTCGACATTACGTTTCCGTGGCATTGTGGCATCGCATGCTTCGGTGACCCTCTGCATGACCACCTCGACCTTCTCGGTTGCACTTTCCGCTGCGAGGGGGCTGGTGTCAAAAGTTTCACGAAACAAGTCCGCGTCAAACATTTTCGCTTTCCAGCCCTTCCCGTTTGTCTTCGGTGCCTTCGCTGTTCCGCTGAAGTCACCGCGAATCTCCCAGAGAATCGCTTGATGATCACTGTGAGTGTAGATATCACTGACTACCTAGTGGCACTGGTTTCCTCTTGCCAGGCTACTACTCACAAAAGTGAGGTCCACTATAGAGGAGGCTTCACCTTTAACAAAAGTGGGCTTTGTACCTGCATTAAGTAGTACTACATCCAAGAAGGACATAGCCTCAAGCAGAGCTTGGCCCTTCCTGTTCGTCACTTTACTACCCCATTCCACAGCCCACGCGTTGTAATCTCCGGCTATGGCTACCGGGAAGCGCTGTTTAGCGTCTGCGACTAAGTTGTCGAGAAAATTCTCAAACTCATAAGTCGTCAGACTAGGCGGTGCGTAACAACTGTAGAAATGAACTCCTTTGGCTTTTATTCTCACAAAACCAGTTTCCATCCGACTCGCAAGATCCTGAAATGGAAGCTTTCCGCAGGACCAAATTGCGGCCTTCCCACTTGCGTCAGATTCCCAAGGTTGCGTGTCTAGATGTCTATATGGCTCCGAGAGTATCGCCAAGTCAGGCTTCAGCTCGCGCATAGTCTGCATGAGCAGGTCCTGTGCTGCTTCACAATGGTTGAGGTTCAGCTGGAGTACTCTCATTTGCATCGTTTTTGGAGTGCCTGGAGAGCCTGGAGAGCCCGCGTATACGCTGGACACCGGCTGCTACCTGCGATGTGGGCTGTGGGTGCCCCATCTCCCGCTTCTGCACATATGACACACTTTGCGCTTGCTGTGCATTCGGCAACTTTGTGGCCGGTGTTACCGCACTTGATGCAGTCTTTAGCCCGGTCGACGTTGCTCTTGCAGTTCCGTGATAAGTGTCCAAATTTCCAGCACTTGAAACACTTTAGTGGTCTCACCACCTCTCGGATTCTGCAATTACACCAGCCGACTCGGATGATTCCTGTATCCAGAAGTTTCCGGGCAGCAGGCACCATGAGTCGTATTACCGCGGTCTGAGTTCTGCCATATGCTTTACGCAGAGACTTAAGAGAGTATTCCGTGACGGAATAGTCCGGTTCCAAGACTCTCTGCAGGGCCGCCGATATCTCCTCCTTCGTCGCGTCCTCTTCCAGGTCCTTGATCTCCAGATCAACTTCCTGGACTTTACTCTGGACCGTTGCTGATTCACCAAGAACACCTTCGAATTGGTTTCGCAATTCCGGTGCTTTGGCTGAGCTCTCCTTATTCAGAACGATCAGCAGATCTCCCGCGTTCGTTCTGCGTACCTTTTGGACGCATTCACCTGCATCCTTGAGCGCCGGATCCTTCTTTATACGACTCAAGATCTCCGCATAGCTCAAGTCACCCTTTTTGTGGATGACGAGAGCGTTGGGCAGAGTCGGCCGTTCGCGAGGTTTCTGACCCTTCTTCTGAGGCTGCTTCTCGGATATCTTGTGCGATCTTTTCTTCTTTCGCACAGTCTGCCACTTCTGCTCTGATATCTCGCCCTTATCCTCGGATTGACCAGCCAATGGCTCCACCAGCTGCTTCTCCTTCGGCTCCTTTCCGTTGGTCGACGTCGGTGTAACCCGCTTTTTCCTCTTCGCCTTGTTTACTTGCGTCGAGGTACCGCCTACGTCCATGCCTTCATCGTTCCTCTCCTTGTTAGGGAGAGTCGATTTCGCTTGGCTTATGGTCGGCGTGGTTTGCGTTCCTCCAGTCAACGTTGCCGCCTGTGGCTTTGCGCTCCACGTTACGAGGTCCTCTATACCTTTCCAAGTACTGGTAAGCATAGGAACCCACCGCTGGATCTCCTTGTGGAGGTTTTTCTTCTGCTGGATAAAAGAGGCTAGGCTCTCCAGTGTCTTTCCGTGCCTCTCCACCAACTTCAAAATCTCCTTTCGGTTTCCACCTGTCTCTTCCTTTTCTTCACTTGAAACATTATGCGCCATGGAGGCCAAGTGGCCCACCTCCGTGGTACTGCGGTTGTTCGATGACGACGCCCGGGAGCCCGCTTGGTCACTCCCTGAAGGCGCCGGTACTGGGGTTCCGTGCCCCTGCACCCTAATCGGTATATCCTTTATTGGACTGCCCATAATCATTTGGTATCGAGGTTTGTTCCCCGTGTCTGTTGGTCCACGGGAGGTATTTTAATTGCCTCCTGCCCTGTATATCTATATAGACATTTCAATATCCATATCTATATCCAGATAGATATCTCTATATGTATATCTATATCTATATAGATATTTGTACATCTATGTCTATATTTATATACGAGGGCTTCCCCCTATCCGCCGCCTGGGGACGCGCCACGTAGGGGTTTCAGACTCCCCATGTGGTGTGTGTATGCGTGTGTATGCGTGTGTATGCGCGTGTGTGTGTGTGTGTGTGTGTGTGTGTGTGTGTGTGTGTGTGTGTGTGTGTGTGTGTGTGTGTGTGTGAGTGTGTGGGGTGGGGGGACGTTCGGTAATATGAAAACGCTAGGCGCCACATGAAGGGCGACCTTTCAAAGCCCAATATTTATGACATGCAGCTGGTTCCACTTTGAAAGACAATGTCAATTGCATCCGCCTCGTTTCAAAGCTCGTCGACACTCGAGACAGGTCCTGACAGGTTCCTTGGAAAAACTATAATCTTTAGGGATCAAAGGCTGTGACCGCGGATGGACTGCTTGAGCGCAGCTGCACTCTTGAAAAGTCTCATCGAGGTCTCGGTTTCCTTCCGAAATATAACGTCAACAT
Organism: Ophion slaviceki; assembly: GCA_944452715.1. NCBI lineage: Eukaryota > Metazoa > Arthropoda > Insecta > Hymenoptera > Ichneumonidae > Ophion > Ophion slaviceki. The sequence continues at coordinate 6,627,944 of OX101790.1, forward strand.
TTTCGCATGTGCGAGTATGTACGCAGTGCATCCAGCTAAGCACCCCCTGGACTTGACCAAAAACGAGCTTAAACAGCTTTCAAAGGTCTTGCTCCGAAAATTATGGCGTAAATACGTTGGCTTATTGTGGGATCGTTTGCCAGAACATCATCGGAATGAAAGTGAAGTGATGTATTACTTAGTATTGACTATGTAAAAATGTATATGTTTGATCGAATTGTAAATGATGGATGTTTTCGTCGTAGAATAAAGAATACAAATGACATATATTTTCATCTAAATATTTTTTATTTATTCGAACGAATCCCTCGCTCACGCTTCGTATACGCTCAACCAGCTTTTCACCGATTTTACATTCTGATGGGAGCAGTTGTATTTCGTGTTGAAGGGATGATGGGGGCATATGGAGTTCGTGATTTTCAGCAGCTTCTGCAGCGATGGACAGTCCAGAGTCTCCAAGTCGGTGACGTTTGTCGCGGGATCTGTGAATCTTAATAGCCATAGGCAATTCTCAAATCCCTTCGCACAGATGATAGGAGCTCCATGCAAGAGTTCTCAAATTGTCTTTCTAGCTGCATCGTATGGTATGCCATTGTGATCTCATCGTATTTCATGGAATTTGCGATCCAGCCACATGTTTGTCATTTTGTGCTTGGCCGGTAAAGAGTCCCATGCAAATGGTGCATCGAAGGCGAGCGTCAGCGGTTCAGCTTTCTTGTCGTGGAGTTTGACGATGGACATCCCCTTCAGAACAAATTCATTGACGGGTCTCTTGAAGCCCTGCACATCGACGATAAGCTCCATGTTGACTGAAGTGGATGCGAATCATCGGCATGATTTTATACCAATTTTTAAACTCCGCCAGTGATTGGATTGTCCTCGATAATACGATCATGGAGGATCATGCAAAGCGCCAACGATTATCAACTAAACATCAATAGTCATTGATAGTCCAAATACCGCATCTGGAAGGATTGAAGTATTCCATGTACAGGCATTTTATATGCATGTGTGCAGGACACAGCGATCACCGCTGGGTTAATGTGGCGAGAAATCGACTTGAACGCGTGATGGTCTATACTTTAACTCCTGCTCGATGAATTTCGACAACGTGGAAGTGGTTGAGCTTTACGAAAAATACGTAATCTTACAGTAAATGTAAATAAGTATGAATCAATACGCGGTCAATTTTATATCTGACTGCCACGGGAGATAGTGATTAGGAGGGCTGCGATTAATGTGCAATCAAGAGATAATACACGTTTCGCATGGGTGACAGCCACAGCTTTATACCCAGCTGAACGAAACAGTGACCACAGATCTTCTTGCATGCATTATTCAACGGTATTGAATCTATCGAATATTGGATACCCAGTGACTATAGCTCAAATTTAAAAAAAAATTGTGCTTCAAAACGATTTATCTATCAATATGTATACCACCAAAGAAGACATTGCTCCGATACGCGCGGTTCAACATAAGAAGAAGAAAAGCATATCAATTTGCTATACATACAAGATACCGAGGATAACAATGTATGACATTTCACATACATCGAGAACCTGTCAAGCCTCGTGAGCGCAGGACTAAACAGAGACAGCCATTATATATATATATATATATATATATATATATATATTATAATCCCCCGAAAAAACTCAGGAGAACTATCCGAAAAAAATGCGGTGCGCTTCTGGGCCGGGATTCGAACCCGGGACCTTTCGATTGCCGGTCGACTGCTCTGACCAACTGAGCTACGCCAGCCCGCTTACCTCACCTTTCTCGGATAGCCTCTATATGGTAACGCAACGTTACAAACCCCCCTGCCAGAGTCGATCCGGCTCTGGAGGGTCGACTCGAAATTTTTGCCCAAACTACTCAATATAACTCTAACTCAATACGCAACGGGTACTACAGACGCGGGGATTGTCTGAGGGACGGAAGGGGGAAGGGGTACTACAGACGCGGGGATTGTCTGAGGGACGGAAGGGGGAAGGAAAGGGAGGGGCTAGCTCAATGAGACTCTTCTCAAGGAGGGGATTCTTTTTCCGCGGCAATCAACGATAATTCGATATTTATCTTGATTATTCTGAGGCCGCGGCCCCACGTTGGGCGCCATTTATAATCCCCCGAAAAAACTCAGGAGAACTATCCGAAAAAAATGCGGTGCGCTTCTGGGCCGGGATTCGAACCCGGGACCTTTCGATTGCCGGTCGACTGCTCTGACCAACTGAGCTACGCCAGCCCGCTTACCTCACCTTTCTCGGATAGCCTCTATATGGTAACGCAACGTTACAATATATATATATATATATATATATATATATATATATACAGGGTGTCCCATTTTAATGTTACACCTGAATGTTCTCGAAAAATATTGCTCGGACGAAATATTGTGTGGAACAAAACTTCTAGGGATTGAAGGGGGACGTTTGAAAAAAATTTATTTGAGGAGCCAAAATTCAAAATGGCGGCGGTACAAAGGCTGACATGTTTTTTTCAAACGGAAACATAACTTTTTTTTATTGCCAAAAAATTTGTCAGCTGAAAACTAAAAACTTTTGTTGAAAACATTTTTTGATAAAGTTCATAGTTTTTAAGTGAGAACATCGTTTTCAATTATTTCAGATGTATCCAGGATTTGTGTGTGTGTGTGTGTTTTTCTACCCATCGTGATCAAAGTTCGTCATGAATTTAAAGAAACACGTTTTTGGGCCTGAAAATGGCACAAACGCTATTAAAGTGGAAAAAAACTATTTTTCATCGATTTTCCTCCAAATTTTTTTCATGAAATATCGTCCAAATTTGAAAACAAAAAAACAAAAAAAAACCAAAATTTTCAACAGTGTTCCACACGCACGCACATGCACACACACACACACACACACACACACACACACACACACACACACACACACACACACACACACACACACACACACACACACACACACACACACATCCACGCACATACACGCACGCGCGCCCACACACACACACACACACACACACACACACACACACACACACACACACACAAATCCTGGATACATCTGAAATAATTGAAAATGATTTTCTCACTTGAAAACTATGAACTTTACCAAAAAAATTTTTCAACAAAAGTTTTTAGTTTTCAGCTGACAAATTTTTTGGCAATAAAAAAAGTTATGTTTCCGTTTGAAAAAAACATGTCAGCCTTTGTAACGCCGCCATTTTGAATTTTGGCTCCTCAAATAAATTTTTTTCAAACGTCCCCCTTGAATCCCTAGAAGTTTTGTTCCACACAATAGTACGTCCGAGCAATATTTTTCGAGAAAATTCAGGTGTAAGATTAAAATGGGACACCCTGTATATATATATGCCATCGGTGTGTGAAGTTAACATAATTACTATATCGTTATATGTGCTAGACGAATTAAACAACAATCCATTATTTCGCAGGTGTCTGCATTACTTAAGATCAAAAGATAAACTGCAATCACATGAGATCGATTGTGGAGCAATAAAGCACTGCCCCATCCGACTAACAAATAATACCAATAAGTGGCTCCAAATCATTAACTCCAGTCGGGAAGCACGACATCCATTCATTGAAAATGCCAATTTGAAGTGTTTTTTTTACTAATGATAGAGAGAAGATGAGAGTGTACAAAGACTGATGAGAAGAACGTAGGAGAGGATATGGATCAATATCATGAAGTCTTTAGTATTGTGCTATGCATAAAACTATTTTATGCATAGTACTATGCATGAAATACATTTTCAACAAAAAATAATGCTCATCATCAGTTAATTCTAATACGTTCGCGCTATGGCAATAGTTATGTATTCAGTCATCATCAACCAATAGAGGTAGAAGTTGAATTACTCAAGATACAATGGTCTATGCCCACATAATATTAGATGAGATCAATAAATATTCATTATTTCGAACATTGGAAAGTGGGTGATACTTGAATATGAGTTTTCGTTCTTGGGATCTATACGAATGTCCACCGCTTCAAAGCACAACGAAGCATTCATGGACCGTAAAAGCTGCCTCCCAACTAGACAAACCAAAATATGTAATTGGTGCGGTGCAGACTGGTAAAAAAGATAATCTATGGCAAAAGACATTATTTTATTCACCGACTGCAAACTCACAAGCGTTAAACTTTATCTCAACTGAGCGTTCTTTTGACAGGAGGACTCGCATTTGGACGTCAAAAAAAGTTTCGCCATTTTGATCAATATGTACTCTCGATTTCGTAAATACGATTACGACTGCAATAGTGATCGTTCTTTACTTAAAATCGCCAAGTCTTAATGTAAGAGCCCTCTCACGGTTAATGATTGATCGCATCAGAACGAGCCTATAAAAAATGCTACCGTAGATGTGTGAATAGAGTTCGAATGCAAAAAAGATTCACCATCGAACACATCTGCATTTTGTTTTAATCTTACACGATCGCGCTGTTAAATACTGTCCATTGACCGACATTATCCGTAAAATTGTATAGATCAGCAAAATCTGAGAGATACGAAGCTTCATGGTGGATTCGCAATCAACATGGTCTAAAGTGGGCCTATGGAACGTTCCATATAGCATGACTGAAGGTTTAATAACAGCTGCAGTTGAGGGTTCAACGGAAGACGACATGTGTCCTATCGTATATGTTGAGTGTCATGAAAATCGAGAATGGCTAGCTGATATACTAAATATGAAAAAATAAGCTATTTATTGAGTCGTTGAATGTAGACTTTGACGATATTGATGTCTCAAGTAAATTAGATGGAAGTTCTACTCCACGATGCGAAAAGCATAAAAATAATTGTGCCCTACAAAATGTATTTAAAATCTTTAATTGGTGGTTGAATCATAAAGATTCGTGCAAATAAAAGAAATGCAACACTATGTACTTTTTATTCTCGTCACCCCATACTTAGACATGGCAGCATCATATGATATCGGATTGTGTATCTGAATACAATATTACTTTCGACTGTGAAACTAAATTTTTGTATGGAATTTGATTGAAAATAAATTAATATAATCATCCAATGACGATCGAAGATATTCATCGGTATACGTTCGATACGTTCGTGAGCCGTTTGTTGGAAGTTTACGAGGCATTCGAAGATTTTCGACAGTCGTTCGTGAAACGTTCCAGAGACTTTCGAAGACATTCATAAGACGTTCGAAGACATTCAAGCGACATTCGAAAATATTTATAATAGGTTTGAAGACATTCATGAGGGGTTCGAAGACGCTTAAGAGAGACTTTCAAAGACATTTACGAGGGGTTTGTCCGAAGACTTATATAAGACGTTTGATGACATGCATGGGGGGTTCAAAGAGTTTCAACAGACTTTCTACGACGTTCATGAGACGTTTGAAGATGTTCGTGTGACGTTCAAGAGACTTTCGGTAACGTTTATAAGACGTTTGAAGATATTCATGAGAGGTGTGAAGACCTTCAGAGACTTTCGAAGACATTCAAGAGATCTTTGACGATATTCATAATACGTCTGAAGACATCGTTGAGGGGGACGTTTTAGAGACTTAAAAAGACATTCACGAGGGGTTTGAAGACGTTCAAGAAACTTTCGAATAAGTTCAAGAGACCTTCGACGATATTCATAATACGTTTGAAGCCATTCATGAGGCGTTCGAAGACGCTAGAGAGACTTTCTAAGACATTCACGAGGGGTTTGAAGACGTTCACAAAACTTTCGAATACGTTCAAGAGACTGTCGACGACATTCGTAATACGTTTGAAGACATTCATGAGGGGTTCGAAGACGCTTAAGAGACTTTCAGAGACATTTACGAGGGGTTTGAAGACGTTTAAGAGACGTTCGACGACATTCATAATACGTTTGGAGACATTCATGAGGGGTTCGAAGACGTTTGAGAGACTTTCAAAGACATTCACGAGAGGTGCGAAGACGTTTTAGAGACTTTCGACGACATTCATAATACGTTTGAAGACATTCATGAGGGGTTCGAAGACGCTTGAGAGACTTTCGTAGGCTTTCACGAGGGGTTCGAAGACGTTCAAGAGGCTTTCGACGAAATTCATAATCCATTTGAAGACATTCATGAGAGGTTCAAAGACGCTTAAGAGACTTTCAGAGAAATTCGCGAGAGGTTTGAAGAAGTTCAAGAAGCTTGCGAAGACGTTCAGAGATTTTCGACAGTAGTATAGCTAAGCCGGTTTTCCGGGAAATCGTTGGAACGGAGGAGGGGATACATATCGATTATCGATTAATTGATTGTTGATTATTAATTTTTATATATTTATAATGTATTATTGATTTACTTTTGTCTTATATTGTTTATTTCATGGATTTTATTATTTAGCGGCTCTCGTCTGAGAGCCCAGTTGGTTGACCCGTGTCGCTGAGAGAAGCGATCGGATTACATATATGCATGAGAGATAGCAAGAATGAGCGATGGAGCGACTTCATCGCATGCATGTGAGATAGAGCGACTCATCTGCATGTATAAAGACATAAACACTTTAGACATTCAACGATTAAAGCGGATGGGTTTGTTTGGGTGAAATCGCAAACAAACCGCCACGTACGTCTTCGAACATCAATTGCATTTCAAGGCCAAAATGCCTTGGACATTCGCAAAAGAATAGAATTATGCGAATGATATTGCACGCGCTTCGCGGATCTCGTTGAAAAAAATTGATGTCATCAAAAATCGAAAAGTCTGTAGAAAAATATATAATGAACAAATGCACACGGCACCAAGGATGCAGTTGTTATAGAAAATGAATATAAATCGTGATTGAGAGGTACACGCTTTCAGCATATACAGGTAAAAGGTAGCGTAAAAATGTCGATTCAGCGTCACGTGTCACCTCAAGGTCAAAATGCCTGAGATATTCACGAAAGAATAAAATTATGCGATTGATTCGTGGATTCCGTCGGCGGAGTTCATGTCAGCAAAATCGTAAAGTCTGCAGAAAAATATGTAACGAAAAAATGCACATGGCACCAAGGATGCAGTTGTTATAGAAATGGAATATAAATCGTGATTGAGAGGTACACACTTTCAGTCAATGTTTGAAGTTCCGAGATCGCGGAGTGCCTCGCGCAGAGACATGATGGATAATATTGAAAAGAAATGTTTGCAAGCAAGAGGCTCAAATTAGTTCGGTAGAAGAGTACATTGTGTGGGAACAACGATGTGACGAGTATATCGAGTCGTTAGAAGAACAAAGTCGAATTAAACGACCGCGATTATCGATCAGAAATCGTCAACCGTTGGTAGCTCAAATTGCGCGACTTGAAGGCTTCAAGAATTCAGTGCATCAGCGTTTGATCCACACGGGTGCTGGACATGGCAATCATGGATTCATATGGCGAGGAATTGATACGGTGTTCAAGGGTCGTATCTTGACTGGTATAGTAATAAATCACAACTACATCGAACCTCAACAATTTCTCAGGCGCTAGTGATGTCGTGCTTTCACGCGTTCAACCCATTATCAACAATCATGGTAGTGCGAAAATTAATACCGTTTTGAATGCCGAATTTGTGGCGGGTGACAAGCGTTCAAATAAAAGCATTAATACTAAAAACTATGAACTTTTTTATACGTTTGATTTACGCGAGTGATACGATCAAAGAGTTATTGAGCCCATTTCGACATCACTCAACGAGTTTCAGGAACGCGACAACGGGATTGTCACGAATATATAATTTGACTATGAATATAAATAAATATAAACCAATGCGTGCGGGATACCACATAATGTTATCGCGGTCGAAAATGCTGAAAAGAGCAGTTGTTAATGTTAAATCGAGTGATCAAGCACGTCTCGCATGGCCCGTAGTCACTGCTCTTTATCCAGCCCAACGTCACAGTGCGCGTGAATCTTCATACCCACACTACTCGACAGTGCTAAATGTTCAAGACATTGAGTTTCCAGTGACTCTGAATTAAATTAAAAAATTTAAAATTCGTAATAACATTTCAATCAATGTATACACCATTGAACAAAATAGCACTCTTCCAATTCGCGTGAGTGAGCGGAAGAGAGAAAAGCATGTCAATTTGCTCTACGTGAATGATCCGCAGCAAAACATCGTTGGACATTTTGCGAGGATCAAGAATTTATCAAGGCTCGTCAGCTCGCAATTAAGTCAGAATACATCTGTGATAGGTATAATATATAAAAATAATTTAATATATAAAAATAATTCAATATATAAAAATAATTTAATATATAAAAACAATTATATCGAAACTGAATTTTTATTTCTTATCGCAGATGTCTACACTACTTTCATTCGGAGCAAAAATTGCAAGTGCACACTGTGAACTGTGGCCAGATCAACGACTGTGCTGTACGTCTACCGAACGATGCGAACAAGTGGCTCACTTATAAAAACTTCAATCATAAGGAGCGACTTCCATTCGTAATATACGCCGATCTTGAGTGCGTTCTTGCGAAAACGAATGAACAAAATATGTACCAACACTACGAGGTTTCTAGTATCGCATTCTACGTAGATTGTTCATACGATCAATCATTATGCAGATATGAATCGCAATGTAGTAGCGATTGCATTCCATGGTTCGTCGAAGAACTAAGAAGTGCAGCTTTGCATGTAAAATATATTTTATCTTCAAATATCCCCATGGTACAGTTAACATCCGACGAGGAGCTTCAATTTCGAAACGCGGTCAAGTGTCACATTTGTGAAAAAGATTTTGCACAAACCGATATACGACTTCGCGATCATTGTCATTTGACTGGGCGTTACAGAGGCCCCGCCCATTCGAATTGCAATCTAAATTTCAAACAATCTTTTTTCATTCCGGTAGTTTTTCATAATTTGTCTGGCTATGATGCGCATTTTATAATCAAAGAAGTAGCCACCGCCTTCGAAGGGAAACCTTACGTGCTTCCAATAACAAAATAAAGATATATTTCGTTTACGAAAACTGTTCAAACTACTGCAGAAGAAACAAAAAACCAAATTAACCTACGCTTCATCGATTCATATAAATTTCTAACCACAAGTCTTAGAAATTAGCAGCATTTTTAACGACGGAAAAACTGAAAATTTTACGCTCACAATTTAATGGCCTACCGATGCATGATTTTACATTATTAACACGAAAAAGTGTCTTCCCGTACGAATACATTGACCATGTCAGCAGATTGGAAGAAACGTGTTTGCCGCCGCGCGACTCATTTTACAGTTCTTTGACCGGGGAAACGATCAGCGCGAGCGAGTACGTTGACGCTGAAAATGCCTGGGAGCGGTTTTCGATTCAAACGCTTGGTGAATATAGCGATTTGTATTTGAACACGGATGTCTTGGTATTAGCAGATATTTTCGAAAATTTCCGTGATACGTGTATTGAAAGTTATGGGCTTGATCCGGCGTATTATTACACTCTTCCCGGATATACTTGGGACGCCATGTTGAAATATATGCAGATTGCGTTTAAATTATTTACCCACATGGACATGATTTTATTCATCGAGCGATGTATACGCGGAGGTCTAAGCCAATGTTCAAACAGATATGCACATTCTAATAACAAGTACGTGCAATCGCACGATTCATTGAAATCATCATCATACCTGATGTACTTGGATGTGAACAACTTGTATGGATGGGCAATGTGTCAACCTTCGCCTTATGCTGATTTTCAATGGATCGACGACACATCGAATTTTGACGTATTATCCATTGCGCTAGATTCGCCTGTAGGCTACGTTCTCGAAGTCGATCTCGAATATCCGCAACGTTTGCATGATTCGCACAGTGATCTTCCGTTTTGTCCGACAAGCGACAAAACACCTGGCAAGCGACAAGAAAAATTGCTCGCAACGGTATGTGATAAGACGCGTTACGTGATACACTATGGTAATTTGCAGCAATGTATGCGTCATGGACTTAAAGTAGCGAGAATACACAGAATTTGGAAATTCACTCAATCCC
>OX101790.1:6640404-6647427 GCA_944452715.1 Ophion slaviceki
AAAAACGAGCTCGAACGTCTTGCTCCAAAGGTCTTGCTCCTAAAGTATTAGGGTAACTTGATTGGTTTACTGTGGGATCGTTTGCCGGAGCATCATCGGAACGATAGTGAAGTGATATCGTATCTTCTATGCATGGAGCATTATAATACGCCACAGATGAAGGATCACATTGATGGTCCCCCACCCCAACATCGGGACTGTGAAAATTGTTGCGAGGGGGGAAATTCTCTACGTGCGGGGTTCTTCGAACGCGTTTGAACCTGTTACACATGCCTATGATTGGATAGGTGGGGAGAAGTTTTTAAAATCTGAGTGGAGGGGTTACGAGGGAGCTTGTGATTTCGTGGACCAAGCTTAGACTGCACTATTCCACCGCACCATCAACTTCTCCGAAAAGAACTTTGAAAAAGAGTGAAAATGGATCTCTCAAATATCAACAAAGTCAGCCTGATGGCGGAATTCCTCCCAACGTATACCAAGCTGTCAGAACTCCACGTCCATTCGGATCATCAAATCATGGACATGAGAGCTGTACAGACCAAGTTTGGAAAACACTACATCGTGGACGTTGCAAATGAGTTTGCCGTCTTCTTGCCAGCGCGGCTGGTAAAGGCCTTCGATCAAGGTCTGAAAATGTTCGAGAATATGCTGCAACTGGCGCGCAATGGTCAACTCTACATGAAGTACATTGGTGGAAAATACAACAGCGTCGAGTTCCATCGAGTCTGAGTATGGTGGAAAAGAACGCTCGTGAAGGCCCGGTGGAAACAACGAGTTCAACAGCAGCCAGCATCATCACCATCGTAGAGTGCAAGGACTGTTTGCATCACAGACATCATCATCGTAGAGTTTTCGACGCTCGAGACTGAGTATGGTGGAAAAGAACGCTCGTGAAGGCCCGGTGGAAACAACGAGTTGAGCGGCAGCTGGCATCGTCACCATCGTAGAGTGCAACGACTGTTTGCATCACAGTGATCATCGTAGAGTTTTCAACGCTTGGTGCTATGTAAAAATGTACAAAAAACTTTTTCATCGAATATAATGTAAAAAAAATTGTCGTCAAACTGTATTCGCCGTAGATATAGGAAATAAATGGAGAACGATATTTGTTCAAAATGTTTTTATTCATTTAAAAAAAAATCCCTCGTTCACACAACGCTTCGTACACAGAGAGCCAGCTTTTCAACGACTTAACATTCGCTTTGGCGCAATTGTATTTTGTATTGAAGGAATGATGGGGATTTAACGTTTGCGATTTTCGGCAACTTCTGCAGCGATGGACAGTCCAGAGTCTCCAGATCGATGACTTTTGTTGCTGAATCTGTGAATCTCGATAGCCATGAGCACTTCTCGAATCCCTTGGCATACATGGTAGGAGCTCCTTCCAAGATTCCTCGAATTGTCGTTCTAGCTGCCTCGTATGGTATGCCGCTGTGTTCCCATCGTATTTCATGATAATTGCGTTCCAGCCACTTGTTTGTCATTTTGTGCTTGGCCGGTAAAGCGTCCCAGGTGAATAGTGCATCGAAGAAGAATGTCAGCGGTTCAGCGTTCTTCTCATGGAGTTTGACGATGGACATCTCCTTTAGGACAAATTCGTTGACGGGTCTCTTGAACCCTTGCACGTCGACGATAAGCTCCATGTTGACTGAAGTAGGCGCGGATCATTGGCATGATTTTATACCAATTTTTTCACCCCACCACTAATTGGATTGTACTCGACAATACGATCATGGAGGATCATGCAGTATGCTGAGGTTTGCGGTGGAATATTGTTTTTCAATTCAAACTCAAGGCGCACATCAACAGGACCGGACTTGAGCGAATCATTTTTTTTGAGCAGTCAATGACAACGAGGGGGGCTTTTTCTAAAAATTCCATCCTACTCAGCCATGGTTCAGCCTCTTTGTTGTAATAGGTCGACTGAAAGTTTGCATACATCTCGTAGAGTAGAGCATATTGATTTTGATCAATGTTCAAATTCAAATTTCCATATGGATAACATTGCGAGTTGAGGTATAGTTTGACATCGCTCAGGTTACAATGATCAAAGTGGCTCGCATTGTGTTGTTTCTTATTTTTCCGTTCGGTCTGCAACGCGAGTATGACATGTTATGGCTTCTCCAGCTGATTCGAAGATTTCACAGACCACACGTGCTTGGAGGTGGCAGGCAGCAATGGATATTCATACAGTTCCCATGTTCGGAAACTCATGGAGATTGGTGCGTCTTTGGCGAGAAACTTTAACAGTTGAATTTTTCGCTGATCCGAGACTGTCATATACGGCACGAGCCATTCTATTTTATGCAATACGAGTTTGTGTCACGTCGCGACCAAATGCGCACAATGTATTTCTTTTTCTTGCTTTCTCTTATCTTTTTGAGCCCCGGCGAAGACGCAGGGACGACGCGATTTCCCATGTAAATCGTGAACGACCACGTACGCGCGATAAAGGCATTCTCATTTTTCGACGGATATTTATATTTTTCTTTAAGCTTAGACCTACACGCCGGAAATGTAGGCTATTGATAATAAGTAAGCGTCCCGTGCTTTCCCACGCGAGAGCACAGCAGTCTTAACGACATGAAGAACAAATACACACTCGCCAGAACGAAATCCTCGAACCTAGGAAACCACCCTGTCATAAAACACCACGTGCACTCGCGGGCCTTGATCAACAAGCCCTATCTCGAGCACTGCGTTCTCGCCGCCGACAAGGCCCCTTTTTCCGCCCGGTATTTTTCCGCGCTCCAGATAAGGGTCCTCCAATTCCTAGAAATAAGGCTACGGATATGACTCGCAGACTACGTCCTGCTCCCACTCTCCATTTTCGACCAATCACCCGAAGAGACATATATTTGATGCCCTTTCCACCAATCCCTATAGAAAATGCATCACGAAAATGCACTCCTTCCCCCATTAACGAAACCTCTCCTATTTTTCCTCTTGGCAACGAAGTGTCCGTCGGAAAGGCAGTCTCCCAACAGTTTCCATCGTGATCGGACAAAGTCTCCAACATCCTCCATCAAATCTAGTCTGAAACGAAAAGCTGTCTCCTGACAGTATCCGCCAAGTCCAAACGTTAACTCTAAAAATTACTATATCTCCGGTATAATTGTACAAGTTCTGTCTATATTTTGTAAAGCGCGACCACATTAACATCGATACATTGAATCGCATAAATGCCCAATTAGTTCGAAGACTCGGCTCGCGATAAATACTCGTGTATTAAAGATCGTGTCTACGTGAAGAACACCAGCTCCGCTATATCCGTAACCGAGCGTACACAACCGAGCGGTCCGGCCTACCTGCGAAGGCCCGATTCGATCTTCCATATCTCCAACCATTGTACCCACGGCGCATCGACAAATGTAAGCGAAATACTACATGTACATTTTCTGTATTATTAATTTAATCGACTTAACCAGATTGGTTAACTCCAATAAACCCCGAGTCGATAGAATTTGAGTGTCCAATTATTCCTCAATCGGATAATCGCGTCATCCCATTTTTACCCAAGCACTACCCCTTTTTACCCTCATCCCGAGCTATTGCGCTAGGCGTAGGCTACAAAGAGGGAAACGTAAAAGTAAATATATGCCCACGTCCCCTCAGGACGTGACATTTGTAGTCTTCGGGCGCTGTTTGTACAATGGCATTGTCATCGCTCTTTGATCTTGTGAGAATCAACTCGTGCTTGGCATTTACGACAATTTTCCGATAATCTTCGGCAAATCCGAGAAGCATGCTGAGCGGTATACAGACATCAAAGTTTCCCGATACGTCTACAATCTGCTTGGTCTCTTCGACATCGAGCCATCCCGTGTTCTCGAGCATAGAACTTTTGGCCGGTGAGAGAGATGAAGATCCCTTAATTACACTCGTAATGCTGACATTCTTATTACGATCGATTTCTATGGCATTCAATTCATATCGCACTTCCTCAAACAAATGACAAATGGCATTGTTGACGAGACTTGTAGCAGTGGTTGGCGCCCCATCACGCTTGGATAGTTTTCCACATATGTGTAGCGAACTCTTGCTTGGCAGGATAGAGAGGTCTTGATGTTGGATGGCAATACGGATTTCATCGCTGTTATTGAAGGTTGGAGATGCATATGGCTGATGAGCATGAATCTCACAATGGATGATAGATTCATCAAAGACCACGGGCGTTTGAATGTTTACAATTTCTTCTTCCATTTCACGCAACAGATGCACAGAGCACAGACTAAATAATTTTTTACACGCTTTCGCCACGCACTCTGAGACCCAAATTCTTCAAGAGTAGCACGTTTTAAGGTGTTAGCACTTTGGGCACTGGTCGACGACTGATTGTTTTTATCCATGACCGTTTATTGTTATTGGAAGATCTGTTATTGGAAGATCTGTTATTGGAAGATCTGTTCAAAACAATGCCCATCACGACTTTATATGCAGGCGTATGGTGATTACTTCACCGCGGAAATTTACCAAATCACCGTCTTGATCCACTATGCGAAGCTGTATCGTGTCAATTGTCCGGCTCGTGATTGGCAGATAAATTATGTGGGAGGGAACTTTAATGATCTTATAGCCCGGTGGCACAGATGGAAAAAATTCGTGAATTGTGTGTACTTTTTGTCCGTTAATATAGGCGCCAGCGGTAATATTGCACTCAATGCGTAGGGCGTTCACTTTGAGAATGGCTACAGGAAGGTCAGATTCGTGTCCTTTATTGGCTTCCAATTTGCGTGCGGTGAAGCCTAGAAGATGGCCAATAGAATCTTTCGGCTCAAAATTGACATCATGATCACACTCGATCTCACTGCGTAGCGTGTTATTGTTGGGTTTAATGCTGATGCTGATGTTTTTACGCGCGAGCTCTGCTTGTACAAACGTCTCAATGTCCTCTATTTCATAACTGCCCGTAGGTATCGTTAACACCTCATCTCCCACGTACAGTTTATCGTGGTCAACGTCGATATTGGGAATAGAGTTGAAGGTTAACAATTCCACGAGACCGAGGGTATAATTTTTGTGTGGTGAGAGTTCGATGCGAGGAAAGTATTGCGCCTCAAGTATGGACGATGAGCCAGATATGGTCAATGTTAAACTATCATCCATGATGCTGGTAAATTGACAACTGAATTCTCCACGTCAGTTCCCTCCTATATATAGTGTATATTTGTCTTTGTGCTGCAGCTGCCGACAAAGAAACTTGAGGCACAAATGTCCACATTCAATCGTATCATATTCCTGATATCTAGTATAATTATAATGAACGCTACCGACACGGAAATATCTCATGAGCTCGGATGGTGGTGGAAGATTGCCGAAACTATCAAAGTACAGGGTGCGCCAGAGAAACTTACTTATTTGAAAAAATTCCCGCGCGGTGAGTTGGGCGGGTAGAGGGGCGAGAGGGGGCGCATCTGGAGGGGGAAGTTCCCAAGTTTGTTTCTCCCTCCAGTCAGTTGCCATCATGCTCTGGTCTAGAGAGCAGCGGGCCTTCGCAGTCGAGAGCTTCTTTTCTAACGGTCGCTCACTTGTTGCTACGCAACGTGCCTTCCGCGCTCGCTTTGAAATTCCTCCTCACAGATTCGTTCCTGGCCGTAATTCGATTCTGTCGTGGGTTAACTCATTTCGGGAGTGTGGAAGTGTCGCTAAACCCAGAAATGGACTTCAACGGACCATCAGAACTCCGGAAAATGTCGAAAGAGTGAGGCAGTCAGTTGTGCGTTCTCCCCGGCGTTCGGCTCGCAAACACGCAGCTGCTATGGGAATTTCTGACACCACTGTTCGACGAATTCTCCATGAAGACCTTCAATTTCATCCCTATGGAGCCACAGCACACACAGCACGAGACGCAATGAATTTGTTGGGACAACATTTCCCCGACCGCCTCATCTCTCTCAGAGGCGATCTCCAATGGCCGGCACGCTCTCCAGATTTGACTCCATGCGATTTCTTTTTATGGGGTTATTTGAAATCTCTGGTTTATGTCGATCGACCACGGACCATAGCACACCTCAAGAACAACATTCGCGACGCCATTGCCAACATACCGATTGATATGCTGCAAAGAGTGGATACGAATTTCAAAAATCGACTTCATCAGTGTATGCGCAATGGGGGTCGCCATTTATCCGATGTCATTTTCAAGACTGCATGAAAAAAAAAAATTGGGATATTGTATTCTCAAATAAAAAAAAATTTTAAACAATAATTGAAGTACTTTTGTTTTTATTGACCTTTCAAATAAGTAAGTTTCTCTGGCGCACCCTGTACATGACTTTCGATCCGGTCTTTTTCTAAGCGACCCAGTGTGTTCCAGGACCGACATTTTCATCCAAATTTACAATTGCTGCTGCACATTTAAGAGGTCCGCTCGCTGGCAATGTATCGCGCATGTAAACTCCACGAAAATGTGGAATCTTTGGGATTTTTGCATATTTGAGTAGGTCGTGGTCGGTGAGGGGTTGGTGTGGTAGCGTTACTTCTAGTTTTTTGGCTTAATATGAAGACCCAATCCCTGCTTATATGGTTTCCGATGTAGACCCCGACCTAATGCAATTGCTTCGATTGTTCGATTATGACGCTTACTTTCATCCAATTCACGCTTAGCTGCTTGAGCAGCAATTACAGCTTTAACTATTACTAGCCGCACCACCCGACAAAGCATCCGCAGCGCTAAGACCCGTAAAAATGGGCACGAGGAAGGGCAATAAACCACCAATTTTATGGGATACAGGTAGAACGCGAGGTGTGCGCACTTTACCACTTTGCAACTTTACCGCTGCACGAGCACCCTTTAGAGCTGATTTAATAATCTCATGCGGATCATTACTTTGAATCATTGTCGTCTTTGCAGCACCAATTATGTTTTTCAAACAAACGCCACCCTTGCGGGCCTTCATTCCCATGCCAAATTTTCTCTTTGTCTTCATAATATTTGCCACACCCCAAGCACTGACTTTTTCACCGATACTAGCGTCTCTGGCGGTAACACGTTGCCTAGCCTGTTCAGCCAACACTTTATCC
>OX101790.1:6647627-6740127 GCA_944452715.1 Ophion slaviceki
TTTTTTCAAAATTTGATTGAAAAATCCCTACGTCGTCCCATAGAGAATGTAATTGTGAAGCTACTATCAACATTTCAAATCGATCCGTTGTAAAGGTGTTCGTGTACTCCGTTCTCCCAGTTTTAAAAAACATGTTTTTCAGGATGGGCTCTGTCGCCGCCATTTCGCATGAAAATTATAATACATTTTTTTTATCCTTTAGTATGTGTTAAATAAATCCTCTAAAAAGAAATCCTATCCTTTTATCAAATTCCCAAAATAAATTGTCAAAGTTAGGCCTTATTTTCTGCCGCTAGAGTGGTGTTACCCCTTAAGAATATTAGAACACCAGCGTTATGTAAAGGGTCAACATTTGTGCTACTTTATAATAAAATGTTATTTATTGATTCATTTCACTTGTGATCAGAGCAAATGGACAATTCATGCGGTGCACGAATCGTTGTCCGAATTGATTTCATCTCCTATCGCGATCGGGAACGAGATGAATTTATCTCGTTTCAATATCATCGGAAAGGAGATGAAATCAATGGTGAACTCGTCGTAACGGCTTCGAATATGTCCTACGGACACTAGAAGAATCATTGACAGAATTGATTTCATCTACTATCGCGATAGGGAACGAGATGAAATTATCTCTTTGCGATATTATTGGAATGGAGATGAAATCAACCGCGAACTCGTTGTGACGTTGTCGAGTATCTCCTATGGATAATGTACGAATCGTTGTCCGAACTGATTACATCTCCTATCGCGATCGGGAACGAGATGAATTTATCTCGTTTCAATATAATCGGAAAGGAGATGAAATCAATGGCGAACTCGTCGTGACGGCTTCGAGTATGTTCTACGGACACTAGAAGAATCATTAACAGAATTGATTTCATCTCCGTTCGCGATTGGGAACGAGATGAAATCATCTCTTTGCGATATTATCGGAATGGACATGAAATCAACCGCGAACTCGATGCGACCTTATCGAGTATGTCGTATGGATAATGCACGAATCGTTGTCCGAATTGATTCCATCTCCTATCGCAATCGGGAACGAGATGA
The DNA here is from genome assembly GCA_944452715.1 of Ophion slaviceki. Lineage (NCBI taxonomy): Eukaryota > Metazoa > Arthropoda > Insecta > Hymenoptera > Ichneumonidae > Ophion > Ophion slaviceki. The sequence continues at coordinate 6,648,681 of OX101790.1, forward strand.
ATTTATCTTGTTTCAATATCATCGGAAAGGAGATGAAATCAATGGCAAACTCGTCGTGACGGCTTCGAGTGAGTCCTACTGACACTAGAAGAACCATTGACAAAATTGATTTCATCTCCGTTCGCGATCGGGAACGAGATGAAATCATCTCTTTGCAATATTATCCGAATGGAGATGAAATCAACCGCGAACTCGTTGTGACGTTATCGAGTTTGCCCTATGGATAATGCACGAATCGTTGTCTGACTTGATTTCATCTCCTATCGCGATCAGAAACGAGATGAATTTGTCTCGTTTCAATATAATCGGAAAGGAGATGAAATCAATGGCGAATTCGTTGTGACGGTTTCGAGTATGTCCTACGGACACTAGAAAAATCATTGACAGAATTGATTTCATCTCCTTTCGCGATCGGGAACGAGATGAAATCATCACTAGAAGAAAGCGATGATAAAGATAAGCGATAAATTGTTTATAAAAAAAAGTTTACATTTAATTTAAAAAAACGGCTACGTACGCCCATAGAGAATGTAATTATGAAGCTGGGATCAAAATTCAAATCGATTCATGCAAAGGGTTCGCGTATTCCGGCCTCCCAGTTTGAAAAACAAGTTTTTCAAGATGGGCTCTGTCGTCGCTATTTTGTATTAAAATTACAATAATTTTTACATCCTTTAATATGTCTTACATAAACCCTCTCATAAGAAATCCTATTCTTTTTTTTATGCTGCCAAAATACATTGTCAAAGTTAGGCCTAATTTTCTGCCGCTCGAGTGGTGTTATCCCTTAAGAGAAACCGCAAACAGAGTCGCACCGCTTTGGGATTTCCAGAATTAACCCGTATCGGTACGTGAAAAATTGTATCTCAGGCGGTGCAGAAGATCTTCTCATCTATTTTCAATCCTAAAAAACGTCGTATCGATTTTCGTCTGCCGGAACCGACTGATTTCGTCTCCCCTAATGAGGAAATGGAAAGCTTCTCCTCATGTTTCCTAACCCAGCTCGAACACACTTTGAGATGATATTCGTACAGAAAAATGTATTTTTGGAGATCAATCCGACTATGATACTGAACGGAGTGGTCGAATGAGAAATGGAATCCCGAAAACATCCAATTCTCGAAAATGTAGCGTCAAGTTATTAAGAGTTTGTTAATAAAAACTTATGTATTGATTTTTTTTCAATACGCAAGAAAAACCGTTCGGTTTATCGAAATTCGATAATCATTGACATTTCTTTGGTTTTGTTAATTTTTATTTCTTAAGGAAGCAAAAAGAACAGGCGCTCTCGATGGATAATCGCTGCAAAATTCGTAAATGTCATTAATTGGGGCGCGCTTCACGCTTTGGCACGCAATACGCCGAGCGATAGCAGACGATAGGTGAAACGTCAAATCGTGTGTCACGTTTCTCGGGCCGACTAGGTTGACAGGCAACGTAGCGAATGTTTCGCTAAACGTCAGATCATGCGCGCTGGCATTTTTCAAACGCTGCTGTTTTGCAGAACCTTCTTGACGTCGGCTACGACTTCGTGGCCCTTCGTCTACTCTTCTGCCCTTTTCGATCGTCCAACATGGCGGATTCGAGCGTTAATTTCGAAGATCGAACGCCTATTTTCTAATGCTTCCCATTTGATGACGGAGGCGAAAAAAAGAAAACGGCTCGGTAGAAATCTTCGGAGTAACCTGCCGAACCCGGCATTTCCCGCTGATACACCTATTCTGGATCACCCTGTATAGTCGATCATCATGTGGGACAGAGCATGCCAAAGTATAAGCTAGCTAGAAAAAACATCCAATTGGACTATATTTATTGGGACAATCCAAACGAACTAGTGGATCGTCATCGCTTACTTCTGGCATCACAAGCAGCCGGAAATTCATCATATGCGAATGAAATTATATCGATTATTGAGGAATTGCGCGAAGTTGAAATCATTTATTAACTCGACATCGGAGAATTTACGCATTCTCATCATGAATGTCGATGTGTTTGGACGCCATTCAAGTAGGAGTGTACTCCACAGTAAGCAAGGTCCTCCAGGTCGACCAGGGATTGGCTTTAGAATTACCGCAGATGGTCTTTATGACTTGGGGCAGAAACGATTGTATAACATTGCAAATCCGGAAGGAGAAGATGACGCCATCACTCTAAGTGCGTTACAAAAGAAATCTCGAACTATCATTAAGAACATATGCAAAGAAATGAATGAGAGTAGTCAGTTGTTTGGTTAATGGACTTGAAGCGACGATACGAGACATTGCAAGGACACTCGAGGCCGATGTCAAAACTCTACAAGATTTGGTGATGCGTATAAGGAGTACAACTGTGCAGTGAGCGTTTTTTTCAAAAGTTTAAGGCTTTATTATAAAAAAGTGGTTACATATTTTTTAATCACAGTACTGCCCGTCGCTAGCTACGACCTCGGCCCATCTTTCAGGTAGCATTCGAATCCCGCGTCGATAAAAGTCTTGGTCCTTGGAGGCAATCCAGGAGTCGACCCAATTTTTGATTTCTTCGTAAGTACCGAAGTGCTGGTCAGCCAAATCGTGTGCCATTGACCGGAACAAGTGATAGTCGGAAGGGGCAATGTCTGGAGAGTACGGCGGGTGGGATAAAACCTCCCATTGCAGCGTTTCCAAGTACTTTTTCACGACATTTGCAACATGGGGTCGGGTATTGTCATGCTGCAGTATCACCTTGTCATGTCTTTCGTTGAATTGTGGCCGTTTCTCTTTGAGTGCCTTACTCAAGCGCATCAACTGACGTCGGTAGAGTTCCCCTGTGATGGTTTCGGATGGTTTGAGCAGCTCATAGTACACAAAGCCCAGCTGTCAGCCCGTCTTCAAAAACTTTCTGCCTTCCGCTACCATGCTTGTTCTCGACCTCAAAATCTCCACTTTTGAAGCGTTGAAACCACCGCCGACACGTTTTCTCACTAATAGAATCCTCCCCGTAAGCATCTACAAGCAAACGGTGGACCTCAGCCGCAGATTTCTTGATGTTGAAGAAGTAAATCATAACCTCCCGCAAAGGCTGAGAATTCGGTTCGTAGGTTGCCATGTTTGAGTGCCTATAACTTTATCATGCATACACGTATCCGTTAGCTTTTTTAAATTGTTTACATTGGCAGAGCCTCTAGTTTAAAATGCCACTTTTTTATTGAGCTAGGGCCACTACTTCGGCCGCAGTGGCTCTCTAAGTAAAACGGTCACTGCAAAGTTGTACTCCTAATAATTCAAACATCATTGCTGAATTGGACGCACGACTGAGTGGACTGGAAAATGAACGAAAAAAGGGGCGCTCTCGTGCTGGAACTACATAAGCCTGCTCGACGAAACTATCCGCGTCGACGTGTGGACATCCGTGGCTTGGACGAGACCTGGCAGGCTGATCTCGTCGATATGTCATCATACGCGCGTCACAACTCCAGACACAAATATCTCGTCACCGCCATCGATACCTTCTCAAAATTTGCCTGGGCCGTGCCAATGCTGAGTAAGAATGGTAAAGATGCAGTAGCATCAATGAAGTCGATCCTCGTTAAGGGACGCATATCGCAGAACTTACACGTTGATCGGGGAAAAGAATTCTACAATTGTGACTTTAAGGCCATCATGAAAAAGTACAATATTCACATGTATTCAACGTATAGCAACTTGAAGGCATCCATTTGCGAGCGTTTCAATCGTACATTGAAGAACAAGATGTGGATCCAATTTAGTCTTCGTGGTAATTATAAGTGGATCGATATTCTTTATAATCTAGTAGCCGAGTACAACGATTCTGTACACCGCACCATTAAGGCGTTACCCCCACTTGTAGCGCAAAAAAAGGCCTTTTTCATGAATTTTTTTTAAAGAAAACTGCAAAACTTTTTTAATCGATCAATATACCATCTTAAAGAACACATTTTGACGAACTTTCAGTAATTTTTTTATTGACAAATATTACATTGTTAAGTGGCAAATGGCCGTCAATGAAATAATGTTTTTATATACACGGTTTGCGGTGACCAACATTGCGGCGAAGTGGATCATCTGAAAAAAAAGCGGATGGATTTAGTCAAATATAAGTATCAAATAGTCTTGAATCGAAGGATTTTAAAAAATATTCATTTTTCACAAAATGGCGGACAGTCAAAGTTAATGGTTCGATTTTAACGAAAAAAAACAGCCGTTTTTGGCTATAAAACGGCCATTTGTTCGAAAAAAAAATCGAACGATTAAAGACTACATTTTTTGTATTAAATAAGCCTGCAAAATTTCAAGAAGATCGGTTCATTAGTGTTCGAGTAATCTTGGTCACCGACTTCAGAAATGCCATTTTGAGAAAAACGCGTTTAAAGTTTCAATTTCAGTTTACACGAAGAAAATATTTTTTTTTGTAAACTTACATAGAGTCATCTATTCCGGGCCCATACAGAAGTATGGGCCCGGATACTTATACTTTAAAAAATGCAATAAAAAAAATCGATTTTCTCAAAATCGCAAGTAACCCCTTAAGATGAAGCCGAGAAATGTCAACGCGGAAAATGAGAAGCAATTGCAGCAGATTTTCAATAAGCCTCCAATGAAAAGATCGCCGAAATTCGCCGTTGGTGATAAAGTGCGAATCAGCAAATTTAAGACTGTTTTCGAAAAGGGTTACACCCCAAACTGGACAACGGAAATATTGACAATCTATCGTGTGAAAAAAACTCATCCCCTGACGTACCACTTGAAGGACCATAAAGATGAACCGATAGCCGGTGGTTTCTACGAACAAGAGCTTCTCAGGGTCAAGCACCGCGATATCTATCTCATTGAAGCGGTATTGAAGAAGCGCGGTAATCGAATGTTTGTAAAGTGGTTAGGTTTCGACAATAGCCACAATAGTTGGATAAGTAAATCCGATTTGTAGTCGATAATAAAGAAAATGGAAAAATATGTATGATTTATGACTCTTGACCTGCTGGTCGTCCCCGCATCCCTCCAAGGCCTCCGACCGACTCCACAGCAGGCTTGCTTCCCCCCCTCTCGCCGTCGCCCTTTTTCGTGGAACGTGAGGAGATGGATAGAGTGAATAAACACATGTGATTATAAAAAGTCCGCTTCTTTATTTACGGAAAATAATAAATCCATTCTTGCACAATTAAATATATACAACAAACATAATTTTAACATCGAGTGAACAAAATATGTACATAATTTTCACAAGTTTTATACATCAATATTCACAAAAATATACACAATTTTACATCATGGTTGTGGAAAAAAAACAAAACTTTTCACGATGGTATTCTATAATGCCCCCATGGTAGGGTATCAGAGGTCCCCGGTATGATATACCGCTTATCATCATGAGGACTTAGAGCGATTTTCGTCTCACGTATAGTGTAGACCTTGTGCGACTTCGATCGAATACACGTTTGACTACGCTCCATTTCAATATTTTCCTTCGAGCATTGAGCGTAATCATCAAACGTGATTGTCCTCGCCACAACACTGCTCTTGACACCTTTAACTTTTTTCGTGTCCTTCCTACCCTCGACACGTGTCGCGTACATTTTCGATCGAAGTCCAATGAACTCGGTCAGAATTGCACCATTGCATTCGTCTTTCATGAGACCGGGTACCTTCTTGTTGACAAGCGGCATATCATACCTATTGTCCGCTGAATAGTCGCTCGTATCAAATTTTTCAATGTCACACTTCATGTCTGCATATACATCTTCGCTCTCAATGGCATATATGAGGCTATCTTTATCGGTATACATCACTTCACATTTATTCCGATACAATGGTACCATATACTCGTGATGAAATCCATACAAGCACGTTTTGGATATGTCGAGTATGCACATACCTACATATATCGGCTTGTTGAACTTCACCTCGAGATTGCGCAATTCTACAGCAACGAAGTTTTCGGAAAAAAACGCTTCGGCTGTGGAAGTTTGGCTTCGCAATCATTGCCTCCGCGCCATACCTGCCCTCCCATTTTGTCAAAAGCTTTACATCTACATGATTGCGCACATTCTCCATCGTTCTGCCAAACACAGCATTATTCATCAATTTGAATAAATTCTTTTCAAAATCGTTTTTGGCCAGCGTTCGAAACTAAGTATTTAACTCGATATATGAACGTAGCCATGGGGATTGTGTGAATTGTAATACCCTATGGATTTTCGTGAGGCAAAGTCCATGACGTAAACATTGTTGTAAATTTCTGTAGTGTATGATGTAGCGTTTTTTATCGCAGACGGTTGCTAGCAGCTTTTCCTGCTGCTTACCCGGTGGTTTTTGGTGTATTGGTCAAAACGGTAGGTCTTTGTGCGCATCATTTAGAGATTGGGGATATTCCAAGTTGACCTCAAGGATGTAGCCTATAGGTGAGTCTAGCGCGATGGATAATGGATCAATCTTGGACACGTCGTTGACCCATCGAAAATCTGCATATGGCAAGGGTTGACACATTGCCCATCCATACAAATTCTTGACGTCAAAATACATCAAGTATGATGATGCTTTCGATGGATCAAACGACTCCATGTACTTATTATTAGCGTGTGCATATCGGTTTGAGCATTGACTGAGACTACCGCGTATACCCCGCTCAACGAATAAAACCATGTCGATGTCTGTTAGTAGTTCAAACTTGACATTCGAGTGTTTTAACATTGCATCCCAGGTATACCCCGGCAATGTGTAGTAATACGCGGGATCCAGGCCATAGCTCTCAATGCACGTATTCCGAAAGTTTTCGAAAATATCAGTTAATAACAAGACATCTGTCTTCAAGTATAAATCGCTATAGTCACCCAGCGTTCGAATGGGGAATCGCTCCCAAACGTTCTCCGCATGTGCGTACTCGCTCTCGGATACTGTAGCATCTGTCAGGGAACTATAAAATGCGTCACGTGGTGGTAAGCAAGTGTCGTCCAACCTGCTCACGTTGTCAATATACTCATAAGGGAAGACCCCTTTTCGCGTCAGCAAATTGAAATTGTCCGTCGATAGAGTTGAAAATTGCATGCGTAAAATGTTGAGTTTGTCCTCGGTCAAAAATGAGGCTAATTTGTCGAGACTGGTATTGAGGAATTTGTATGAATCGATAAAGCGCAATTGGATTTTCTGTTTAGAATCGTCTGTGATTTGAATGTGCTTCGTGAAGGAGATGTATTTCTCTTTTGTGATTGGAAGCACATCGGTCTTTCCTTCGAACGCTGTGGCTACTTCCTTGATGATAAAATGTGCATCGTAACCCGATAAATTGTGAAAAACTACTGGAATGAAGAATGACTGTTTGTAGTTTAAATTGCAATTAGAATGGGCAGGGCCTCTATAGCGTCCAGTCAGATGGCAATGATCTCGAACGCGTATATCGTTTTGCGCCAATGGTTTCCTGCATATATGACATTGGGTCGCTTTGCGAAAACTTGTCCACTCGCTCGGTGTCAGATAATTCATTGGGACATTGTCGCAGAAAATTTCTTTTATGCGCAATGCTAGATTTTTCAGTTCTTCGACAAACCACGATACACAATCGGCACTGCGACGCGAGTGATATGAAGACAATGAATCGTCATACGAGCAACGCACGTAATATCCAATACTAAACACTTCATGGTGTTGATACATATCTTTCGCTTGGGTCTTCTCATCGGTCTTTGCCAGCACATACTCCAAATCAGCATATACGATGAAAGGATGTCGCTCTTTCCGGCTAAAGTTGCTGAACTGGAGCCACTTGTTGGTGTCTTTCGGTAGTCGGATCGCGCAATCGTTTGTTGCTCCACAATCGACCTCGTGCGATTGCAATTTTTCCTCGGATCCGAAGTGATGCAAACACCTGCAAAAAAAAATTGTTTTTGTTTAATTCGTCTAGCATATATAATTACCTATATATATATATATATATATATATATATATATATATATATATATATATATATATAATGGTAACTACATACCGATCACAGATATATTTTTGATGTCCCTTTTTGCTCAGTTGCTTCGTCACGAGTCTCGACAGATTCTTGATCCATACGAAGTGCCCCACATTGTTGTCCTCAGTATCTTGCATGTACAGCAAATTGATGTGCTTTTCCTTCTTATTTTGAATCACGCGTATTGGAACGATGTCCTTTTTGGCAGTGGTGGTGGTGGTGTACACGTTAATGGATAAATTGTTCTGCTGCTCAAATTTTTTTATTTGGTGTATGGTTACCGGGAATTGAATGTCCTGTAGATTCAGTACGATTGAGTAATGTGGGTAAGATGGCGGACGGTCACTCTGTCGTTCGGCTGGGTATAAAGCAGCGACAACTGCCCACGCGAAACATGCGTTATCGTTGGATTTGAAGTTGATCACAGCTCTCTTCATCATTATTTCCCGCGGTAATGATATGGAGCACCCAGCACGCATCGGATTATACTTATTCACATTTATCGTGAGGTTAAGAATTTTCCGTAGAGCCCAGCCACTATCTCGTTCTTGAAATTCGTCGAGTGAAGTTAAAGTGGGCTTCATAACGCGTTGCTATACCACTTATTCAAATCGCTTGTGTTAAAGAGTTCACAGTTTCGCGTGTTGACACTTTTATTAGTATGTTTGTCTCCACTCGCGAATTCACCATTGAACACTGCATTAACTTTGATACTGTTGTGTTTGCAGATAGTATTTTGCACATGTTGAAGCACTAGGTCGCGAGCATCATTGAGAAATTGCCGTGGTTCGATGTGGTTGCGATTGATTACGGAACCGGTCAATATTCGACTATTGAAGGATGTGTCAATCTCTCGCTAGATTAGCCCATGATGACTGTGTCCTGCACCCGTGTGTATAAAATGCTTACGCACAGAATTCCTCAACCCTTCCAGCCGCGCTATTTGGGCTATCAATGACTGTTGAAGTCTAATTGATAGTCGCGGGCGCTTAATCCGGCTTTGCGTTTCCAATTCTTCGATAAACTCAACGCACCGTTGTTCCCACACAGCAAAATCTTCGAATGAACTTAGGAGCGCGGCTTGGTCGTGCAAGATTTGTTCTGACTTCTCCGCGTTGCCCTCCATATTTGACGAAACGAGGCTTCCCAAAAGAGATGATGTTCACTAACTGACTGCTCGATCCAAAGTGCGAACACTTTTGAGCGCAGCAGATCATTAAAAATGGTTTTCCCCTTTAGACATTTTTCGTCTTTCCCTACCATCTTGGAAAATATCACCAACCCACGAGAATTTTCTAATATCGCATTGGATTGCCGGGAAAAATAAAAGAGCATCTCAGTCGAGATGCGTGTAATGAAAAAAAAAATTCATGGGCTCTCCATCGGTTCTCAAGTGGTCCACGGTTGAAGCCTAAAAAAGGTCTTTATCCATAGATCTCCGAAAGTTTATAGTTTTTCAACATAAACACCCCGTTGTCATATATGCTCTAAATAGCGGAGCAATAAAAAAATTCGAATAGCTTGGAGAGTGGTGTTAACGAAGAAAAAATCCTTAACCATGGGGCTAACTTGTCCAGACCTGCATGATCTCAAGTGTCGGCGTCAAGGCTTGACGTTGCACTCTCTGTATACAGGGTGAGGCACTAACTGTTGCCACCTTGAATATCTCTGTAATTATCAACGTCACAAAAAAATGTTTGAAACAAAAGTTGTACCGTACGAAACGGGTCATCAAATGCGACCATTGTTTTTTATCTCAGTGGAGGCGCTGTCGCACAGTAAAGGTCACCTCCACTTTTTTAAATGGGACGGTACATTTTTCTTTCAACTATCTTGTAGAGCATCGAAAACTGCATAAAAAATATTCAGGGGTCAAAGTCGTTCAAGGTCATTTAAGATCAAAAAGTGACATGAACTTTATTTTTATGTGAAATTACCTTTATTCACAGTAGATGTTCAAAGTGATTGCCATTCATCGTTCACGAATCATGGAAATATTAACTTGCATAACATGCATTTGTGGTCAACTGAAAATCCACATTGGCTGCGGCAAGTTGCACACCAAAGACCGTGGTCGGTTAATGTATGGTGTGGGATTATTGGGGATAGAATCATAGGCCCTTATTTGGTTGAAGGGAATCTTAATGGTAGAAAGTACAGCACATTCCTTTAAGAAACATTAGGTCCGTTATTGGAAGAAATACCTTTGGAAACAAGAAACAGAATGTGGTATCAACACGATGGGTACCCGGCACATTTTTCGCTGATAGCTAGAAATGAATTGCAAAAGAGATTTCCAAATCATTGGATTCGACGCAGAGGAGCTGTATCGTGGCCGGCTCGCTCGCCAGACTTGACCCCTCTGGACTTTTTCTTGTGGGGATACTTGAAAGATCTTGTTTATAAAGTACGTCCAACTACGCCGGACGATATGCGTGAGAGAATTCTTCGAGCCTGTGATTCGATAAGTGCCGAAGTGATGAGAAATTCTACACAATCCGTGATGAGGAGATTGCAATATTGCATTGATTCCAATGGCAATCACTTTGAACATCTACTTCGAATGAAGGTAATTTCACATAAAAATAAAGTTAATGTCACTTTTTGATCTTAAATGACCTTGAACGACTTTGACCCCTAAATGTTTTTTATGCAGTTTTCAATGCTCTACAAGATAGTTGAAAGAAAAATGTACCGTCCCATTTAGAAAAGTGGAGGTGACCTTTACTGTACGACAGCGCCTCCATTGAGTTAAAAAAAATGGGCGCATTTGATGACCCCTTTCGTACGGTACAACTTTTGTTTCAAACATTTTTTTGTGACGCCGATAATTACAGAGATATTTAAGGTGGCAACAGTTAGTGCCTCACCCTGTATATTTTCATTCAGAGATGAAAAACTAAAGCCCTGTAAAATGGAAATGCATTTTTTTCCCCGGATCACTGTCGTCGTCGCATGCTGTCGTAAAATTTTATGGGTTTTCAAGTGTGGACCTAAGGAATGATGAGGCTCGAGTTGCACATGCGAAGCGATAGGGTATGACGGTCCCTGGCGCTCAACGTAAGAAAAAAAAGAGTCGTAAAATTTGAGACTTTCGGACGAGGTGGTTGAAACGTTGCAGTGTATAACATTGTCTCGGACATGAGCCTCCGTCCAGATGGTTGAAAAAAAAGATCATCTGGATAAATTCATGAACCTTTTCTTAGCCCTCTACGTAACTTCTCAAGAGACAACGTTACACACACACACACACACACTATAAAGCCTCTAACACACTAACCCACTCTATAAAGCCCCCTCCCCCACAGAGTCGACAGCGGCTTCCCCCTCTCGACCGCGGGTCCAGCTATCGCCTGGAAGACACCGTCACCAAAAACTAGCCTCCCCACTCTCTAACACCCCTCCTCTTTCCCTCCGCCGCAACCCAGCACTCAGCTGCCGCATGCAGGATTCCCCCGCCCCCCCCCCCCCGCCACGCATACCCCCGCTTCCCCGCACTGGACTCCGCCGCCGCGCTTCCCCCTGAGATCCCTGGGTTAGAATCGGCCTAGCTCTACTACTTTCATGATTCCGCTGTATCAGCAAAACTGCAAGATCATATATACCGACACCGATAGTCTCATATACCACATCAAGTCTGACGACGTTTACGACGATATGAAGCGTAACATTGACAAATTTGATACGAGCGATTACCCGATGGTTTACCGTTAATCAACAAGAAAGTGCCCGGTTTCATGAAAAATGAAAATAATGGTATGGTAATGACGGAATTTGTGGGATTGAAAGCAAAAATGTACGCTTTGCGTGTCGACGGTAAAAAAGACACGAAAAAGGTGAAAGGTCTGAAAAGTAATGTCGTTCTGCGAACAATAAATTTCAATGACTACACTCGCTGTTTATGGGAAGAAATTGAGATGACTCGTCAGCAGTCTTGCATAAGATCGAAGCTGCACAAAGTTTACACTATTTCAGAGTCAAAAATTGCTCTAAGTCCATACGATGACAAGCGGTATATCGTGCCTTAAAGTACGGACACTCTACCATGAGGTCATTATAAAATAGCATTGTAAATGCATTTGTGAGGCTCCATTGTATGTATTGTTGTAAAATAAAAATGGAGAGACATAATGAATGTAGTAAGGTAAATTTGATATATATATATATTGTAACGATTCGGTTACCTAGGTAAGCCGACGTCACACAGAATACGTCAATTTCCACCGTTCACGAGACAATCGCGTATTCTCGCCAGCGTTCGGGGCAACTGGCCATTCCGCCGGCCGGGCGGGTGTCAATCGGGCCAAGAAATTGGGGCAAGCCCGCGGCACCTCGCAAAGGGCCCCGCCCACCGCGAGGAGTATGACCGCCTCGGACTCGCGTGAATCACCGCCTCAGGCAAATTTCTCGCTTCCCGTGCTCGACCACTCCTAGCTTATTAAGGATGTGACTTAAATTCGCCGTGACGCCTCTTCATACCTCATGCTCGCCTAATATCTTAGAGAGCAACCCGCAAGCAAGTTTTCTTTCCCCGAGAAGAGTATAATATACTGCCGTCCTCAAAATAGCCAACGCAGTCAACCCCACCAACGGAGTGTTCATCGGCGGCGTGATTTCCCACCTAAATCTCCAGAATCGCGGGAGAAATGGAATTTCTCCTGACGTGCTTTAGGCTACTTAAGGGCGAGCACGAGTCGGAGCGAGACTCTTCGCAAATTCTCTCATCATACTACGTGGAGTCAACAGGATCCGTCATCGCGGATCTCGGGATGGAGGCCTTGCTGCCGTTGCCCTGGCCCTCATCCTAGAACGACCTCAGCTTCGGGTCAGATACACTGTTCTCTTGGGAAGCCCCAGCATTGCGCTGGAAGTCCTACCTCGAGAACAGTGTCGTCGTGGTGATTGCGAGATAGGGAACCTTTATTTAACATCGATCCGTTGTCCTTACGACAATCGGATCATTATTTCCACTCGACCCACACTATCTACTTGAAGTGTACAGCCCGGAAGGTGCCGGACGCACCTTGCTGTACGCCGAGGCCCATTCTCAACCGGCTTCTCCGGTTTTTCGTCCTCCTTGCTTGGCACGGAGGAGGTCAGCCGTCCCTTCCGGACGGCCCCGCTATGTGCACTCGGGGGGATTAAATCCGCCTCGAGCCTGCACATTATTTTTACGCTAGACAACTAGCGCGTGAGCTTCGCGGGTTGGCAACCGTGAGCTTCGTTGCACTTTGCAACTAGTGCCAACCGATTGTAACGCCACAGTATAACCGATATCCGAAATACAAGGGCTATCGCATTCTGTTACAGAAGCGACCCCGAATCCGGCGTAACGCGTATACGACGACGCTCACGGCTTGTGTGAGCGCGAGCGAGCGAGAGAAAAAGAGTGAGTGATTGAGTCAGCGCCTCTAACCCTCGTGTGCGACCTCACCATGTCATTTCCATCGTAGTCGCTCCAACCACGGTCGCGCTTCTCGCGACCTACTCCACATCCCGGCAATCGTCGGTACCACCCAATTAACAACGTTCAATCTCCGAGTTAACAATACTAACAAACATTTATGTTTTTACCCTTCCTCGTAAACGAAAATCCGAAACATCAAATGCCGATGATGACGGATTCTGACAGGTGTCCCTGAGACCCTCAAAACCACTGAGGCATCTCCTAAAAAACCTTCAAAATCCCAATGATCAATTCCGGCACACATCTCGTACATCGTCCTTCAGGAGGCTACGGGAAACCCACATTAAAATCCTACGGCAGAATATTCGCCGTGCTACGTCGTTTTCCTCAGTAGACGAGTAAACACGAATAAAAGCATTCGCGGTAAAACGCGAAACGTTACAATATATATATATATATATATATATATATATATTGGAAAATGTTCATATTATACATAATGCGAGTATGTTAATGTTTACAGGATATGATTATTTATTTTTATAAGGAATGGTAAATTTATACATAAATAAAATGGTATGCCTATTGTAAATAAACTTTATTGAATTTCTCATATACTATATAAAAGTTATTACAATATATTATTTTTGTGTATCCACGAGTTTTGAGATTTATCCATTCCCAACCATTTAACATAAAGATCATTACCCTTTTTGCGTATTATCTTCTCCACAAGATATAGGTTTGGATTGGCAACACGTTGCAGTTCCTATTCGTAGAATCCTCCGGCCATCGGATTTCCACTTGAGTCCTCGACTAGGTACGTTACAAGATAAGTTTGTTGCACCTTGACGATTTTAAACACTTCGGTGGTCCAATTTGGTGTGAAGCCTTTTTCAAATATTGTCTTGAATTTGCTTACGCGCACACAATCATTTAATTTAAATCTTGCAGGAGCCGCAATTTTTACATTGCTGTATACGGTGGTTAAGATTTTCTCCGCGATGGCAGGTGTAACGTCGATGGGCCTCATGCCAATCGTACGATGCTTTCGAGCATTGTACTTCATAACGAGTTGCGGTAACGCATCGATACACGATTACCATTGACAAGGAAACGTTGCGAGGTCGATGTCACCGATTTCGATGAAATTTGGCATGCTTGTAGAATGGGTAAAAATAGGCGACACCTGTTTTTCTATATCGGCGGAACCCGATTTTTGAGGGTTGAAAAGCACCCTCGAAAATTGGGGTGTTTTTCGTTTTTTGGCGATAACGTTTTAACGGTACGAGATATGAAAAAACTTCAAATTGCAACAATGTTTATTTTTTCGTGTACTATACATAGAAGATGAGAACGATGAAGATAGCAACAATTTTCATATTGTTTATTGCAAAAATGCTTTTTTTCTACCGTATCTCCGAGAATTTTTAATCGATTGGCATGTAAATTTGCATACATGTAGAGAATGGAAAAGTGCGGATACGGATTTTTTCTTTTTCCGATATCTCACAATTAAGGGGTTGAAACTGCCCGTCGATTTTTTTGCCGAGAGCATCGTATAATCAGCTAGCCTTTTGGCATTTCGGTCTAAATTCACGTCAATGTATGTTCGTGTTATGACGCAATTACATATTTGTAACATTCCAGCCCCCCCCCCTCCCCCCAACGGTCCCCCTCTCAAAAGGCAAACGTTCAAAGTTCTTACCGTGCGGCATGGACGAAAATTTGTAGAAATAAAAATGGGTTACATAGAAAGTACAATCAGTCAAAATACTCGATACACATTTTCTCGTTTTAGCGGAACGACACTCTTAAGGGGTCAACGCAACCTTAAAAACTTCGTTCTTTCTATAGCTCGTGAACGGGCGGAAATAAAAATAAAGTTCGAAAGGGAAAAACGTTGTATTCTTCGACTACTAGAAGTTCATGATGATAATGATGAGTACAGAAATAAATGGCGTGTTGTTTATTGCAATAATTCGTGAATTACTTGTGAAAAATCACTCTTCAGTTTTCCACTAATATGGGCAGAGGCATGGATCGCAGTCACGGACTGACTTCGTGCTTCAGGAAGCAACTGGATTACAATTGTATATTTACGAAGAAATTCTCACCCGCCACGTACTGCCTTTGAGATTACAACGCAATCGGAAAAGTGTTCTCACGCTTACTCATTTAGGAAACGTTTCAACTCTAGGTTTTTTATGGATTATACTTATTACATTAATGATAGTCATGATAAAAGTGTTTGAAACAAAGAGATTTTTCACACCACGCACAAGTGATAATAGCTGCTTCGCCGCATGTATCGCATGTCGGTATATTTTGTGAAAAGCAAAATTCTACCGGATTTTCGAAGTTTGGTGGTCTTTCTTCTTCGTACCCGCTTTTGTACCACGCATATTTGAAAAGGTTTGTAAACCGTGGAGAAGAAAACTGGTTGTGTGTAAGAGATTGTAATTTAACAATATTGTCTCTCAAATGTAGATTGACGTCGTAATTGCATAATAAAACTGCGTCAGAAAAGTGTTTGACGATTTTTTTCCATACACGGAAGCCATAAACATCAAGGGACTGTATCATTCCAGTCGTACCTGCAGGAATTACTAATTATCATATGGACTAATTGTCTACAGAACTAATGAAACTGTTATAATATATTCACCTGCTGGAATGGTTAAAGCTTGCATATCCATTTCTTTAAATGCAGTTGGACATTGACCGCTCCAAGAATCCAGCGGTATTACCGATTTTGGACCCGTATTGGGAATATATACTTCTTGGAACCATCGCTTGAAATGATTAGTCGTCAGTTTTCCAGATTTCGAAGCCAATAGAAATATATTTTCGGCTCTGAACATAGTTTGTTCCACTCGAGGACCAAATTTGCCAGTAGGTTCGTTTAAAACGATCAACATAGGTGCCAAAAGCTTGCCACTCGCAGAAACCAAAGGCTGTATAGTATAACTGTGTGTTGTTGATGTTTTCGATTGCACGACTGTCTCAACGGATTTCTGCCGTTTTTTCGCCAATGTGCGGCCTGAATGTAGCTTTAAATTGAATCCACTCTGATCGCAATTAAATGTGTTTTCAGCCCCAACGTTAGCTATGTTGACTTTCACCATTTCTATAAATTCGATAGCTTTGTTTTGAAGTGTATCAGCGTTTAACAATTGTTGTTTTGTTACATATTTAGTGATCTTCCGTGACACAAATCCATGTTGGTTTTTGAATGTCCTTAGCCAAGAAGCGGATGCTTGGAAATTTACGGCTGGTATTTCTACGAGTTCTCGTGCACGTAAGGCCCATCGTCGAAGATCTATATCATGGACAGGCAGCCTTTTGTCCAAAGCATCATTAAAATTGTTTAAGGTGTAGTGAGCTATCTTTGTTAACTTTTCTTCGTCTGATTTCACCTTTTTGAATTTCGTTTGAACAGATGATAACTTTCTATTCCCATTTGCCCCGGATCTCCAGTAATCTACAGCTCTTGTCTTGTATTCGTAACTCAATTCTTCTATATCTTGGGTACATACATTTTCATCAATTTTTGGATCTAGGTATCGTTGTCCGTGCCAATCTCCTTCACTGTCATCTTCTATTGCGGCTGCTTCATGAATTTCATTTGGTGACAGAAAATCCACACCAGTTTCGACTTCCATTTTCATAGGTTGATCTATCGCTTCAATGATCATGTTTTCTAGATCCTTACTGAACTGTTTTTCCTGTTCGGTGATTGGAGTGCGAGGCAAATTCATATCACTTATCGCTATAGATAGAAGTTGAATAACATTCACCGGATTAACGTGCATTTTTATTTGTATTTCTAACTCAAAATGTATGGCTGGCTTCTCCGTCGTAACTGTAGCAATAATGATCGTTGGTGAATTTATATGACTTGAAACTCAATTAATAAATACACACGAAAAAAATAACGACGACACACGCCATTACCAGAACTGCTATTAATATTTAATAAGGCGATTTCAAGGTTATTATGAGAGCCGCTCTTTGCACGGTAGTCGCTCTTTGCGAAGATTTATTTCTTTCGTTCATTGGTTCTGCTGCTTGCGGAAATAAAGTCAAAGATAAAGATTAAATTATGCTGCGTTATAAGCTGATAGAAATGTCTGCATCATTCTGTTCATGAGTTGCAGCGGCAACCCAAAAACGCTGTAATCTCTGCCGATAATGAATTTCTTCGTAAATATACAATTGTAATCCAGTTGCTTTCCGAAGCACGAAGTCAATCCGTGATTACGAGCCTTGCCTCTGCCCATATGAGTGGGAAACTGAAGAGTGATTTGTCACAAGTAATTCACGAATTATTGCAATAAACAACACGCCATTTGTTGCTGTACTCATCATTATCATCATGAACACCTAGTAGTCGAAGAATACAACATTTTTCCCTTCGAACTTTATTTTTATTTTGAAAACGAGAAAATGTGTATCGACTATTTTGACTGATTGTACTTTCTTTGTAACCCATTTTTATGTCTACAAATTTTCGTCCATACCGCACGATAAGAACTTTGAACGTTTGCCTTTCGAGAGGGGGACTGTTGGGGGGGGGGGGGGGGGCTGGCATGTTACAAATATGCAATTGCGTCATAACACAAACATATATTGACGTGAATTTAGACCGAAATGCCAAATGGCTAGCTGATTATACGATGCTCTCGACAAAAAGTTCGACGGGAAGTTTCAACCCCTTAATTGTGAGATATCGGGAAAAGAAAAAATCCGTATCCGCACTTTTCCATTCTCTACATGTATGCAAATTTACATCCCAAACGATTAAAAATTCTCGGAGATACGGTTGAAAAAATTGCATTTTTGCAATGAACAATATAAAATTTATTGCTATCTGCATCGTTCTCATCTCCAATGTATAGTAGACGAAAAAACAAACATTGTTGCAATTTGAAGTTTTTTCATATCTCATACCGTTAAAACGTTATCGACGAAAAACGAAAATCTCCCCAATTTTCGAGGGTGCTTTTTAACCCTCAAAAATTGGGTTCCGCCGATATAAAAAAATACGTGTCGCCTATTTTTACCCATTCTACAAGCATGCCAAATTTCATCGAAATCGGAGACATCGACCTCGCGACGTTTCCTTGTCAGAGGCGTAAAAAAACGAGCATTTTAATAGTAATTAAGTTTTTTTTTACATAAGTGGTTACACAGACTTTTTATGTTGTATTTCAACTTGACTTGTACAAATTTTCAAAGAAACATGTTGATTATTTATAAAAAATCGCCATCTTTGTCGGACCTCCTTCGGCATGTAGTGCTTTGCGGTGACCATCGTAAAATTCTACTGGATCATCTGTAATAAAAAAACAAACAAATTCATTAGTTTAATAATATATCTAGTCCTTAATCGAAGCTTTTGTTTTTAAATAACCAAAATTGCGGCTTCCGACAATAACTTTCGATTTTCGACCAAAAAATCGCTCGATTACTGTTAAAAAATAGAAATTTTCAAAAAAAAATGAAAATCCTTCCATTAAGGACTAGTTTTTCATGCTATCAATAAGCACACCAAATTTCATCAAATTTGGTGTGCCCCCCCCCATCGAGAGGTTTTTGAACTATAGTGGTCACCGACTTGAAAAACATAATCTCGAGAAAATCGTGTTACAGTTTTTCGATGTGGATACGGTATTATATGTTCGTAAAATTTTGACCTCGATGGTTGAAGCGAAACTTTTTTTGTATATTTTGATCCGCTGAATCCGAATATCACAATTTTTGCCGAAAAGTTGAGCATTCAATTGTTTATAGCCAATTGTTACAACAATTTTTCAAAAAATTGTAACGTCGCGAGAAAAAGCGCTATCTATTTCTTTTTCCTCTCTTATTTTATTCAACTCCGGCGAAAACGCGGGCTTACCCGATGCCACATGGAAATCGTGGAAAACTACGAAAACCAATACACACGATAACGGCATTCTCATTTTTCGACGGGTCCTTATATTTTCTTTAGAATTAGGCGTACCACAGCCGAAACGAAATATATCGATAAGAAGCGAGCGTCGCGCAAAATATCCCACGCGAGAGCACAGTCGGTCTTGACCATATCTACACGCAACCGTCAAACGCAATTGATGATAAAATCCTTAGCCATAAGAACGTACAACACACGAAGACACGCGAAAATATCGAAATCCTTACTTTACAAAAATATACATTCTCCAAAAAGAAAATCCTTCATGCTGAAAAGTTGCCCGGCAATAAAACTACGTTGGTATTTCCCATGCGCTCTCACACCTGGGTCAACAAAGCCTATCTTGAGGCAAGCGCGGCAACGCGACCAAGGCCCTTTTTCCTCCCTATATTTTTCCAATACTCCAGATAACACGACGCGGACTAGTTTCCGAGAATCGAGATGGAGATCACACACATCATAGCCTGCACCCAATCATAGTCTCCAACAATATTTCCCCTTCCAACTCGACCAATCATATGCACTCGTACATTTCCTACATCGTTTCCACCACATCAAAAAATTAACGCAGGACGAAAATGCACTTTTCGAGAAACTTCTTCTCCCACCATCCCAGCATTCAAAATATCTTACAAGCTAGGATAGAAAAATCTTGGAGTCAGCGTTCCATCACCACTCGTTCAGATCTAGTCTCCCAACAGTGTTCCATCATCACTCGCTGAGAAAAGTCTCCCTTCAGTCTCTATCGCGTACGAACAAAAATCTAGCAACAACGTTCACCGGAACAATTACAAAAACTGTCTCCATAAAGCGAACGCGAACTTAAACGTCCAAATTATACTTTATAATAACGCGAACTACAAGAATTTTAT
The DNA here is from genome assembly GCA_944452715.1 of Ophion slaviceki. Taxonomy (NCBI): domain Eukaryota; kingdom Metazoa; phylum Arthropoda; class Insecta; order Hymenoptera; family Ichneumonidae; genus Ophion; species Ophion slaviceki. Next base: position 6,668,849 of record OX101790.1, read on the forward strand.
TGAGTGTCTACGTTGAATGTGTACATCGTATTGTTTTGCGTAAATCGTAATTTAATTCCACTCTCGATTCGCGATAAATACCCACGTATTAAAAATTTTGTGTCGACGTGAGCCCATCATTGTTACCAAGCGTGCGCAACCGAGGGGTCCGACCTACCTGCGGAGGCCCGAACCCGACGACTATAAACAGATTAGCGTATCCACGACGCATTGACAAATGTAAGCGAAATATTTTATGTATATTTTTGTATTATTAATTTAATAGAATTAATCAAATTGGTTAATTATAATAAACCCCGAATTCTCAATCATTTGCGTAAATCAATTCATTTATCAATCGAGTCACTGCGTCATTCCCACATTTGCATGCACCTTTGCCTTTTACACCCTCATCCCGAGCTAGTGCGCTAGGCGTAGGCTAAAAAGAGGGAACCGCGATAGGTATATGTCCACGTCCCCTCAGGACGTGACAAAATTAAAGTATTTCGGGATGAGAACCGATGTGCTGGTCTAGTGGTTAGCGTGCTTGCCTCTGAAATCAGCACATCGGGAGGTCGCGGGTTCGAATCGCGGTCTCGATGTTTCGGAGAAAAATATAAACACGGGCATGACGTAGCTCCAGTTCTACACGGATGTCGCGCACACGGACCGGTGCGCGCGACTAGCTCCGAGATTGGGAAGCGAACTCGTGACCGGCTGTATTGGTATAGGGTGTCCGCAGTTTCCCTATACCCATGGCAGAAAATGTCATGGTGAATGCGATACAGAGGGAGAAGTCGGCTGCGTCCGTAAGGTGGGGATCGTTTAGGGATGTGGAGTGGAGAAAATCGTGGGAAATGTAATAAGGGGAAACACCCCGTACATGGAAGCTACAATAAGCGAAGCGTTCGCTGTAGCAGAGACAATTAAAAAAAATTATATTCTATTTTTCGGGATCAATTATTTTTTAAAAACATTTCGGGCAATTTTAAAACGAAAGTATTCCTCATAAAATTTTGGTAAAGTTCATAGTTTTTGAGTAATACATTTTTGAAAATGTCTGAAAGAGTTTTCCAATTTTACACTTGATGTATGTATAGAAATACTAATTAAAAAATTACTTACATCGAATTATCAATTCCTGGCCCATACAATAGGGCTTCTGCCGATGTGGAAGCTTCCAAAATATCGCCCTCTCACTAATTGTGGGATATCCCGGAAACTATTCATCGGATTGACTTGAAATGTTCAGGGAATATTTTCGAAACATCCTTCAAGAAAATGTTTAAAAATATTGATTTTTTGAAAATTCTGACTGCATCTCACCCCTTCATACAATTCTCATGTGACTCACGGGCTACCGGAGTCTTTGAGATAAGAAATTAGGGTCAGTAAGATCATGCCGTGGAAGGGGAACATTACGCCCATGAGAAAAAACGACCAATGTTGCTTCCACGGTGTCAGCAGTTTTGCCCCACATACGAAGCAGTGGTCAGACGGCCCAGAGTCCCAAAAACGAACTGTCAATCACTCGTGGGCTCACGACAACATTTGAGCTTCCTCCAAGAAAACAAGATGGAGAGGTCTTTGTTGAGTTGAGATTTAAATCAGGAGAATTGAGTTGGGACGTCTTTCGGCACAACCAAAAAAATAAAATAAAACGAAAGTTATTACGTACTATGTGTAAACTAAATGTAAAATATAGTTTTCATTATTAACCCCGGCAGAGTGTCTATATTCAACGGGCCTCTCCGCAAAGCAATAAAACAAGGAAAGAAATCTCCGTAAAAAAACCAGATCTTCCGACGGACAAGCGGAGCGTCTGGACCGAAATAAGTGCCATAGTGAGCAAAAAAAAAATGAATCGCAATACACGTCGCTTCTCTCCCTGCTTCGTACCTACAGACCCAAAAATGGAGCAAACAACTCTCCGTTTAAACGCGAGATTACATACTGTGTTACATCCTAGCGAATGTGCCTTCTCTCGGTTATTCCCAATATCCTCATTTGCCGCCATAAGCGTATTAAATGTATAAATCTAAGAATAAGACACGTAACAATATTAAACCGAACTTGCGTACGTTCCGCGAGCATATTTTTCGTTTATTTTATTCAGTCGGTCTGCCTCGTGTTATAACCTCGCATTTATTCAAGGCGTAAATATCGAACTCCCAGAAGGAAATACGAGGCACCACTCGAACGATACGAGAAGACTTTGCCGCCAGCCTAAATAAGTCCCGGCCGATAATTATTTAGCATGGTGCCGACAGGAAATGAGAACTCGCCGACGCTCGATCTCTTCGCGCACCGGATATAATCTTTACCATAACACAGATCATGTGCATGCTTAGGTCTCAGATACCGAACTCTATATCCCATGCGCTTTTTCGCCGAAACACCGGACAAAGGTCTCCTACCTTCCATGCGTGCAAATTTTATATAAGGAATGATCGAGAACGATTCTGCGAACCATGAATATCGCGACCAATCACGCTAAACCTCAAAGTTCTTTCTCCCACAATTCATCCCCACTTAATTTTCTCGTCAAGAAAGACTTCCTTCCTGAAGTCAGTCTTCCAATAGTTGCCATCGCGTACAGATCTCAGTCTTGCAAAATCGTCTTCGCTTCTTAATCTTGTTCTGACAGAATTCGAAGTGTAGTACCGATATCATAGAGCTTTGAATATTATACATCTTCGGGTTTTGACCGAAGTGTCGTATAAACGTTTAGTTGACTCTCGCGGCCTCGAGTCTATAAAATAGTTCAAGTGCTGTTTACTACGCGTATATACATAAACACTCTCAGCGCCCCAAGAGTCTGGTGCTGGTGACCGCTTTCCGAACGCTAAGCGTGGCGTCCATCAACGAGACCCTTATCTGCGAGCGACAACCGATACTCTTGCGAGCGAGCGTACCTACACACTGATACACTCACGAACACAGCGACCAATGTAAGCAACAAATTTCATTTTATGTTAATCCGATTGTTCCCCCGACTTCATAGTTATTTTCATTGTCATTTTGTCTGTATAAGTAACCTTATTCATCCGATGACTTATTTGTAATAAACCTTTAGTTAAGTTTGTACAAATTTGTCGGATTATTTCTCGATACTAAATCACTGCATGATTTCCTAATTTCAACTCATTCCAAACACTACCCCTTTTCACCCTCATCCCGTGCTATTGCGCTTGTCGTAGGCAAAAAAGGAGGGAATCAAAAAATATATGCCCACGTCCCTTCAGGACGTGACAACTGTGTTTAAATCAATAAACGAAAAGCAGATTCACGGGACGTAACTATTTGGTGGCGGTGGTAGGATCAGTGGCTGGCGATCAAATAGACTGAAGCCGAATGAAATGAGCAAATTTGAGAAAGTATTTTGAAAATAAATAAATAACAACATCTCTGTAAAAGGTAAAATTACTAAGTGCGAAATAAAATTACCGAGATAAAAAAAATTACACGGTCATAAGATTCGAACAAAGATACAAATTATTCTCAATATATGAATTTTAAAAAAATGTATCAAGTGAAATAAAATAAACGAGCAAGTGTCAAAACCTCTGATGTTAGTGGTTGTTCACGATTTCCATAAGAAATCGCGTAGTCCTCGCTGTAGCTCAACAAGATAGGAGAAAGAAGCAAAAAATATATCGTGTGCATTTGGGCGTGACCTGACATTTTCATTGCTCCCCGCAAAGCGCTTAACCTTTCTGGAGGTAACTGAGACATCGTTCTAATATTCGGTTCTTCAATATCGTTTACCAAGGGTGTTTCAATTTTCAGAGACCACCCTCTGGAAGGATAAAAAATTCCTAGAATGGATGCAAGGGACCAACTCTTTACGGATGACTTTGTTGAGACGGCACCGGCGGGTTACCCTGAGAGTTTTTGATGGCCAGGAAATCTTTCTTTTGTGCGGGAGATAAAATTATATTCAGAACATTGTTTAGTTCGTCAGCTTCTACGGTATTAGTTAGCGATTCTTTTAATTTTTCGGCTACTTCCTCGGGTTCATGGTCCTTTACTAAATTTTTCCTATGACTTTCTGCGGCCTCATCTGCAGGATCCTCGTCGTCTATTAAAAGCGGTGATGCCCCGTGTGCTCTATTTTCCTCCCTAATCACCGTAAGATTGTCGCGACTAAGTTTTTCACTCCGCCCTTTATTAAACTCGGTTTATTTTCTCAAGCGCCTTTCGTCTGGATAATGATGGACTATGGCTTGGTCCAAGACTTTTTACAAGCATGTATTTAACTTGACTTTGTGTGAGCCGCTAAACGGAAAACCAATATTTCACCTACTTCCCGACTACTTAGAGCTCTGGAATGTTGTAAACATGCATTGAGAGGTGACAATGCATGATTCAACTTTTAAAAAATATTTAAAAAAACAAATGAATGTAATAACTTGATTTCCTGTGAGATGCAAATCGGAAAATCGATATTTCACCCACTTCCCGACTACTTTGAGTTCTAAAATTTTGCAAATGTTACATACTGCGACGCAGTCTCTGAACTTTCCGTATGGCCCCTTATATTCGCCTGACTATGACAAATACACGGCTCTAGGTCCGATTTTTCCGAAAAGTCGTAAAACAATAAGGTATACAACTGCAAGCCAGGTGACTCAGAGATCATACGCCAACAGACCCTAGCAGAGTTTCGATTTCCACCCCGTCTGGGAACCAAAGATAGTCAAGGGCCTCCAGAAAACTCCACTCGACCCGGTCATAAACTCGGTCCGCAATGAAAGCCGAGTGCAAGTGGAAGCGCTACGAAACGTATAGTGGCTGCGTTATCGCGAGGCGACTTGGCGCCGAGGCCCTAGACTCTAGATAAACAAATTCGACTCCACACGTTTTTTTCCGCGGAAAACCCACAGGGGCAGACTTCTATGTCCCTCGTTTTGATTGGTCTATAGGCAATTAATCTCATGTGCTCTTGGTCTGTAGGGCACAAAGAACAGCCTCTTACGCCGTTCTTTCCGGCCTTTGTGGCCGGGCCACGTTGCCAGATTTGTCAAAAGATCGAGCGTATGGCAGATCAAAGTTTTCAACTAAAAACTGAAGCTCTTAACTTCAACCAACCCATTTGTCGGTATTGCAAAAGGGTAGGACATACCATCACATAAATGACAGGACATAAATCAGCCGAGAAACGGTCCGGACACCCCTCGGGCGGACGCGCCGAGAAGATCCACGAGCCCAAAGCGTCCAGTGGCCGCGGTCTCGACAATGCCCTCGGTGTTTATCGGAGCGCACCCAGAAATAGGAAAAATATCGATGTTGTTAGACAGCGGCGCTATCCCAAATCTAATTAAAGTACACGGAAGTACACTAAGTACACGGAAAATTTTCCAGACATTGACGAGCACGATCTCATAAGACTCAAGGGAATAGCGGAACCGCCGATCTTCACGTTGGGCAGCGTAATCATACGGGTATTGCATTCCGAGACTGTATTCCACATCATACCCGAGGAAGTGCAACAACCGGACCCGGGTTTATTGGGGGCCCGTTTCTTCTACGCGACAAAATCCAAAATAAATTTCAAGGCGGAATACCTAGAGTGTGAAGACAAGGCATGGCTGTTCGAACGAATAAACGAACCTGACGAGGTAATAGGAATCCTCGCGCGTTCGGAAACTTCTATCCACGTAAGAGTCGAAAACCGCACGTTTAAAAAAGGGTATATCCCGCTTTCAAAAATCCAAATGGTAAAAAACAACCACAGAAAGGCTCATTTGAAGGTTTTCAATACCACGAATGACACCGCAAGACTGTTCGTGCCGGTCATAAAACTACAGAACTTCGACATCGCAGAAAATGTACCAAACAAAAAACAAAATCAGATTGCATGACAATCTGCGAATCCAATCCAGTCCTTCGCAATGCTAATCCGATTTCTCGCGATCATTCTAATCCAAAATCAGATTGCATGACAATCTCAAATTCCAGTCAAATTCCTCGTGATCCTTCTATTCCAATAGTAGATTGCATGACAACTACGCTAATCTAGAGCCCGAAAGTGGCCAATCCAAAAACTTCGGTCAAAAACGTCGAAGCAAAACCTTGTCTTCACTCCGCCGAGAGCGACGAGTAGTAAAACCAAAAAAAAATCCAGTAGCGAGGAAAAATCAGAAACAAACACAAACGGAAAAGAAAAATATGAACAAAAACGAAAAACAACTCTATACAAAAACAAACGAAACATTGAAAAACGAAGAAAATCAAAATCGAAATCGAAATGTAAATTCTATTTCCATTTCACCACGTACACTCGAAAATAACCCAGAGCGTTCGGAAATAATAAAAAATCTTTTGCAACTATATCATCTTGCACAAGACGAGTTAGATCATGTCGAAAAAATCATCGAAACATACGCAGACAGGTTTCACATAAAGGGTGAGCTTCTAGAAGCTATACATGTGCTTCGACACAAGAGCCCTACGGTTAATGACCCACCGATCAACACCAAATCGTACAGGTTCCCCCAAGCGCTCAAGGGCGAAGTCCAGCATCAAGTGGACGAGCTATTAGAGTCAAGGGTAATAAGCCACTAGGAATCCCCGAACAACAGTCCTGTTTGGATAGTACCGAAAAAACCAGACTTCAACGGTAACAAACGTTGGCGGATGGTAATTGATTTCCGAGCCTTAAACGAAAAAAACAATCGGTGGTCCATACCCGTCACTAAACATTACCGATATTCTGGCGCGCAAAATACTTCTCAGTCTTCGATTAAGCATCCGGCTTCCATCAGATCGAAATAAACCCTGCAGACAAACCGAAATCCGCTTTCTCTCCGCCTCACGGGCACTACGAATTTTCAAGCATGCCTTTTGGGCTTAAAAATGCCCCGGCTTTCCAGCGCGAAATGAAGGACTCCAAGGAGTATCCCTTTTCGTTTATCTCGACGATATCGTAATCTACGCCAGAGACCTACAAGAACACGGTAGAAAGATTCGGGATCTGATGGAACGGTTGCGTAAAGCCAACCTCAAGTTACAACCAGGCAAATGCTAGATCCTTAGACCAGAAGTAAGCTACCTCGGATATATAATCGGTAAGGACGGATTGAAACCCGACCCTAAAAAGTTGTCAGCAGTAAAAGAATGTCCCATTCCAAAAAACGTCAAAAACATTCGCCAATTTTGGACTTAACAGGTTACTATCGAAGATTCATGCAAGACTTCTCAAAAATCGCGAAATCTCTGACCCGCCTCTTAGAAGAAAAAACCAACTTCGAATGGACTGATGAAACACAGACACCCTTCGACATTCCGAAAAATAATTTATGCAAAGCTCCCATTCTCCAATACCCTGATTTCGAAAAACCGTTTATTGTAACAACATATGCTTCTCGCTTCGCCTTAGGCGGAGACCTATCACAAGGGGAAATAGGGAAGAATCAACCCATAGCGTATACGGCGTGCGTATTGCGCGGCGCAACTCTACATTATGACATATACGAGAAAGAAACAATAGCGGTCATCAGCAGTGTAAAAGCCTTTCGGGCCTACATTTACGGTACAAAATTCACTCTCGTCACCGATCATTTGGTTCAAAATAGCCAAGGACGCAAACGCCCGCGTTCTTAGGTGGCGACTCTGAATACGACTACGACGTCGTTTATAAACCCGGTCCATTTAACTCGAAGGCGGACGCACTATCACGAAATCCGATAGATAAGGTAGAAATAATGAAAACTATCCCTCATTATGAGCAAAACCAAATCGAAAACTCAGTAGAAGTGTTGCAAGATATAGCACGCTAATTAGATGAAACAAGCGATAGCGACAGTGAAAATAAAAATCCAACAAGTCTCACGACACAGGCCGAAGTTCACCCAGTACCAGTGTCCGAAAAAATAAACGTAGTGACCCGCTCTCAAACAAAAAACAGGGTATCTACTGATTTAAACAAAATAGTACATGCGAACGAAACACGTGACGACGACGGTCCAGTAAGTGCTGATTCACCCGAAGGGGCACCATGTAATAAGAACCGCGCGCGCTCAACGACCTAAGAAGGTCGCTTGCCCGAAAACAGCTGTCAGGCCTAACCAGCGCAAAGCACTTCCTATCTCCCACTCCGGAACCTCCACTGACCCAGATTCCGATAATTCGACAAACTCAGATTCTAGCACTCTCAAGTCACAACCCTCCGAAATTGAGGATCCTCCAGCGGAGGAAAAAAACATCAGAATCCAAAATTGCTTATTGCGTCAATGTCAAAGAGTTGTTCCATTTTCGAAACGATGATCTGGTTTATTTCGTCGACTCAACGGGGAAGCCGTGTGACCCTGGAGAAAATAAATGATTAGAGTCAAACAAGCTTCCCCCCTGGAAAGACGTTTCAGTACGCCAAGCATACAGTAAAAAAGTTGGAAAAAATTACCACCTCGCATTGGTTATCCGTGGCGAACAAGCCGAATCGTTATCTTCAATGTATAAACACGTTAATCAAAGTGTAAAAGAACTAAAAAAATCTTGCGAAACTCTCAACCTCCAGTCAATCAGTCTTTGTCACTGTCAACACGTCGAACACTTAAGGCCTTAGGCCTCTAGACGCCGAAAAAATAGGCTTTTTGGAGTTTTTTTTTCAGAAGAACAACAAAATACATCAAGATTACAAAGTTTCTTTGTCACTGATAGTGACTGTATACAATAATTTTTTTTAAGCGATTAATTTCAAAATGACGTTTCCGTTTTTCCAGAGGGGCATTTTTCCAAAATAGATCGAGATTAAAAAGGGTATTTATCATACATATCAGTGACTGTATACAATAATTTTTTTAAAGTGATCATTTTCAAAATGGCGGACAAACAGCACCTGTAATTTTTTAATTATAATGAGACAATGCATTTTTTCGATATATTGATGTTTAGGCAAATGGCGCACTTCTAGAGTGAAAAGTGAAAAATTTGCTTAAAAAATTGTCAGATAATTGTCAATAAAAGATGAACTTTGCAATATAAAAAAAATCCTACGTACTTCCATAGACAATGTATATTTCAAGATATATTCAACATCTCAAGTAAATCGGTTGAAAATTGTTTGAGTTACGTTTCCGGCCAACTTAAAAAAATGCAGTTTTGAGATAAACGCGTCTGAAGTTTTGAGTAGTAGGACATCATAAATAATTTTGCAATACCTTTAATCTGCGATGCCTGCACCATACAATTTGCGTTCCAGACGTTACTCGACGAGACGGTTTCAAGGTTGTGTTATTGGTCCTAGAAAGGTGTTATTGATCCTAGTTATATTGATGCTAGAAAAATGATTGAGTGAATCGATTTCACCTCTGTGCGCTAGGAACTGAGTCGCAATCGTCCGAGCTCCGTTTCGGCAATAGGCCATCCACGTCTTCGGCATCGTTTACTGAAGCAGAGATGAAATCGATGCAGCTTATAACGAGTATGACGGGGTTATGGCGACAACTACCAGAATGTACCAACCAAGCCGTTGATTTCATCTTTAACACGTGCTCAAAGGTGCTATCGTTGTATTCGCAGCTTTTACCTCGGCTTACATAATCCACTCTCCCGATCGAGAACGAGATGAAATCAACGACAAACTCGACGGGATGGTTTCGAGAATGTGATATGGATACTAGAAAATTGATTGAGAGAATCGATTTGACCTCTGTTCGCTAGGAACTGAGTGGCAATCGTCCGAGCTCCGTTTCGGCGACAGACCATCCACGTCTTCGGCATCGTTTACTGAACCAGAGATGAAATCGATGACGTTTATGACGAGTATGACGGGGTTATGGTTAAAACTACCCGAATCTACCAATCGATCCGTTCATTTAATCTTTTCACACGTACGCAGAGGTGCTATCATATTCACAGCTAATACCTCTGCTGACATGATCCACTCTCCCGATCAGGAACGAGATTAAATCAATGACAAACTCGACGGGACAGTTTCGAGTATGTCCTATGGATGCTAGGAAAATGACTGAGAGATTCGATTTCATCTCTGTTCCCTAAGCACTGGGCGCCGAAAGTCCGAGCCTACAACGCCTACAATCATTATGCAAGTCGTCGATTTCAAAGGTATCCTCTCGCTTTGAGGGGAACTACACGAAAAGGAAATGTAAACATCGACGAATGATTTCAGAAATGTTCGACAGAGGGTCCAGTGATCATACGAAGCACTGTTTGCTTTAATGCTCACGTAACAGCTCGCAGTCGGATGAACCAGCTGTGGCTACTTGCATTTCATTTTTGTTTTTAGTATAAGTTTAAAAATCCGTTTTTTTTTCGCAAAATTGGGGTACTCGCCAGCTGGATAATTCGGATATTCAGAATTCCGGTAACATGAATAGAAATCATTTATATGTAAGAAAACAATTTTTTAACGATCTTTTACTTAATATGCTAAAAAGTAGAAAATATTCTTTTCACCATGTCCCCCACATGCGAATATCAATGAGATCTTGTGTAACATCTTAGTTGCACGTTTGCAAAATTTCAGAGCTTGAAGTAGTTGAGAAGTGGATGAAATACCGATTTTCCATTTTGCATTCAACAGAAAGTCGTCATTTAAAAAATAAATGTATTTTTTAAAAGTCGAATCATGCGCTTTTACGTCTGAGATACATGTTTGCAAAATTGCAGAACTCTAAGTAGTCGGGAAGTGGACGAAATATCGATTTTTCATTTTGCATCGCACAGAAAGTCGTTATTTATTTATTTATTTATTCATTTTTTTAACGTTGAATCGTGCATTTTCACCCCTTAAATGCATGTTTGCAAAGTTTCAGAGCTTCAAGTAGTTGGGAAGTGGGTGAAATATCGATTTTCCGTTTCATATCTAACACCAAGTTGAGTTAAATAAAGGCTCTTAAAAAATCGAAACAAAAAAAACGTGCTGTACCTCGATACTTGAAACTCCAGACATATTGGGTTGTTTCCGACTCGGTTAATTTTTATTTCTTGACGTAACAATCATAACAGATACTCTCATTGAATAATATCATCGGGCGTGATAATTGTTATCACTGCCGCAACAACTAAGAATGAAAAATTTGATCAAAGTCGCAATGAAAATTAAACAATTTATTCGTCATTCGATATGGAAACCTCCGCGTCGAGTATTCACGATAACGCAATACGAAAAAAAAAAAAACATTCACTCGTTCCCTCCATATTTGAAAAACGCCAAATTATTGAACGTTCTGTGCTTTATTTCTCTGAAAAATAAAGATTACAAATGCATTCAACAATCTTATTTCTTATCATCATCGCACGCGGATAGAATTATACGTCTTCTGAATGTCGGCAACCTTCACGCCTCGGCCCGGATTCCTGGAGCGGCAGAAGACGAAGCGGGATATGTCACATCGGTCGGCCTGTCACGGGTTTCGAACCCGATTGGTTAACAGGCAGCCTACGCGAATGATACGAAAAACGTCAAATCATCCGCGCCGTCATCTGTCAGACGGTGCGTTCCTCGAGCCTTGCAAGTTCAGAGCGCGCGTTACCTGTCGAACACACGCACAGTAGGAGAAAAGCCCAAAAACCTGGCCAAAACCCCAAAAAATAAATTTTCGAAATAGGGTCAGTTGAGTAGTCATTCAGGTAGAGGACTAGTAACTGCATTCTATTGTGGAAGGGAAAGCCCTTTAAGTGTATACCTGCGCCGCAGCGTCAGTTGGCAGTTAGTGTTCGTGAAGAGTGTACGTGTCACGCGCTGAACAGACGAAAATAACGCTGACTTCAAAAACCCATAACTTTAAAGTGACGGGTTTAATTTCAATTCTGCAACATGGATACGACTTCTGGAGGTATGTAGAACATGTTTTTACATCGGTTGAATCTAAAGTTTATGTATAAATGATTGAAATGTAGTATAGCCTTCGGCATAAATAAAATTGAATAATTTTGAAAACTTATATTTTCAACGGTCCGAAAAGTTATATATTTTGTCACATTTTGCAAAGCTCCTAGTCTCGGCCTTTAGTTTAATGTATAAGCTTTCGAAATTTACAAGAGTTACCTGCGGAAAACGTGCGTCTTGTCCGTTATGATTTTTTTCGCATCGTGCGGTAGCCGAGCGTGCACGCGGCACTATTGAGCAGCCTCTGCGCCTCTACCTGAGAATGGGTGAAGTAGCATCATAACGGACAAGACGGCTGTTATACGCTTGAAATAAATTATTTTAATATATATGTATGTGTATATATATATATATATATATATATATAAATTTTCTGTGATTTAATTATGATATATACGTATGCATATATATATATACATATTAAAATCAACCACATAAAAATTTCTTAAATATGAATGAAATGTTATAACATTCAAATAAAATATTTGAATATATATATATTATATAGTAAGCAAAGCTTTCTTTTAACCAAATCCATGTCAATATTTTCTGTCTAATTTTCTTAAAATTATTTCAATTATTGCGGTTATTTATTTGGTAAAATAATGTACATTGTTCAAGTTTTTGTATTAATTGAAAATTTTATCTTTTCCTTTAACACCAATTTTCTACAATTTTATGTCTTTATTACAGGATCCGGTTACAAAGAATTGGTGCTGACAAGGAAAGAAGTATTTCTGATAATCAGCGAGGATTTATCTCCTTCCTTGATCGAATTTATGGTAGAAAAAATTTCCAAGGACACCGGACGTACAGTTGTAGTGCCTGAGGACTCGAAACAGACTTTTTCGATACTCTTCAATCAAATGAGAACGAGGTGGCAACAAGCTCACAGAAAATCCTGTGTATTTTTCAAGAATAACGGTGAATGGCTTAGCAAGCAGGTATGTTTTGCCGCACCTACAGACACTGTAGTAACAAGCCCGGGTAATACGGGCGTCCGCCCGTCCCTTGAGTTTACAATGTCCAGTGAAAGATCTAAACGAAGGAAGACCCAAGATATTCGTACATCGTTCAACTCGGTCGAGTTAGCATACGCTACTCAGATGAGCCTTCGCTCTTCAGGACAATCCGACGCCGCAAAAGTTATTAAGGACGTAACAATGACGAGTCCTTTAAGAGCTTCCAAGTATCGTAAAGCTTACTCAGCAACGGATGAAATTACTTTATCCGAAGAGGCTGCACTTTCCGCTATGATTGAATATAAATTCTCCAAGAGTACTTACCAGGGAATGAGAAGATTAGGGAAGGAAAATAACTGTAAGCTATATCCGTCTTACGAAAAAGTGATGAAAGCAAAAAAGCGTTGTTATCCACCACGTGATGCAATCAGGATTACAGAGAGTAGTGCAGAAGTCCAACTACAGGCACTATTAGATCATACAGTTGAACGTATTTTACTCGTCCAAAATGTACTCATTCAAAGATTGACTCCAGATAATGTTCGTAAAATGGACTTGATTTGCAAGTGGGGTTGCGATGGAAGTTCTGGGCAAAGTGAATATAAGCAGACGTTCAGTGATGACAGCAAATCTGATGCGCATGTATTCTTTACTTCAGTCGTGCTATTACAACTCGTGTGTTATGATCAACAATCGAAGGAAGAAATAGTTGTTTGGAAGAACCCCCGACCCTCGTCTCCACGATTTTGTAGACCGCTTAGACTACTGTTTCTACGCGAAGACACAGAGTCAACACTTAATGAAGTCCAAATTGTTGAAGAACAAATAAAGTCACTTCGTCCATTCGAAAGTGTAATAGATGGAAAAGAAATCTCCGTAATATACAAGTTGTTGTTCACCATGATAGATGGTAAAGTTTGCAACGCTGTATCATTGACGAAATCTGCTCAACGGTGCTATTTGTGTGGAGCAACCAGCAAAGATTTTAATGCCATCGACACTGTATTGCAAAGGGAAATCAATGAAACAAATTTGAAGTTCGGATTGTCGACGCTGCATGCGTGGATACGGTGCTTCGAGTATTGCTTACACGTGTCTTACAAACTCGGCATTAAAAAATGGCAAGCTCGAAGTGCCGAAGAAAAAAAAATTACCCAGGAACGCAAGAGGGCCATTCAAGAAGGATTCAAGAAGCAATTGGGTCTAAATATCGATCGCCCAAAGCCTGGATACGGCAGCAGCAATGATGGCAACACAGCTCGGCGATTCTTTGAAAATTCGACGGTTTCCGCTGCGATAACGGGGGTCAACGAAGAAGTTATTAAACGCTTGTACGTAATCCTACAAGTTATATCGTGTGGCCACGAGATAAACTGTGAAAGATTTGAACAGTATGCTATTGAAACGGCAAGAAAGACCGTTGCATTATACCCTTGGTACTCCATGCCTACTTCGGTGCACAAACTATTAATTCATGGTCCAGTGATAATAACTCATGCTCTATTACCAATCGGCCAATTATCCGAAGATGCTCAGGAAGCTCGAAACAAAGACATCAAACGATATCGAGAAGATTTTGCGCGAAAAAGTTCCAGGGTTAAAACTATGGAAGATGTTTTTCATCGGCTCTTAGTTACTTCTGATCCGTACATTTCAAGTGTCAGAAGACTACCACAGAAGAAGCTGAAGAGTTTGTCGCCGGAAGCTGTAGCGATGTTGATCGCTCCTAAAGTGACTGCTGCAGCAGACGAATTTTGCACCGAGATTGAAGCCGTGCCGGGAGTTGTAATAGATACAAACTCGGATAATGATTCTGACTCCGACTCCGACTCCGATTACGATTTTGATTAAGAATAAAATTTTCTATTTTTGAAACGTTCCGTATGTATTTTGGAAATAAAAATAATAATTGCGTAGAATACACTGTTCACGTTTATTTTATTATGATGATTTTTTTAACTATATTAATTTATCTATTTAGCAGGATACTCGGCCATTTTGTTTATAACAATTTGCTGTAAGCTCTTTGTTGCAAGTTATAAACAATAGATATCGGATTGGTAATCAGCGACCTTGAAAACCCGTATATACCAATTTTTGTCAACATCTGGTAACTTTTTAACGTTCATGTCGGCCATATTGGATCGGCCATTTTTTTTACGATAATTTGGCTTGCGGATTCGTAATCAGCGACCTTGAAAACCCGTAAATACCAATTTTTGTCGACATCTGGCAACTTTTTAACATTCATGTCAGCCATATTGGATCGGCCATTTTGTTTACGATAATTTGGCTTTCAGATTCGTAATCAGC
This sequence comes from Ophion slaviceki, assembly GCA_944452715.1. Taxonomy (NCBI): domain Eukaryota; kingdom Metazoa; phylum Arthropoda; class Insecta; order Hymenoptera; family Ichneumonidae; genus Ophion; species Ophion slaviceki. Next base: position 6,683,957 of record OX101790.1, read on the forward strand.
GACCTTGAAAACCCCTGTAAGCCAATTTTCATTCCCGTCAAAGGTCATTTGAGGTTTTGGCCAGGTTTTTGGGCTTTTCTCCTACTGTGACACGCTCTGAATTGCGTGCCCAAGATGACAGAAAATAATAGCAGACGATACAAGAAACCTCAAACTGGCCGGGCAAGCGAGACATGCCTAGATACCTTGCTCGCTGCCTGCTACGCGTCTCGTGCTCAGACTCGGCACTCGAGTGGCGTCGTCGCTAAGGGCACGCTCCAAGCCCTACAACAATCAGTTGAAATGCGAAATTCAAATCGCTCTCATTTGAAAACTATTTGACGGAAAAAAAACGCCTTGGCATTTACTCGGGGTACCCCCCTGACCCCGCCAGTTCCGGATGAGTCACTTAATATGAAACTTAGTGTTTCAACAAGAAAAGCTTAGCAAGAAAATTATAGAGTTGCAAATAATTACGCATTAAACTTCATGTTTTTTTAATTATTTATGAATGACTAATTGTTGTGCCCTGAAAAGTCAGGAATTTTCGGATTGCTAACGCATGAAGTTCAAAGACCCCATGCGACGGTATCGGGTCCGATATTTCACAAGCCCGATATTCCGCTCGACTCAGCCGGTAAAACGCCGAATCGCAATCGAATGATTCGAACGTTCTCGAACGATTGGGTGCGAAAACCCGAGTTAACAATTAGCCGGAAGATTCAACAAAAAGGCAGTCTTCGGCCAGAAGCCGAAGAGGTCGGTCTCAAGGCATAAAAAAGAATTGTAATTGTGTTGCCTAATTTCAAATAAAATATAAGTTGTTCAAATTGCAATATCCGGAATTGGAGATTTACTCGGAACGGGAAAAGTCCCCACATACCCTCGCCCTCGACCACCCGACAAGCCACGGTGTAAATTTACTCGAGAGCGAAATTCTTTGCACTCCGCGCATCGTCAGAAGCCAGGGCACAACATAATCACGTAATAAAGCAAAAACTCATTTGCATATCTTTTTCCTCAATGCTCATCATTTTAACATTACTTATTTTATATGTAGAAATATTCGTATATTCATGTGTACGATATTCTCAAATGAGTTAAAAGGAAGAGAAAAAGAGATACCCTAAGTATATAAGATAACTTGTTCTAAACTTCCATAAGAGAGAACAAACATGACAATATAGTTTTTCTTTGTATTTCTATTTTTTTTGCAAGTATGAATACTGGATTTCTAGTTTAAACGTTTGGCAAAAATATACTGTTTCCGATTCACAAACATATCATGAAAATTAGTCACTTTTTCTTACGTTGCTACACTAAGGCTATTACGCAGTCGTAGTAGGATATCCGCAAACCTTACACTTATCTTTACTCGACTGATTATACGTATTCGGGTTTCTAGGAACTGAAGGGTACAACATGAGCTTTGTGCTTTGCTATGCGATCCCTTCTGTCCGTGAGCCCCTTTCCTGAAATTGTCGCTTATTAAAGTTTATCTGATTCCCCTATCGTCTCCAGTTTCTCCTGTTTTGTTTTCTGTTCTTTCAGTTTGTACTTGAACATACTTAACATGCTCTCTCAGTTGCTCCAAATCGCCTGGAGTATATATGCCGCTAGTAGCCAGAGACCTCGTATCCCTGTACTTGCAAGGCCTCGTCATTGATTTATGGCTCTCGGGTGGATATACGTGTACTCGACTAGGCGACATCCCATACCATTCGCCCTCGATGAAATACATGGGTGGTACAAGCTTGTTGCGGATAATTTGAACTCCCGCTCGCATCAAAATGTGCGTCCTTGGTGACATGAAGTATGTTCCATTTCCTTCGGCTACTGGCAACTAGTAGTAGCACTCTTCCGTACGTCGAACCTGTACCTCGACTGGGATGCACTTGACTATGTGTGCCATATCTCCGGAGATGACAGCCATGTACCCCGGTCCCTTCATCAGGTGGTAAGCGAACTCGTCCGGTGCGTGTGTTGCAATGACCAGATGATTCTTCAGCATTTCTCTTTCCAGCGAACACCTTTGTACGAGGATATCATAATACAGCTGCTGCATCTGCGTCCTGATGTTCCACATAAACAAATTTCGAATTGAGATACGCGAAAATGCCCATATTATTCACGTCCACATTGGCTCGCGTATACACGAGAGTCCACATTGGCAAGCGTATACACGCGTCTCCCGAAACGTCGTGCAAGTATGGCGCTTTTCTGTTGAGTACATCGCTGCCGTGCGAGAAGATTCCACACTTACGAACATCCCGCGCGATTTCTATTTTGCATTGTCGCACATGAATTGACCCATAATCGTTCAACTGCAGAAACTGGATACGCACACTTGAAATGTTCAATTTCGGTTTAAGAATGTCGCATACCTCCACATTCAGGAGAGATAGCGTGGTTATGTTGGATGCGGACGTACCGCATTCATTAGGGGTGTGCGGGTACCCGATCCACTCGGGTACCCGATGTTCGGGTCGGGTCGGGTATCCGACGGGTTACGTTTTTGCATTACCCGTCACTATCGGGTACCCGAATTTGGTAATCGGGTACTCTTCAATGTTTGATACTCGTAAACGTCGAGGACTCTTAAACTTCGAATATTCGTAAATGACTCGGAGATCCGTACCTTTTATTTATTTTTATGTTTATTTTTTATTTAGTTGTATCGACCAAATAATGGGAGACAACGAAAACTCGAAGAAGGCGATAAAACGAATAAATGATAATACTGTAAAAAATCTTTTTTCGTCTCACTTTTCTATCCTGTGTGTGTACGTGCGAGCGTGCGTGCGTGCGTACGTGCGTGCGTGCGTGCGTGTGCGTGTGCGTGTGTGTTTGTGTGTGTGTGTGTGTGTGTGTGTTTATTTTAAGAGGTTTAGCGGGAAAATGCCTCCGCACCGTAGCAAATAATTGCCGTGTGTCGGGCTTGCACCGACTAAAAACCCCCATTCCTCTGTGGCCTTACAAATTCTCCCGCGGGACGACCGCTAGGTATTACATCGCGGAAGAGGCCTTAGCCGTAGCTCTTCCTGCAGTGTTGTCAGACGACCTTACATCCCCCGTTCCGCTCTAGATGTTATGAGTGGTTTAGGGGTTCGTGTCGCTGATTTAATCTATGACTGCCTGGTCTTCCGGCGTCGTCTTCTTCCTCGCACGTTCTGCACGTCGCAACTCCTTCATCACTGCGGCAGCATAAGCCGATACCGCTGTCCGTGCGTCTGCTGACTTCAGCATCAACTCAACCAGGTTGTCCGGGGTGATGCGTGTCTCCAGCTGATCCTCGACTATCGCGCGGGAGGCACTAAAACGTGGGCATTGGAACAATGCATGTTCAGCGTTCTCCTCGACTGCTATACATGCTGGGCAGTCCGGGGAATATTCATAATTAAACTTATAGAGATAAGCCCGAAAACAGCCGTGTCCTGAGATCACTTGAGTGAGATAATAGTTGAGCTCCCCGTGTAGACGGTTCACCCATATCTCCACCTTCGGGATTAGTCGATGTGTCCACCTTTCCTTGGGAGAAGCATCCCACATCGGCCGCCACTGGTTGAGACTGGTTGCTCTCGCTTCTGTCCTTGCATAACTGGGGCTTCTAGCTCCCTTCTGCTGGTACATCGATCTACGCTCCTCGGCAAGCACCTCAATGGGCAGCATTCCCGCGATAACGTTGATAGATTCCTCGGAGACAGTGCGAAACGCACAGGCTGCCCTCAAGGCGCTGACGCGATACGTTGCTGCAGCCTTCCTGCGGTACTCCTGGATTTTCAGTGCATCAGCCCATATGGGTATGCCATAGGTGAGCACTGAGGTCGTCACTGATGACAGCAGTTTCCTCCACTTCTGTCTGGGGCCACCAACATTAGGCATGAGTCGCGCCAGTGTGGTAGCTACTCCAGCGGCCTTTCTGCTGATCTGCTCGGTTTGCTCTTTGAAGTTCAGCTCGCGTCGAGAATCACACCCAGGTACCGAATGAACGGTTGGGATGTGATTTCGGAGTTTCCAACCCTGAGCGTCACCGTTTCCATCACCTTCCTGCTGGATACGAGGAGTACTTCTGTTTTGTGGGCTGCAATATGCAGTCCAACAGAAGACATCCATTCCTTTATCTTGGCGAAAGCTTCGCCGAAGAGTGCGGTGATTTGCTCCAGGAATTTGGCGATGACAATCAGCGCCGCGTCATCTGCGAACGCTACGATGGACATTCCTTTCGGCAATTTTAATAGCAGCAGATCATTGTACATGATGTTCCACAGAAGCGGTCCAAGTACAGAGCCCTGAGGAACTCCTCCAGTCACCCTATACGTCTTTGGTCCATCCTCTGTGTCGTACATGAGCCACCTATTACATAGGTAACTCGCCACTATTCTCCGTAGGTACCATGGTACACCTAATGTTTTTAGGGCATCCATGATACACTTCCATATCGCCGAGTTGAAAGCGTTTTTGACGTCGAGAGCGACAACTGCGCAGTACTTCTTGGACCCTCTTGCCCATCGTCTCCCCGCAGTCGACTCCTGCACCTGCTTCACCACTGTGTTAATGGCATCCAGAGTAGAGCGCTCCTTTCTGAAGCCAAACTGGCCTTCCGCCAGTAGAGGGTCCATGACTTTCTCAATCCTGTTATGGATGATGCGCTCGAAGATCTTTCCGGCGGTATCCAGCATACAGAGCGGACGATAGGAGGAAGGTTCGTCCGGTGGCTTCTTCCCTTTCAGGAGGAGCACTAGCTTCTGCCACTTCCACTTGTCCGGGAAGATTCCTTCCTTGAGATACGCATTGTACATGCCCAGGAATATTGCCGGTGCCAACTTGATCGCTGCCTTGAGTGCGATGTTGGGTATCCCATCCATGCCGGGGGCTTTATTGTTGCCCACCCTGGCAATCGCCGTAAGAAGCTCTTCTTCAGTAATGGCTGGGATGACCTCATCGACGTCCTCCTCGAGTTGGTAGTCCTCCTCGGGTTGCTCAGGGAACAGATGTGAAACAATCTTTTCCAGCAGGGCTGCGTCCACAGGCGATGGCATTGGCTGGCTTTTCAGCCGAGTCATTACTACTTTGTACGGCCTGCCCCAGGGAGCATCTTCCACCTCGCTGAGCAGTTCGCCCCAGCTTTCAGCTTTACTCTGCTTGATAGCCTTTTTAAGCTTCAAGCGCGCCTTCCTGTGCTGTTCTTCCAAATCGGGGAACGAGCGTTTGCCTCGAGCTCGTTGCGCTAGGCGGCGAGTTCGATGACACTCCCTTCGGAGGCCGGCAATTTGTTCGCTCCACCAGTGTACCGCCGGTCGGAAGTCGACATTACGTTTCCGTGGCATTGTGGCATCGCATGCTTCGGTGACCCTCTGCATGACCACCTCGACCTTCTCGGTTGCACTTTCCGCTGCGAGGGGGCTGGTGTCAAAAGTTTCATGAAACAAGTCCGCGTCAAACATTTTCGCTTTCCAGCCCTTCCCGTTTGTCTTCGGTGCCTTCGCTGTTCCGCTGAAGTCACCGCGAATCTCCCAGAGAATCGCTTGATGATCGCTGTGAGTGTAGATATCACTGACTACCCAGTGGCACTGGTTTCCTCTTGCCAGGCTACTACTCACAAAAGTGAGGTCCACTATAGAGGAGGCTTCACCTTTAACAAAAGTGGGCTTTGTACCTACATTAAGTAGTACTACATCCACTAAGGACATAGACTCAAGCAGGGCTTGGCCCTTCCTGTTCGTCACTTTACTAGACCAATCCACAGCCCACGCGTTGTAATCTCCGGCTATGGCTACCGGGAAGCGTTGTTTAGCGTCTGCGACTAAGTTGTCGAGAAAATTCTCAAACTCATAAGTCGTCAGACTAGGCGGTGCGTAACAACTGTAGAAATGAACTCTTTTGACTTTTATTCTCACAAAACCAGTTTCCATCCGACTCGCAAGATCCTGAAATGGAAGTTTTCCGCAGGACCAAATTGCGGCCTTCCCACTTGCGTCAGATTCCCAAGGTTGCGTGTCTAGATGTCTATATGGTTCCGAGAGTATCGCCAAGTCAGGCTTCAGCTTGCGCACAGTCTGCATGAGCAGGTCATGTGCTGCTTCACAATGGTTGAGGTTCAGTTGGAGTACTCTCATTTGCATCGTTTTTGCAGTGCCTGGAGAGCCTGGAGAGCCCGCGTATACGCTGGACACCGGCTGCTACCTGCGATGTGGGCTGTGGGTGCCCCATCTCCCGCTTCTGCACATATGACACACTTTGCGCTTGCTGTGCATTCGGCAACTTTGTGGCCAGTATTACCGCACTTGATGCAGTCTTTAGCCCGGTCGACGTTGCTCTTGCAGTTCCGCGATAAGTGTCCAAATTTCCAGCACTTGAAACATTTTAGTGGTCTCACCACCTCTCGGATTCTGCAATTACACCAGCCGACTCGGATGATTCCTGTATCCAGAAGTTTCCGGGCAGCAGGCACCATGAGTCGTATTACCGCGGTCTGAGTTCTGCCATATGCTTTACGCAGAGACTTAAGAGAGTATTCCGTGACGGAATAGTCCAGTTCCAAGACTCTCTGCAGGGCCGCCGATATCTCCTCCTTCGTCGCGTCCTCTTCCAGGTCCTTGATCTCCAGATCAACTTCCTGGACTTTACTCTGGACCGTTGCTGATTCACCAAGAGTACCTTCGAATTGGTTTCGCAATTCCGGTGCTTTGGCTGAGCTCTCCTTATTCAGAACGATCAGCAGATCTCCCGCGTTCGTTCTGCGTACCTTTTGGACGCATTCACCTGCATCCTTGAGCGCCGGATCCTTCTTTATACGACTCAAGATCTCCGCATAGCTCAAGTTACCCTTTTTGTGGATGACGAGAGCGTTGGGCAGAGTCGGCCGTTCGCGAGGTTTCTGCGCCTTCTTCTCAGGCTGCTTCTCGGATATATTGTGCGATCTTTTCTTCTTTCGCGCAGTCTGCCACTTCTGCTCTGATCTTTCGCCCTTATCCTCGGATTGACCAGTTAATGGCTCCACCAGCTGCTTCTCCTTCGGCTCCTTTCCGTCGGTCGACGTCGGTGTAACCCGCTTTTTCCTCTTCGCCTTGCTTACTTGTGTCGAGGTACCGCCCACGTCCATGCCTTCATCGTTCCTCTCCTTGTTAGGGAGAGTCGATTTCGCTTGGCTTATGGTCGGCGTGGTTTGCGTTCCTCCAGTCAACGTTGCCGCCTGTGGCTTTGCACTCCACGTTACGAGGTCCTCTATACCTTTCCAAGTACTGGTAAGCATAGGAACCCACCGCTGGATCTCCTTGTGGAGGTTTTTCTTCTGCTGGATAAAAGAGGCTAGGCTCTCCAGCGTCTTTCCGTGCCTCTCCACCAACTTCAAAATCTCCTTTCGGTTTCCACCTGTCTCTTCCTTTTCTTCACTTGAAACATTGTGCGCCATGGATGCCAAGTGGCCCACCTCCGTGGTACTGCGGTTGTTCGATGACGACGCCCGGGAGCCCGCTTGGTCACTCCCTGGAGGCGCCGGTACTGGGGTTCCGTGCCCCTGCACCCTAATCGGTATATCCTTTATTGGACTTCCCATAATCATTTGCTATCGAGGTTTGTTTCCCGTGTCTGTTGGTCCACGGGAGGTATTTTAATTGCCTCCTGCCCTATATATCAATATAGACATTTCAATATCCATATCTATATCCAGATAGATATCTCTATATGTATATCTATATCCATATAGATATTTGTACATCTATGTCTATATTTATATACGAGGGCTTCCCCCTATCCGCCGCCTGGGGACGCGCCACGTAGGCGTTTGAGACTCCTCATGTGGTGTGCGTGCGTGCGTGCGTGCGTGCGTGCGTGCGTGCGTGCGTGCGTGCGTGCGTGCGTGCGTGCGTGCGTGCGTGCGTGCGTGCGTGCGTGCGTGCGTGCGTGCGTGCGTGCGTGCGTGCGTGCGTGCGTGCGTGCGTGCGTGCGTGCGTGCGTGTGTGTGTGTGTGTGTGTGTGTGTGTGTGTGTGTGTGTGTGTGTGTGTGTGGGATGGTATCGTAATAGCGAACGGCTTAAAGTTTTTAATTTTTTAACGTGGGTTTTAAATGGAGAAAAAACCCAAAACAGACCAATATTCAACGCCTTCCGTTTATTCGAATCGAGAAGAATGTAGCTTCCATTTGACATTTTTAAATTGGACATTTTAAATTGGACGGACATTCGTCCGTTTTTGGTACGTATCCGTCGCGCTAGCATTCATATCCTACAATTGCTTCGCCAGGTTGCCATTTGATTAAGGCAGAACACCACTGTGACCCCCTATTTTTTTGCCATTTTCAGGAATTTTTTTTGTGGAAAAAAAAGAGACATTCGAAAATTTATTTTTGTTTTGTTCGTTGTTTGTTGAAGATACATAAAAAAAAATTTCAAATTTTTCACGCCCCATGCTGACGCTGGGGAAGCTCCCGCGTCAGGTACTGTTGCCTCTGCAGTGGTTCGCGGCACGCAGCAGAACTCTCTTCAAAGTCGATCTGAAAAAAAATACCGAGTGTTTTCGTTAATAATATGATATTTTGAAGAGAAGTACACAGGAATTTGAAAAAATATTGATTTTTAAAAAATAGGCACGCTTTTGAAATTAAAGGACGATTTTCGAGCAAAATTTCTCGTCGAAAATAGGCTATAACTTTTTTTTATTATTGAGATATCGAAAAAATCCTATGTACTTCTTTAGATAATCTAGTTTTATTGATGCAGTCCAAATTTGAAGTCGATCGGATAAAAATTGCTCGAGTTCTGCTGCGTGCCGCACTCAAAAAAGTGGTTTTGAGAAAAACGCGTTCAAAGTTTTAGGTTTGTTAATTTATGCGATAAATTGGAAAAAAAATTACCTTTAATCAGCGATGCCGGCACCATATAGCTGGCCTTCAAGAAGCAAATCATTGTCCCTAGCATCTTTTCTTGAACTTGTAGAGGCTCTTCTTGCCTCTTTTGCAGCGTCTGTGAGCGAGCGCTCCGCCAGCTCGATCCGCGCTGCATCGGTTTCAACGCAAAAATTGAAACAATTTGGGCCGATAGTTATCCCCAACGTCTCCAAAACTTTCATGAGGCTTCTCAGGCCATCATTGAATAATAATACCGCGATATCAGCTGCAATGTCGACGATTTTTTTGCTCCCGGACTGACACTTGGGGGCTATTGCCCAAACTGATTTGTTGTAGCTTTCGTTGTTGTTTTGCGTGAAGCCACCCAAACAACGCTGCAGCAAGGTGTAATATACGATAACCGAAATCGTTAGTAACACCGACCTCTAAATCGTCCGACGATTTTAACTTTTTCGCCGACGTGCTCACATACTCTGCAGAACTATTTTCGGAGCTATAACGGTTCGGAGGTTTTCGATTCAAAATTTTCGTTCGACTCCTCGTCACATAGTTCCGTTTTGTTCCCTTTTTCCCCGCGTACACTTTCGGATTATCCATTTCGATGTGCAAAGAATAATTCTGAGCGTTCGATATTTATAAACGAAACGATTCGGAGCGTTTAGACACGAGTAACGTCGCTTCTATTCGCAAACTGACGCTATGACGCTATCCCTATACCTGCCTTGAAAATTTTTCAAGTATCGCCACCTATGGCTTTTTTCGCAACTATATTTATAACAATAGCCGGTTTTTGTGAAGGGAGACAAAAGAATACCTGGGAAAGACCCGCAGGACCTGGGAAAGGCCCGATATACCTGCCGACCCTGAGGCGCGCAGCTGCGCGGGACCCCGAGCGTCACGGAGCGCTGTACCGCTCCACAAAATATTCAATATCTCCGAAAATAATTATTTTTTTCGACCTGGGTCCAACGGCATCTTAATCTTAAATGTATTTTAGATTTTTCTAGATGGTTTTCAAAATATCGATTTTTTGAAGCCGTCACCGTGGTGTTGTCCCTTAAGATTGTCCAAAAGATGATGGCATGTACTGACTGCTTAAATCCTTTTCCTTTCACATTGCTCCCTGTAAAATACTCGTATTAATTCTGTAGCAACGTCATCCCATGGAACGTTTCCTACGGTCTCGGATTTCGCTATGCTTAGACTTTGAATACCGATCTCGCTACTTAATTCACAAAGGCTGGCTATAACTGCTTTGATATGACCTAAAATTAACAACATTCCATCTCAAGAATCGTCACTGGCTGATAAGGCTACATGGTACCTATTCCCTTTTTTCACGGCGTGGGCATGTCCCAATGCCAGATCCGGAAAGATGATGATAATAGACTGAATGATGTTCCTCGTAATAATTCCCTTTCCGGTATCTTCATCGTGGGCACTTCTTTCAGAGTCGGACGTTGTATTCTGTTCATCGCCCCTTTCCCTTCTTAGTGGTTTTCTCTTCTTTCGCATTTTCAAAAACTTCTGCGTTTTTTTTTCTTCTTTGAATTTTCTTCATTGCCGTTGTCCTCGAGTGCAGAGAATGATTCATGATCATCTTCCAGCTCCGATAGACGCACGGTCTGTTGTGTTTTTGGGATAAAATTCTCGTCATCCGAAGCTTCCGAGGTTGATGTATCATTCTCCTTTTCTTCGTCCTCCTCGCGATCTTTGGAACCATCCAATCGCTGGGTCTTTGTTTGACCCCTAGTGACCCTCTTCCACTTTGGCTCTGGTGCTCCCGATGGACCAGCTTCAGCTCCGTTCAGCGTTGAAGTCAAAGATTTAAGACTTTCCATTTTCGCTTTAAACCTTGTTTTTTCCCTCATTGGCTCAACGGTTCTTATTTCATTTTCCGGTTTCATGGTACTCGATACTCTATTCTGAATTTAAACTAATTGTTCGGGAGCAAGAGATTCCCTCCATTGTTGTTCCGAGTCACCTGGTTCCTCGGTCTCGAAATTTTTTTCGTCTTCCCGGTGTTCGTCACTTCCTTCCAATAATTCCTGAATTTCCTTCTCGGTTAAGTTTGTCTGTTTCCCTACTTCTGCTATAAAAATTTCTTCTTCCGTAAATAGTTCCTCTGACCTAACGGGGTTTCGCAATGACGCATCCGGATTGACGTTAGTCTTTCCTGCCTTATAGACAACGTCATACTCATACTTGTCTAATTTTAATCTTCACCGGAGTGCTCGTGCGTTGCCCTCCTTACAAGTTTCAAACCAAATCAATAGCTTGTGATCCATGACAGGTGTAAAACGTTTTCCATAGACATAAGGTCTAAAATGAAAAACGCGATGAACGATCGCTAAGGCCTCTTTTTCATACGTATCATATTTACTTTCCGCGCTGTTGAGTGTACGTGAAGCGTATGTTATAGGTCTATCATTATTTATCGAGCCTTGAGATAGGATACCTCCGATTGCATAACCGGAGGCATCTATCGTCACCACGAAAGGCTGAGAAAAATCCGAAAAAATCAAAACAGGTTCGGTGCAAAGTTTATCTTTAAATTGCTGGAAACTTTCTTCTTGACTATTTTCCCATGAAAACGGAACATCATTTTTCAAGAAATTCGACGAAGGTTTAGCCAAATGTGCATATCCGTCTATGAAACCGCGATAATAACACGTGAGACCCAAAAATTGTCTAATGCCCTTGACGTTCTTCTAGATACACAACCTCTTTTTTCAGAAACTCATATTTATCCGATTGTAACGAGAGATTAGCCTGTCGTAAGCGATGAAAAAGCCTTTCGCAGTTCTTCCCGTGCTCTTCCAACGTTTTGGCATATACCACTATGTTATCAAGAAACACGAATAATTCCCGCCCTTGCAAACCTCTTAGCACCATATCCATAGCTCTCTGGAAGGTGAGAGGAGCGTTTTTCAATCCCATAGGCATGTGAACATTCTCGTAATGTCCGTTCGGGATTGTGAAGACAGTTTTGTGACAATCATCCGGGTGCATTTTGATTTGATAACATCCTGAGGCTAAATCGAAAACAGAGAAATAACGCGCTCCGTCGAGTTGATCTAAAATATCGATTATATTCCGTATGGGATACGCATCCCCGATAGTTTTTTCTATTCTCTATCGTGGATTTCGTGGAGTCCGGCTTCTTGGGCACAACCCACACAGGCGTGTTGTACGGAGAACCGAATACTCGTATTACCCCCGCTTCGAATTATTATTCCACCTGTTTTCGAATTTCCTCCTTATGTGCTTTAGGAAAGCGGTACTGTTCCGAATTTACCGGCAGATTATCTGTGTTTGGTATCCTATGGGTCACCACATGGGTGGCGCCTTATACCTCTCCTGGCAGGTGAAATCTGTCGGCATTTTCCTTAACCAATTCCCGTATTATATCGATTTCTTCGTCCTCAAGGTGATCTGCACGGAACACTTCAATTACCTTCCCAAAACGTTCCTCGTCTGGTATCCTGGTGTTCATCGTGAAACAATCGAAATCCGCGTTCATTGATGACTCGATAATACTCTTTTCATTCAAGGTCTGCAACCTCTGTTTTCTTGAGAGATCTATTTTTAAATTTCCTTTACAATATTACGCTTGATTTATTCTCGTATCTATCTCTTTTCTAAATGGCAAGATTTTCCCTTGAGGCTCTGTGATCGTCTCTAAACCTTTATCACGTTCGGGCGTTAGCTTCCGAATTCTGCAGTCTCTTGAAAAACTTCCTCTAACTAGCCATCCGCTATCAACGCTAATTACCGGCTTGGTTCCTTCGGAGTTCTTTCTATCATCGATCTTTCTATTTTCCTCCATGAACGTGAAATCTTTTCCTCTTTCACAATTGACGCTTTCGAAATACTTTTTCCCATTACACTGATCATTTTCCATTGAATATACTAGAGAGATTTCTAGATTACCATTTTTCCCAAGATTATCGATATCAAAATTCTTGATATTCTCCAAATTTTTCTCTTTTTCGGTTGGATTTACGGGACATTTCTCCGGATCACCATCCTTTTTTAAATTCTCAACACTACTAAAATTCCCAAAATTTCCAAAAACCTCAACATTTTCCAAGCTCTTTCCTTTTCCAACCTTTTCAAAATTCTCGACACTATCAAAATTCTCAAAATTCCCAACATTATTCTCGAAATTCCCAACATTTTCCAAATTATTTTCAACCTCATTAAGATTCCTAAAATTTTCGACATTATTTTCAAATTTCACGACACTTTCCAAATTATTTTCGACCCTATTAGAATTCTCAAAATTCTTAACATTTTCCAAATTCTTTTCAACGACACCAAAGTTCTCAATACGATCAAAATACCCAAAATTCTTAGAATTAGCATCAATATTATCTGTTCTGTTCACTTAAATACTTTCCCTTCAGCAGAATTGTTGGAGGAATCACCTCATCTGCAGATCTCGCAAAAAATCTGCGTTATAATTATTTGTTTTCCTTGGTAGCATCCATCGAAAGGGTAGGGTGATTCCCCTGCGCGGCCTGTGCCTTCGGCCAGTCCTTCAGACAAAAGAGATTTGGATAAATGTGATTGTGTGCGTGTGTATCGCGTGAAAAAAGAATAATTGTAACAGTAAATAAATTTCTCTTTATTTTGATTTCTCATTGGCGACTGGTCTAACATCTTTACCGACAATCCCGTCAAATCTCCCTTCCAATTTTTTACAACTAGTGAATACAGCTCAAGGGTATCAACGTTTAAGTAATGCAATTAAAAATGCGTAAAATTATGGTACGCAAAAAACGAATCATGTAAAAAATGAGTCACTATTGTTTCCTAATGTGCTTTACAAATTAAAAAAAATGAAATATTTCAATTTTTTTCTCTTAAATTTGACAGGCAATTAGTTCGAAACTTTGAACTAATTGCTAATAAAAATACCATTTTTTTCGACTTTCTTTACAACTGTGAAGAAAGTCGAAAAAAATTGTATTTTTATTTTGATGATGATTACACGATGCTTATGAACAATACACTTGTTCCTTTGTTTTGTATAACTTTCATCAATCAGTCCGGAAAAACGGTTCGATGGCTCAATTTGAAAATGTACAGGGCTATTGGGGGTACAGTAGGCTGAAAGAAACTTGGCAACATTAGTATTTCCATAAATATTTTTAAAGTAGTAGTAGATTTACTGAAAAACCATAAAAACGCATTTTGTTGTCCTTTTTCAAATTAATATAAAGAGTAAATAAAAATGTTCTCAAAAATTAACGGAAGGGTCTTGTAGCTTATTTATTCAAGTTTTCAAAGCTGCCCATCAATTACCTGTGCGATCATTGGTTGTTGAGATATCTATGATCGAAGATAAAACGATCTTATTTCATTCGAAGTCGGACATCTCAGCAAAAAATTGACGTAGAGAGAAAAAAAAACAAATTGAAGCCGAATTAAGAAGCTAACTGATCCAATGGCCCACGGGGTTGGGATTTTTTTTAGTTAAATGCATGTATACATGCATTTAACTAAAAAAATACCAACCCCGTGGGATTTTTTTTTAGTTAAATGCATGTATACATGCATTTAACTAAAAAAATACCAACCCCGTGGGCCATTGAAAAAAAAACAAAAAAATTAGAAAAAAGGTTTCTTACTATTTCCTATGATTGCGTAATAACCGTAGCTCACAAAGTTTTTTGCCAAAAAGCTAGAAACTAGAAACTTGAAGCTTGAAAATGCTTTCTTTTCATCTCGATACGACCATTTTTCACGTTGAAACAGGGCTTCAAAAAAATACTTTAAAAAATTGAAGAAATTTTCTGTTCCATTCTTTTTTTGGAGCATTGTATAAAAAGTGATATATTTTTTACAATTTGCAATGAATCGTAAAAAACACCCGTATGTGACTGTTAAAGCAATCTAAGAAACTATAATATAAATTTCAAGTCGATTGGACGAAAATTGTTCGAGTTCTGCTGCGTCCCGATTTAAAAAATTGGTAAAGATCTAATTCGATCACGATAAGCGGCATCGAGATTACAAATAGTGCCCAAGCTTATTTGCTTAAATGAATTAAAAGAGCATGGGAATATGCCACCACCCTTCTACAAGAGGAGTCTCTAGCAAACCCCTTATGCTAGACAGTTCAATCGTTATGAAATTTGGACCGACGACCGGCGTCGACAAAAAAAGTTAACTCGATGCCATTTGAAAATATCATGTAAAATGCAACAAAGTTTCACCGCTCTCCTGCCGAGCGAGCGCATGCTTCCAAGCGTACCATGGTCGCTAAGCCTAGTTGTGTGTATTGCGCGATACACACACATAGGTATAAAGTGTTTGCGTCACGACCGAACTGCGTGCGAGAAGGTGGTCACACGCGCGCTCAGTGATCGTCGTCTATTCGGCTTCAACTATTCGTCCCAATGCGCAGAATCGAAACCGAATTCGCGAGCGTTGCGCCGTCCGTCGGTAGTGACTCATAGCCATAAACTACGAGATCTGCACTACCGACGTAACAAGAGGCCGCGTCGAAATTTTCTGGCGTGTGGCACATGGTTTCAACGTACATATTCAACTCCAGTTTTAAATTGAGCCACTTTCCGAGCGATTGGAAACATGCAAACCTCCTAGCCTTCCCAAAACCAGGCAAAGACGGACTATTTCCTCAAAACTACCGATCTATTAGCTTTCTTCCAACTTTCAGTAAAATATTTGAAAAGATCATTCTCAACAGACTCAAAATTCTTGGAGAGCAAAACAAACAACTCATACCACAACAGTTCGGTTTTTGTGAGGGCCATAATACAATTTACCAATTAAGGGCGGGGTAAAGTATTAAAATTTTTTTTTCATTTTTTTCATTTTTTAAATGAATGCATAATATATCAAGAATATTGTGTTAAAATTTCAAGTCGATTGGAGTAAAATTGACGAAGTTATGAGTATTTGAGCGTCTATTGCTCCATGCCGGGTTTTATACCTGGGTGGCAGCTGCGCGGCGCGCTATTGTATTTTTCGATCCCGAATAAATTTCTTGATAAACAGGCCTGTTCCGGTGTATATTAGTATACACATTAGTCTTAGAAAGAGTTTTGCGTAGACAAACGCAAAAAGATGCTCTCGATCATCTTGATGGAAGCCTTTTGCTCTACGGACCTGGCATCGACGACTTTGAGTGAGTATAAGAAAATTATCGAGTTTTATTTTGAATTTCTAAAAATTCAAAGATAATTGAAAAATCTGAAAAAATTCATACGTATTCAGAAAAATGAACGAATCACGAAAAAAAATTGGGTTGCGGGGAAATTTGTTGACTAATTTTTTTTTCATCATTTTGTTAATAACATTTTGGAATTATTATTATGCAAAATTAATCTTTTGAGTACCTTTAATATGCATGCATTTTCTCAGATTTTTATGCAATCGAGAAATGTTCTCAAACTTATGTGCAATGAGCGCTAAGCGACCAAACTCTTCTGCGTTTTTCAAACCGCTTTTCTGAGACTTGTCATATTTGAAGTCCGTGTGCTCGATAACTCAAAATCTACTGGACCAATCGCTTTGAAATTTTGCACAGTACTTCTGCACATAATTCACCAGGTATTGTCGAGAGCTTTTTTGTTTTTTTTTTAACAATTACTTTACAATTGTTTACTTACTTTACAATTTAACTATTACAATAATAACAATTACAAATTTTTCAACAACAAATTAGCCGATTTTTTTAGCGAAAATCGGGTTTTTGGCTCCCAAGTGCTATGAAAAATCGAAAAATCGAAAAAAAAAAATCCTCCCGTCATTACCTCGAGAAACATCTCCTTTAACAAATGCATTTTGATTTTTCTGTTTCAGATGATTCTGTTGCGAGTTATGGTGCACACCGCAAACCAACTTTTCTTCGAGGCGCCTCCGGGGTTTGATTTTCACTCGCTCAATTTTGAATATTTTGCAATGCAAATTTAGGAGAATGTTGTTCAAATGTTACTTTATTATATGTAAATTTTTCAATAAACGAACACTATTCATTACGCCAAAAAAATCTTAAAAACATGCCTTTTTTCGCCGAATTAACTTTACCCCATCCTTAATAAGACTCACAAACCATATTACCAAGTGCGCTACTAAGTTCCCGGGTTTCACACATGGATGGCGCTAGCGACACGTGTAGTCAACATACAGGTCTGAAATTGGGTGTCTATATAGCTTGGATATCCGTTGAGAATACCCAGTCGTAATATAAACAAATATCGCAACACAACGACCTTTTTTCTAACCTCGAAAATGTCAAAGTTTCTGCCAAATAAACAGCATTTGCGGGAATCATTGCTTTTCTGCTTCCACCTAAAAAAACAGCAGCTGAAGCTTGTCGGTTACGTGAGGAGGCCTACGGCGAACATATACCATAAAAAACAACGTGTGAAGATTGGTTTAAACGGTTCAGAAGTGGCGATTTTGAGTCAGGGGACAAGGAGCGCTCGGGAAGACGGCAAACATTTGCGGACACCGATCTGCTATCGCTATTGGATGAAAACGACACTCAAACAGAAGATCAACTTGCCGAGGCATTAAATGTGACTCGGCAATGTATTTCGAAACGTTTGCACGCCATGGGAAAAATTCACAAGGAAGGAAAGTGGGTGCCGCATGAGTTGACTGACAAGACAAATGGAAAATCGAAGAGCTACTTCCGAAATTTTGCTTTTGCGGCAGAACAGAAAGAGTTTCCTGCATCGAATTGTTACTGGCGATGAAAAATGGATATTGTTATGTCGGCAAATGAATATTTTTTAATTGACCAGCTGATCAATTAAAACATCTGATTGGCTGGTGCAGTGATCTGGAACGATGGCTGCAACTATATAAGGAATACCTGAGACACGAGAGCTTCAGTATCGGAGCTCTCAGCCCTGATGATGCAGACTGTAACGTTTGCGAAACGTCGGCACAACGCTGATCCTCAACACGGCCTCCATCCGGAAGCCACAAACTCTTCTCATTACATAAAGAGCCGTGAAAGCCTTAAAACTAAAATCAGACGCCTACACGGAGAGGCGATTTTGGGTTCTGTGAACACCTTTTCCAAACTCAGGAAAACTCTGCACATCCAACTGTGCTCGTTAACATTCCTAAAAAGGTGCCGCGACCATCAAGTGGTACCAAAATGTTTTCAATTAAAAAACCCCTTTCCATCAAAACAAGCCAAAACTATCCTCCACCAGGCCTCGCTGAGACTGGTAAAGGAGAGAATAGCTGTCACCAAAAAGCTTTTGGACCAAAATTCCCAAAAACTCCTTAAACTTCACCTACGTCTATCTGACTCTTTGGAACCACAGCTGTGGGAAGATCTTGACCGTGTCACCCACGAACAAGCCCTCCACTGTGCAGACCTAAGATCCAAGAATCAAATAGAAAAATTCAGGAAACTATGTCCACAGACGAAGCAGCCCATCCTAACCCACACAGTAAAAAACCTAAGTAACCACACACTCTCCGCAGCTGAAACATCAGTCCTCGCAAAAGGGCACAATTTCGCCATTACACCGACAGAAATTCCGACCAGAGAAATCATCAGCCAGGTGGAAACTGCCATCTACCGTCTCCCACTAGATACTGGCAATGACATCAGGAAACGGATAAGCAATATTCTACACAAGGCAAAACCTCCGCAGCAGAATATCACGAAAGAAGAACACCTTGCTCTTCACAATTTGAAGAAAAACAAGGACATCTTAATACTACCAGCTGACAAAGGGAATGCAACTGTCATCATGGATAAAACGGACTACTGCAGTAAAATTATGAACCTGCTCGAGGACACCAACACGTACAAGAAATTATCACGTGACCCCACATCGAGTGTAGAAAAGAAAACAACAACACTTCTAAAGAAGGCTGGTATATCGGAAAACCTATCCAAAGCCCTTACACCCAAGGAATCCCTACCGCCCAGTCTTTACGGTCTGCCAAAAATACACAAAAACAACATCCCACTAAGGCCCATTGTTAGCAACATAGGCAGCCCTACATATCACTTGGCACGTTTTCTCTGCAAACCTTTGCAGGAACTCGTAGGTCTCAACAACTCCTATATCCAAAACTCCCGGGATTTTGTGAACAAGATCCAGTCTATCAAGGTACAACCAGAAGATATTTTAGTGAGTTTCGATGTTGTATCCCTGTTTACAAACGTCCCAACCAATGAAACCCTAAGCATAGTTAAAAATTCCAAAAAAGTTGCCCCTAACCTACTGCCCCTCATAGAACATTGCCTAAACTCTACATACTTCCAATTTCAATCCCAGTTTTATGAACAAACTTCAGGCGCAGCCATGGGTTCCCCTATTTCCCCTATCATTGCCAACATCTTTATGGAGAACTTCGAGAACAAAATTCTGCAAGAAGCTTCCCTCAAGCCCTCCACCTGGTTCCGATATGTCGATGACACCTTCGTCATTTGGAGTCACGGCAAAGAAAACCTCAATCATTTCTTAACTTTCCTCAACTCCCAACACCCCAATATTCAATTCACCATAGAGATAGAACAGGAAAATCAAATCCCTTTTCTGGATGTACTGGTTCAACGGAAAAGCGATGGCACTTTGGGCCATAAAGTTTACCGGAAGCCAACGCATACGGATAGATACCTCCACGCTACATCCCATCACCACCCTTCCCAAAAACAGTCGGTCATAAGCTCTCTGGTCTACAGAGCTCTAGCGATCTCCGAACCAGACTCCCTGGAGGTTGAACTAGAACACCTACGAAAAGCTTTAGGAGACAATGGTTACAAGCCAGGCAACATCGAAAGAACGATCAAAAATCTAAAAAGAAAAATAGCTGATCCGAAAACGGTTACAGCACCTGATGGAGAGAATGAAGGACAAATAACTGCAACAACTTCCCTTCCATACCTTCAGGGCATAACCGATCGCATAGGCAGGGTCCTTGGAAAACATAACGTGCGAGTCATCTTCAAACCTCAGAAGAAACTAGCACAAGTGATTCCGAGTGCAAAAGACCAAAGACCACCATTAAGTGCACCAGGAGTATACAAAATACCCTGCTCATGCGGCAAAGTGTACATAGGGGAAACCGGGAGGAAGATCAGTACACGTATCAAAGAACACCAACGGTGTATCAAATATGGCCATATTACACAATCAGCGCTGGCCGAACATTGGATGGAGACTGGTCATGCCATCCAGTTCGACAAAGCCCAAAGTCTGGCCCCATCAAACAGCTATTTTTCCAGGAAACACCGAGAAGGCTTGGAAATCCGAAAACATCCGGACAACCTAAACAGAGATGGAGGATATCACGTCAATCCTATTTGGCACACCGTCCTCCCGGTTTTTTAATTGACCAGCTGATCAATTAAAACATCTGATTGGCTGGTGCAGTGATCTGGAACGATGACTGCAACTATATAAGGAATACCTGAGACACGAGAGCTTCAGTATCGGAGCTCTCAGCCCTGATGATGCAGACTGTAACGTTTGCGAAACGTCGGCACAACGCTGATCCTCAACACGGCCTCCATCCGGAAGCCACAAACTCTTCTCATTACATAAAGAGCCGTGAAAGCCTTAAAACTAAAATGAATATTTCTTAGTTACGAAGGTCGGTGGCCAGCTTGGCTTCGAAGCGCGGTTTTTGGATGCGAGGACGCGGTTGACACTTTAATCGAATCGTGAGGAAGATTTATTCAACAGAGCTGGTTACAACATTCGTCTAATACAGTTTAGGAGTTAAGGGACAACACCACTGTGACGGCTTCAAAAAATCGATTTTTTGAAAAGCATCTAGAAAAATCTAAAATACATTTAAGATTAAGATGCCGTTGGACCCAGGTCGAAAAAATAATTATTTTCGGAGATATTGAATATTTTGTGGAGCGGTGCAGCGCTCCGTGATGCTCGGGGCCCCGCGCAGGCAGGAATACCGGGATATATAAATTTGAGCAGAGACGATTTGCTACAGCGTTGTTTGGGCGGCTTCACGCAAAACAACAACGAAAGTTACAACAAATCAGTTTGGGCAATAGCCCCCAAGTGTCAGTCCGGGAGCAAAAAAATCGTCGATATTGCAGCTGATATCGCGGTATTATTATTCAATGATGGCCTGAGAAGCCTCATGAAAGTTTTGGTCACGTTGGGGATAACTATCGGCCCAAATTGTTTCAATTTTTGCGTTGAAACCGACGCAGCGCGGATCGAGCTGGCGGAACGCTCGCTCACAGATGCTGCAAAAGAGGCAAGAAGAGCTTCTACAAGTTCGAGAAAAGATGCTAGGGACAATTTATCGCATAAATTAACAAACCTAAAACTTTGAACGCGTTTTTCTCAAAACCACTTTTTTGAGTGCGGCACGCAGCAGAACTCGAGCAATTTTTATCCGATCGACTTCAAATTTGGACTACATCAATAAAACTAGATTATCTAGAGAAGTACATAGGATTTTTTCGATATCTCAATAATAAAAAAAGTTATAGCCTATTTTCGACGAGAAATTTTGCTCGAACATCGTCCTTTAATTTCAAAAGCGTGCCTATTTTTTAAAAATCAATTTTTTTTCAAATCCCTATGTACTTCTCTTCAAAATATCATATTATTAACGAAAACACTCGGTATTTTTTTTCAGATCGACTTTGAAGAAAGTTCTGCTGCGTGCCGCGAACCACTGCAGAGGCAACAGTACGTGACGCGGGAGCTTCCCCAGCGTCACCATAGGGCGTGAAAAATTTGAAATTTTTTTTCTATGTATCTTCAATAAACAACGAACAAAACAAAAAAATTTTTCGAATATCTCTTTTTTTCCCACAAAAAAAAATTCTTGAAAAATGGCAAAAAAACAGGGGGTCACAGTGGTGTTGTGCCTTAATGCCACAAGAACTATCGCGAGAGGTGTTTATAAAGAAATCTGCCGTGAGAGAGTGGTCGTAGTGGGGAGGATTTTTTGGACAGAGTCTGGAAAATTCCAAGGGAAATGAGCACACGTGTGATCCTGGATTCTAGGAAAAGCAGCTGCACTGACTAGGCGGGTCCGTGGGAACAGAAGCGATAAAAAGGGCCGTAGAGGAGGAACTTGGAGACTAGTCACGTAAGGTGTGTGAAGAGGAATTGGAATGCAGTCGATTATACCTGTGTCCTGGGAAAGTCGGGGATGGAGTACAAAGCATCGGGTTGTCACGTCGGGAGGCACATTGAACCCCGAGGTGACCAAGGACTCCCACGGTCCCCTACGAAATCACGTGCACCAAAATAAGCACGATAAGAATATTCTCATTCCTCGACATATTTCCAAAGGCACTCTACAGTTAAGATCCCGCTCATTAATAGAACCTGAGCGTCGCGCACTCTCTCCATGCGGCCTCCGCTTTTGTCGATTCGACGACCGTATTGGACACTGGGCGCAACTTCTCGGAAAAGCTATAAAACAAAAACACGTAACGCGCCTTCAGCGCAACGTTAGTCAGGCCCGGGAAGGTTTCCATCAATCCGGTCGTAAAATTAAGAAGTATCAAAAAGGGAGATGCATATCTAAAGGATCACGTAGCACCTAACCACTACGCTTTCCCCGATAGAAACCAGGTCGCAAAAATAGACTCGTGTGATTGCTGCATAAGAATCCATGAATGCGTCCCCACGTTCTCTCTGATTACATACAAACAACATACAAATGAATCTCACAAGGAACATCCCACAGGTGTCCGCCTCCGATTTTGTTGAAACTCATATATGTGATAGAGCATCGAAAACTTTGAGACACGTATCTTTTTTTATCGGCGGAAAATGGATTTAAGGGGGGAAACCGCCCCTCAAAAAAAGGCGTGTCGAGAGGTGACTTTGCAGTTTCACCCAGAAGCAATCCACCGATCTGAATGAAACAAAAACGAAAATTCTTCTAATGAAAAGCGATGAAAAATCCACTATGAAAATGTTGAGAAAAAATTACATTAGGGGGTAAACCACCCCTCAATTTGCCTTTTTTCACCCCACACTTAAGAGGGTTGTATGCAAATTAATAAAACAGGTATCATTTTGAAGGGCAATTAAAATTAAAGTTGACGGGTTTTTGCGTTTTGGCGGCATAGCAAATTTAAGGGGGTAAACTACCCCTAACATAAATTTATTTATCATGGTCGTTTTTTCTGTGTTTAAAGTATATCCGCTGATTTTAAATATTTCTATAAGCCACAATTCAATGTTTTATCATATTTTAAAATTGTTACATTCGTCTTAAGGGGTAACTACCCTTCTGACGAGAAACATCATTGAAGTATCCGCTTTCGATTTCGTTGAAACTCATATATGTGGTAAAGCATTGCAAACTATTAAACATGTTTTTTTTTTGTATCGGCAGAAAAACGGTGTTAGGGGATGAAACCAGCCCTCAAAGTTTCTCCCACAAGCAGTCCACCGATCTGAATGAAACAAAATCGAAAATTCCTCTAAAATTAAGCGATGAAAAATCCACTACAAGAGTGTTGATTAGAAATATAATTAAGGGGTAAACCATCCCTCCATTTGCCGTTTTTCACCCCACGCTTAAGAGGGTTGTATGAAAATTAATAAAACAGGTATCATTTTGAAGGGTATCAAAATTCAAGTTGACGCGTTTTTGCGTTTTAGCAGGACACCAAATTTAAGGCGGTAAACCACCCCTAACATAAATTTGTTCGTTTCCATTCATTTAAAAAACCAGAAGATTTTGAAAATCCTGTTACCTTTGGTTTTGGTGAATCGAACACACATTGTGGAATACCCGGTTGCAATAATTTGGCCATTATCAGATGTGCATGGTGCAAAAAGTCGTTGTGTTTAAAGGATTTTTTTGACGATTATCATTATTGCAGGAATTATGAGCCATGATTGTTGATTGTTGATAGTTGATAGACTAGAAAAAAAAGTATATATCTCAAGAAAATGATTTGACGGCATATGACTGCGATACTTTTCACAAGTACTATTAATTAAATCAGCTGATATGATTCTCAAATGAAATATGTCAAAATAAATTAAAAACATGTTCGTTAACCTACTGTAAAACCCTCAGTTTCATTAATATATTTAATTAAATAAACGGTAAAATAATAAAAATATACATTCCTCCACAAAACTACGTCGCTGGCTAAATTATCGCTTGATCCAGGCGCATCATCGTTCCGAAATATAAGAAGTGAGCCTTATAACTTATTCTGGAAATTATTATAATTAATGATATAGTAAAAGTGTATGTTTATTCCTATGGAGATGCTTAATGGACGTGCATATTAAAATCGGAAGCGTTTCGACACGAAAATATGAGTCTTATGAGTAAGGGGTAGCTCCACGTCCCCACTCTTGAAGTACCGCTCCTAAAGCTCAAGACGAATATGCCTGCACACACAAAAATAAAATTGATATTACCGATGAAATGAAAACAGTTTTAACGAATTTCGTGAAACCTTTCGCGAAACTTCAAACGAAAAGCAATTAGAGGGGGTAGTTTACTCTTAAAATGTAGAAATTTAAAAACGTAATAATTTAAAAACGCGGGAGAATATTTTGAATCCGCGGAGACATGTTAAACACATGTTGTGCCCTAAAAAGACAGGAATTTTCATATTGCTAACGCATGAGGTTCAAAGACCCCATGCGACGATATCGAGCCCGATATTTCACAAGCCCGATATTCCGCTCGACTCAGCCGGAAAAGCGCTGAATCGCAATCGAACGAATCGAACGTTCTCGAACGATTGGTTGCGAAAACCCGAGTTAACAATTAGCCGAAAGATTCAATCGAAAGGCAGTCTTCGGTCAGAAGCCGAGGAGATCGGTCTCAAGGCATAAAAAAGAATTGTAATATTGTTGCCTAATTTTAAATAAAATATAAGTTGTTCAAGTTGCAATATCCCGAGTTGGAGATTTACTCGGAACGGGAAAAGTCCCCACATACCCTCGCCCTCGAGCATCCGACAACCCACGGTGTCAACTTACTCGAGAGCGAATTTCCGTGCTCTTCGCGCATCGTCAGAAGCCGGGGCACAACATTGGTGGCAGCGGTGGAATTCCCGCAATTGGGGATACCGCAACCTTGCATTGCACAACTTCAAAAAAAAAAAAGAAGAAGGAAACATCCTATCCAACGTACAAAATAAACTGAACGCAGCAAGTGCTGAAAAGGAGGTCAACGAGTAACCCGATCGACGACCGTCGAACCGGACAAATAAAAAGAAAACGTGCGGCGTAAGCAAACGCCCGAGTCAACCATACAGAGCTGTCCAAAAGCAACCAGATCCCGAGGATCATCGATACCAGACCGACCCCAGGACGAAGACTCACCAAATACCTTCTACAACGGAACAACAGAGCGCACGAGAACAGCAAACCAAAGCAACGCGACTACAGGGAACAACACTGGCAATTTCCTGCCAAACAGCTACAAGAACGAGGTCAACATCTTGTGAACAACCGACTACGAAGCATCGATCAACATGAGGCGCATCATCGTACTGTAAGTGACGGAACATTTATCAAAAAACACCCTCCAAAGCCAAACAATTAAACATTAATGTCAAACGAAGACGAGCGTCGTAAATTATACCGATTACCGGGTAACAACAAATTATCGCGTTCATTAAATTCAATTTTCGACGAACTCATTGCAAGAGATCGTCCCGAGAATCAAACAGTCGAACAAGAGCTACAGGAACCTAGGAAAAAGCGATTTCGATCCGCAACAAGTTCAGACGAAAGCCCAAATTCACAAAATTCCTCAGATAGGCCGACAGCTGCGAAACGTACCAAAATTCGATCCACAGCAGATCGAACCGTCCATTTTTCTGATCAATCAACAGACTCTGATCAATCTCCAGAAAATATAGACACTAGGCGTGGTCGCGAAATAGAAATTCAAGAATTTTCCCTACTCCAACTTAATTCAGATAACATGGCACAAGAAAATGCTTGCATGACCCTAAAGGAGGCGCGAAGCCTCATTCCCTGATTTGATGGCGAAAAACCTGAAGAAGTCGACGATATAATTGAAGCATTCGGTTATGCAAACGCGTGCGTTGCAGCAGCCGATAGACATTCCCTTTAACAATCCGTGTTAGCAACAAAAGTAGTAGGAAAAGCGCGAAAAGATACCCGATATAAAGAAATAGAATCGTACGAACAATTTAAAGAAGAAATGACGAGGCCATAATGATGGAATTAATCGAAGCCAGCACAACCGAAGCAAGATCGCCTGCGGAAAAAAGAACAATAGAGACATATGTAAGGCAATTAGCCCTTTACAACTTCGAAAGAGGACTTCGAAGGGAATACCAAGTCATCGTAAAGGCTCGAGGATTTAAGGATCTCGGATCAGTCCTTAAAGGAGCAATGGAAGAGGAAAAATCGCTACAAGGAGGCGAATCTATAAACAAACAGACCCATCTGGAAAAACGACCGCCGATGACGTGCAATAAATGTCACAAAATGGGACATTTAGCGAAGGATTGCCGATCCAATACATCGTCTTACGGACGATACAGTCTACCAGCACCATCGACAAGCGTGCATCAATTCAACATTACTTGCAATTACTGCAAGAAACCGGGACACGCGTACAAGGATTGCCGAAAAAGGAATTGGCAACAAGGACAAGGAAACAGATACCGACAGGCACCGGGAACCGGGTATCATCAAAATCATCAAACGAATTATCAGCAGAAGTCCACAAGCAAGAAGTTATGGCGCAGACAAAAGAGATGCTAAAAAACGAAATAATTCGACCGAGCAAGAGCCCATGGAACGCTCCTCTACTCGTCGTTCCAAAAAAGCCTGACGCCAACGGAAAAATACGCAAGAGAGTGGTAGTAGACTTCCGAAAACTCAACGAAGCAACGGAAGGAGACTCGTATCCATTGCCTAATATTACCGAAATATTGGACCAATTGGGACGAGCAAAATACTTCACGACTCTCGATTTGACATCGGGATTTCATCAAATCCCAATGGCCGAAAAAGACAAGGAGAAAACCGCTTTCTCCACTCCTCTTGGACATTACGAGTACAACCGAATGCCATTTGGATTAAAAAACGCCCCACCAACCTTTCAAAGGCTGATGGACGCTGTGCTTGCTGGATTACAAGGACTAAAATGCTACGTATATCTCGACGATATAGTAGTATACGGATCATCGTTCGAAGAACATAAAAAAAGGCTGACAGAAGTATTCGATCGACTGAGAGTAGCCTAATTAAAGGTTCAACCTAGGAAATGTCAATTTCTGCGAAAAGAAACCCAGTACTTGGGACACATTATTACCGAAGTGGGAGTAAAACCGAATCCAGAAAAAATAGAGGCTGTACAACGATTTCCAGCCCCAAAAAACGTAAAAGAGGTTCAATCATTTCTGGGACTAGCCGGATATTACCGAAAATTCATACAGGATTTTTCAAAACTTTCAAAGCCGTTAACAGAACTGATTAAGAAAGAAAACAAATTCATTTGGGACGAAAACTGCGAACAAGCTTTCCAAAAATTGAAGGAAACTCTCAGCACTGCACCGATCCTGCAGTATCCGGATTTCGAGAAACTCTTCGTGGTGACAACTGATGCCTCTGACAAGGCAATCGGCGCGATTGTATCGCAAGGAAAAATCGGAGAAGATCTACCCGTCTGTTACGCGAGTCGTACTCTGAACAAGGCAGAAACGAATTATTCAACAACGGAGAAGGAAATGCTAGCAATAATCTGGGCAGTAGCGCAATTCCGACCATATATATATGGAACAAAATTCACCATCGTGACGGATCATAAGCCCCTCACATGGCTTTTCAACGTAAAAGATCCAGGATCACGATTGATGCGCTGGAGAATAAAAATAGAGGAATTCAACTATACCATCGAGTATAAGGCTGGCAAGAAGAATACGAATGCGGATGCTTTAAGCCGTATGTATGTGTTGATGCTGATGCGGCAAGAACCCGAGACGGTGGTACGTCACAAGGACGCCGAGAAGCGTGGTAGAGGAAGGCCGCGGAAGGCCCCCCGCTCCGCGCCACGGCCGCCCGCATCAACAGACCCGAGCCAGCATGGCCGTGGTCAGCTGGTCCCGCGAGCACGTGGCCGGCCGACAAAAGCAATGCAGCCCGCTAGAGAGGAACGCCCACGCAAGGCGACAGAGGCCCGCGCGAGCGAGAACGGACCGCCACTCCCACCAGTGGAGGCGGACCAGGCAGCAGGCCCGAGCGAAAAAGAGAAGGAAATAGAAAAAGACTCAAGCGCAAGCGAGACAACAAGCGATAGCGAGACAGAGACGGAAATAGGAGATCGAGAATGCCCGAGTGAAGAGGAGCGAGGTACGATTCTGCAAGAATACCACGACGCCCCTCTTGGAGGCTACCCAGGCGAAAAAAGGATGAAACAACGAATAAAGATAAAGTATAGCTGGCCTGGAATGAATAACGAAATAAAAAACTACGTAAAATCATGCGACAAATGCCAGAAAAATAAAATCTCGCGACGCAAGCATGCCCCCATGACTATTACCGACACACCCAAGACACCATTCGTCAAATGTGCAGTCGATATAGTAGGTCCCTTACCCGAGACCGAAGCCGGGAATAAATACATCCTGACTTTTCAAGACGCATTATCCAAGTATAGCGCAGCTATACCGCTAAAAACGCAAGAAGCCAAGGAAGTAGCCAAAGGATTTGCAACTCAAATTGTTTGCAAGTACGGCACTCCGAAAGAATTATTGTCCGACCAAGGAACGAATTTTCTGAGCGAAACTTTCAAGGAGATGTGCCAATTATTCCGAATTAAAAAGATTCAAACGACAGCATACCATCCCCAATCAAACGGAGCATTGGAGCGTTCACACCGAACTCTCGCAGAATACCTGAAATGTTTCATAAAAGAGGATCAAACGGATTGGGATGAGTGGTTGCCATACGCGATGTTCACCTACAATACCACCCCGCACACAGCGACAGGGTTCACTCCGTACGAGTTGGTGTTTGGTAAGGTAGCCGATTTACCGACGGCGCTCAAAGAAGCACCACGAAAGACGTACTCATACGACGATTATGTCTCCGAGTTACGCGAACGGCTCCGAGCCACATGGCACGTGGCGAAAGAACGATTGGAAAAAGGAAAGGAAAGGGTAAAAGAAGGGCATGATATCGCCGCTGGTACGGTGGAGTACCGCCCCGGCGACCGAGTCCTCCTCCACGACACTACTGTACGCCGAGGCCGATCAGCAAAGCTTTCTCCCAAGTGGACAGGGCCCTACACAGTACGGAACAAAGACTCCGACGTGAACTACACTATCGGCCGTGGACGCAAGGCTGTACGGGTACATGTAGACCGCATCAAGCCCTACATTACCCACTAACCGATAGAGTCGATACATTATCGCGGGGCCAGCGAGGCCGAACCGCGAGGTACCCCTGCCACTCGCTCCCGAGTGAGAAGTAGGTGGCAAGCACCACCATTGGTGCACGCCCGAGCAACCGACGTCACGCGACGGATTCGCGTACGGGTGGCGAGCCGCCACCCGCTCAACAAAAAAAAATTTATATTATTTTTAATAATAATAATAATATATATACATATATAAATAAAACAAAAAACGAAGTCCTAAATGAACCAGAATAAAAGCATGAAAAGTAAAAAGGGAAAAACGCGCGGGAAAAAATCAAAGCAACAAATTATTCCTTTTTTCAATATATTGTTACAGTCAAGAAAAGGAAAACCTTATAACTAGTTCATGCAGGCCACATAGGCCTCCCAGCTCGGATCGGGCATAAAACCAGCTAAGGGCTCCAGCCCAAATAGGGCTCGCAGCCCGAAGGTATCACCCGGGACGCCGTCCCAATCCCACTCGACGCATTCACGTGAAAAGGCGTCATCACCCCAAAGACGGGTGAGGGCCTCCCGGAGCGCTCGCCGTCGGGACCGAACGCCTTTGGCTAGGGCGACAAAATTGCGAAGCCACGATCCCCTCCACACACGCCGGCCAGACGACGGCCGTTTTACCGACTGAAAAGAAAGAAAAAAAAAGACCCATTGGTATCAAAGGAAAAAAAACATATAAGTATGTAATTCTGAATACTCACTAAAACGAGGTCGAAACTCTGGCTCCTAAACGTCAGCTGGGTGCCGTGGTCGAATGCGGGTCCCATTCTAAAAGAAAAAAGAGAAAAAAAGGGGCAAATAAATAAGAATACAGAAACACTTTAGAAAAGAAATAATAGAGAGTAAACAAGAAAAAAAAGGGAAAACAAATACAAATACTCACTCGAATTTTTATCCTTTCCGGAAGACTTCACGTGGAAGATGGTAGAATGATTGATGTAACCCCTACAGAACAGTGGAGCTATTTAAACCCCAAAGGTCTCCCCACCTTTCCATTAATTGCGCCCGGCACCAAACTATACCGAGCGCAGTGTACACTCAAGGCCAGCTAAACGAGCTGACCCTGCATCAGGAGACCCGTACGGTCCCTGACCGCGACGCTGACGAAGCATCGCCTCTTGGAGAAAGAGAAAGAAAGAGAATAGAAAAAAAAATATTGCACAGGGAAACCAACACAAAATATATATATTATTGAAAATAAAAAGGCAAACCCTTTTTGCAGGTTATTAATCTCAACATTTAGGACAACAGAAGGGACTAATGAAAGAAAGGAAAATGCAGAATTCCACGCAACGCAATTTTCCACAACCCCAGGAATTTATTACGAGGAAATCGGAAAACTACACACGATTCAGGAAATGTGGAAACTGGTAATCCGCATGGATCTTCTACCAATAGCAAATAGAGAAAAGAGTATTAGGGAAAAGTTGGAAAAGCTATTAAAATCATGTCAAACGATGCCAGAGGACAAGCTATGTTCTCTCGTAACGAGTTCTCTCGAAAACATGAAAGGAAAAATAGATTCTGAAATGCAGTCTATTTATGATATAACTGGCACAAAAGGTAGAATAAATAAAAGAGGATTAATAGACGGATTAGGATCCATCATAAAGTCGATAACAGGTAACTTAGATGCGAATGACGCTGCGAACATCGAACGGCAAATTACAGCGATAACGAAAAAACAAGAAACAACAGAAGATGCGTTAAAAGAAAATTTGCAAATCCAGCAAATTACACTGGAAATGTTCAATCGCACAACGAATCGCCTCGCGGCAAACGAGGAAACACTAGGCCGTTTAGTAAATAATTTACACCATGGAGTGCAAAATCTCGTAATGGATATTTTAACACGTCAACAATTGGACGAGAAATTAACAACCATTAGCGTAATAATCGAATCCTTACTAAACGATATACGTCAATTATCTAACTTTTTAGTAGGCTTGCCAAAAGGAATCGTTAATCCTACAATATTGCCGCCTAGACAACTCTACGCGTATCTAATAGAAGCATTACCAAATCTACCAAAAGGACTGAATTTTCCGACAAAAATACGTCCAGAAAAAATTAACGAATTACTGGAAATTTCTGAATTAGGCGCATATAGTATTCAGAATACCCTCACCGTTGTGATAAAAATCCCATTAATCAACAACAACGAGTTCAATGTGAATAAAGTTTATCCTCTACCCGTAAGAGTAGAAAAAGACACGTTTCGGTTCATAGAAACGACTGTAAAAAATGTTATAATTGATCGAGAGCGTCGAGAATATCTGTCATTCTCAGAAAACGAATTATCCAAATGTAAACGACAAAATTATCAATATTACTGTCATCCGAAAAACGCGAGACAAATAATACGATCAGGAGTGTCATGCGAACTGTCGATATTTTTAGGAAAAAACCCCGAAAAAGCGAATTGTACACATCGTTTAGTTAAATTAGAAAATTCTTTGGTCATTGCTCTAGAACAAGAAGGGCAATGAATATATGTAGCCCCAGAGACAATAGCTCTCACGATAAACTGTAAAAACTCTGCGACGACTCATGCAACAATTACTGGAACAGGATTATTGGCTTTGGATGGGAAATGTTCCGTCACCTCCATAGACTTTAAGATTGAAAATTTGAAGGAAACTGTACACGAAAAATTCCTACAATTTTTACCGCCATTCAACCTATCTTTTCTGACTACAGAAAACGAAATACCTCAACCTTTAATATTGGAAAATATTCCTCATACGATAAGCAATGATCCATACGAAGTTAACAAAATTGGCGAACGAATCGAAATATTGAAAACAAAATTAAACAAAAATTACGATCATGTGACAACACAGAGTCACATCATAGGGAATTATACCCTCAGCGGAATTATTCCCTTCGCAATGATTATATCGTATTCCGGAATTAAAGCGTTGCAACGGCGACGTTTAAATGCTACATCGCCGAACGACGACCTTGCTGACGTAGCTCCGGCCAGACCGCGAGCTGCCAAACGCAAGGCAACAGCTGACTCACAAAATCCGCGAGTCATATTCACGCGAAATGCACCTCGCACACGCACAACGTAAATGTGTATGAAACAAAAAAAAAGAAAATCGAAATATTAAAAAAAAGGGGGTATATAATATAATATTAGACAGGCACTTCGTACCTTCGTAATCTATTGTACTATTGTAAGCCGAGAGACGACCGAGAGACAAAACTTGCCAAAGCTATGAAAAAAAAAAAAAAAAAAATGTATTATATCGCCGAAATTGGGAATTTCGTCTTCCCAAGGTGGAGGAATGTTGTGCCCTAAAAAGACAGGAATTTTCATATTGCTAACGCATGAGGTTCAAAGACCCCATGCGACGATATCGAGCCCGATATTTCACAAGCCCGATATTCCGCTCGCCTCAGCCGGAAAAGCGCTGAATCGCAATCGAACGAATCGAACGTTCTCGAACGATTGGTTGCGAAAACCCGAGTTAACAATTAGCCGAAAAATTCAATCGAAAGGCAGTCTTCGGCCAGAAGCCAAGGAGGTCGGTCTCAAGGCATAAAAAAGAATTGTAATATTGTTGCCTAATTTTAAATAAAATATAAGTTGTTCAAGTTGCAATATCCCGACTTGGAGATTTACTCGGAACGGGAAAAGTCCCCACATACCCTCGCCCTCGAGCATCCGACAACCCACGGTGTCAACTTACTCGAGAGCGAATTTCCGTGCTCTTCGCGCATCGTCAGAAGCCGGGGCACAACACACAGCAAACACGACGATGATGGACAAATTTATGTTAGGGGTGGTTTACCCCCTTAAATTTGCTGTCCCGCTGAAACGCATAAACGCGTCAACTTGAATTTTGATTCCACTTCAAAATGATACCTGTTTTAATAATTTTCATATAACCCTCTTAAGCGTAGGGTGAAAAACGGTAAATGGAGGGATGGTTTACCCCTTAATTATATTTCTAATCAACACTCTTGTAGTGGATTTTTCATCGCTTAATTTTAGAGGAATTTTCGATTTTGTTTCATTCAAATCGGTGGACTGCTTGTGGGAGAAACTTTGAGGGATGGTTTCATCCCCTAACACCGTTTTTCTGCCGATACAAAAAAAAACATGTTTAATCGTTTGCAATGCTTTACCACATATATGAGTTTCAACGAAATCGAAAGCGGATACTTCAATGATGTTTCTCGTCAGAGGGGCAGTTACCCCTTAAGACGAATGTAACAATTTTAAAATATGATAAAACATATGATAAATATAAATATGATATGATATAAATATAAATATATGATAAATAACATATGATAAATATAAATATAAAAAATATGATAAAACATTGTAGCTTATAGAAATATTTAAAATCAGCGGATATACTTTAAACACAGAAAAAACGACTATAATAAATAAATTTATGTTAGGGGTGGTTTACCCCCTTAAATTTGCTATGCCGCCAAAACGCAAAAACACGTCAACTTTAATTTTAATTGCCCTTCAAAATGATACCTGTTTTATTAATTTGCATACAACCCTCTTAAGTGTGGGGTGAAAAAAAAAAAAAATTGAGGGGCGGTTTACCCCCTAATTTAATTTTTTCTCAACATTTTCATAGTGGATTTTTCATCGCTTTTCATTAGAAGAATTTTCGTTTTTGTTTCATTCAGATCGGTGGATTGCTTCTGGATGAAACTGCAAAATCACCCCTTGACACGCTTTTCTTTGAGGGGCGGTTTCCCCCCTTAAATCCGTTTTTCCGCCGATAAAAAAAATACGTGTCTCAAAGTTTTCGATGCTCTATCACATATATGAGTTTCAACAAAATCGGAGGCGGACACCTGAGGGATGTTCCTTGTCAGTAGGGCCCTGAAAAACTCCCAACGGCCCGATCGTAAAATTAAGTAGCACAGGAAAAGAATTCGTATGCGGAGAATGCAGATGCGCCCTCCTCCATAAAAACCTCCCACCAGAACCAGGTTCATGCGTTCATTACGTATGATACTTCTATTTCCAAATTAAATGAGGTCACTACTCTATCTCACCCACTCTATGAATTCAGGAGACCAAGAAATCACATATAAAGGGAGCAACCCAGCAGTGGTGGGTAGTCTTCGTAGTCTTCAGGGAGTAGTCTTCATAGTCAGTAGTCTCCGCGCAGTCTATCGTTGCCGTCTATCAAAACAATCTATTGAAGTCACTCTATAAGTCTATTAGTCCACGACGGTCTTCTAATTTTCTATCTACGTTCAAAATCTATAATCGAATTAGTCGCGTCCATACCGTCGAACTTAGAAAAGAATCAGTGTACTCGAAAATTGTACGCGTGCCACCGATACCATCTGCGACCGCCTCTGGCCCACTAGCGAAGGCCCTAAATTTTACGACCGACACCCGCTACCTGAACGACAGGGTCGACACCGAACGAAACCATCAATGTAAGCGAACCACATTTTTACACTCTTTGTACTCGAGCGTTAATAGAATTATCCAAATTGGCTGATTCCAATAAATCAACAGTTAAATAGAAACGAGTCATTTCCAAATAATCGGATTATTTTCATAAATTCCTTTAAAATCCTTCCTTTCTCCAGCACATCCTCTTTTTACCCTCATCCCGTGCTATTGCGCTAGGCGTAGGCAAGAAAGAGGGAACCACACGTTATATGCCCACGTCCCCTCCGGACGTGACAGGGTCGAAGTGCAGTCCAGGAAACGATAAGTTATAGCGCGGCGGTGCGGTCTAGGGGTACAGAGAGTCTGCGAGAAGGAAAATGATACGGGCCAATAAGGGTCTCGTTACACCTCCCCCCTTATTTTAGAAAATCCATAGAGCGGTAAGTGGATTTTCTACGCCTTAGGGTAATGAAGGTTACGTCTATTGGTATGCCGTATAGTCGAGCGAGCATCGAAGGATCGGCTTCGGTTTGATAAGACTACAAGTTCTTCGGGTGGATAATGAATTTCGTAATTGACGCTGTCGGTGGTATTCGTATGGAAACAATTGTTGTACACGTTGACACAGGGTGAAAAAGTTACACGCCAAAAATTTAACTATCAGGTTGCCTAAACACCTACATAGACCTATCTTAAAGGCTAACACTAATGCTACAATAGATACACGCATATCCAAGGTATTTCAGTCCGTCGTAAGCTGTTTCAAATAATGATCTGTTGCGTCGACGGCGTCCAATTTTTTCAGCTTCTTCTGATACTTCGTCTAATGTTTGTCAAGGAACTTCAGTTACGTCGCGTCAATATGCGTGGGTTTTCCTAAAGTAGTCAGTTGTAAATCGTCCAGGGATACAGAGTAGTTACTCAAGATGTCATCGAGTTTGGTAGTCTTGATCGTCTTGTTTACAACTACGTCCGTTGTCTGTACAATTTTTTCTCCGAGTCTGGGTCTAATGACAATATTGTCAGTCTGTCCAAGGCAAGTCCCTGAAAGTGTTATTCTGTTGGTTCCGTGTAGGGTGGTCTGTCGGATTTTATGGTCGTCGCAGACAATGTGAAGTATTTCGGGAGTGGGTGAGGTTACAATCCAAGAATTTCCACTTATTAATTGAATCCATAGGGACTTCGCTAAATTAAATAATAATATCTGACACTGTGAATCGGAAATATCAGTTGGTCTTTGAAGTATGACGGCTTCGCAGCTATTGGGATTGTTGATGGCGTAATCGGGATTCTGTCTTTTACAAAGTAATTTCGGAACCAGCGTTTTACAGCGAGCGAGATCGTTTTCATTACTAGGTGTAAACAAGGTTTTCATATTATTGATGATGATTATCGTGTCGGGTGGGTTCAAATAGTAAAAGGAATTTCCGGATGACTTTTGGTGGAGTATGGGTATTAGTCGGTATGCATGCAATACATTATTTTCGACCACTGGAACTTTGTTGACGTAGACAAAGCGGTTGTTAACAATCATGACGCCTATTTCGCTAATTTCTATTATAGCAGCGAAAGCAGATTCTTCTAGCGGTACAGGGGGTGTATCACTAGAAATCGTCTTTTCTCGGATGGTGCGGAGAGCTATAATTAGATCTGTTGGGCTGAGCATTTGTGGATGTACAATTTCTTGCTTTCCATCATTTACGGCACTGAGTACATTGTTAAGATTTTCGCTATATTCATCGATGATGGTTTCCAGAAGTGCTACTTGGGTGCTGATAATGATATTGCGAGTATTATTCGCTGTTTGGTAACCTATACTGTACATTGCCTTATGTAAGTGATCGGTTTCTTTGCGCAAACTTTCTATTGGGCCAGAAAGGGTTGAGATTACAGCTTTGACAATCGTGATTTGATAACGGATTAGGGCACTCAGTTTTGTGTTGTCTTCGTGAATTCTATCGATTTCTGTATTATAATACTCAGCGTCTGAGTTTCCGAGGGTGCCGAACAGAATTTTGCTAATGTTGCCAATGAAGTACAACACTCCTCTCTTAAAACGTGGAGTATAATTAATTATGTTCATGAGCCGGACTCTACGGTCTTCGATTCGGAGCAGTCTATTTCGCACAGTTTCTATCGTTATTGACTCTAAACATCTCGTTGTGCCTTGCGTAGCATTGCATACGGTCGACAGCTTATCGGCGATGTTAAATAGTTCGTCTCGTTGCAAATTGATCTCAGTGAGGTCGATGTAGTTGACGACGGTCCAAGTTTTGTGGAACATTACCACGTCCCCCAGATGTTCCAGGTAGATTGGTCCCGAGACTGGCTCCATTTGAAATACTTCGTTGGCCAGGCAACTAGACGCGAGCAACAAGAGAAACGCCAGCATCTTATCCCTAAACATTTAAGAATAATTAGTTTCGGAAATATGCCTTAAGTTTATTTACATGAATTAGTTTTTTCCTATTTCTAAGTAAAATTTCGTAGTTAACGTCGGACGTTCGTTCGAGAATTATAGTGGGACCTTTCCACTTCGGGGCGAGTGGAGATTTATCTCGTTCCTGAGCAACGAGAACTTCGTCACCCTTGTTGAAGATTGGGGCAGGCCGATGGATGTGAGCGTCCTGGTAAGCTTTGCAACGTTCTTTTGCTGCGATTAGGTGGTTACGCCCTTTCTTTAAAATCCGTTCATGGTCCGCTCGGAGTCCCTCGAAGTATTCGTCAATGGTGGCATTAGTTCGCTGGATGGGGATGCTATTCGGGATGTTCGGCTTTCGTCCAAACTGCATCTCGAAAGGTGTTAGTCCAATACCTTCGTGCTTTGCCGTATTGTAGGCCATTGAGACGAATTTCAGCTTCTTGTCCCAGTCCTCGCGGTGGTCATGGATGAGGGCTTTGATTTGCTCTTTAATTGGTCCATGAGCTCTCTCGAGGCTGCCGTTGCTCTGAGGATGGAACGTAGTCGTCGTCATGTGAGAAATCCTAAAGAGTTTCTCTAGGTGTTTAAACGTTTGGCTGATTAAATGTCGGCCCCCGTCCGTGAGGATCGTCTTAGGTGCACCGTGAATGTAAATGAAATGCTCAACCAGTGCGCTTACGGTGGTTTGAGCATCTTGAGTCTTTAGAGGAATCAACGTGATGTACTTCGTCAATTGGTCCTGTACCGACATTATGTACTTGTATCCATCTGTTGATTCGGGAATGGGTCTTACGAGGTCCAACGCGATCTTATCGTTCGGACGTTCGGGCGTATCTGTGATTACGGCTTCCGCTTGCGGCCGTATGTGCACCAATTTGATCTTCTGGCACGTGTCACACCTTCGGATATAAACTTCGACATCCCTTTGTATGTTCGGCCAGGTAGCGACTGCCTTTATGCGGTCTAGACTCTTGGCTATGTCGAAATGCCCAGTCGCTTTAGTCCCATGGTGCTCTTTTATGATGCGCTGACGGTCCTCTTCGGTACCTGGCTCATAAAGTTCTCTGTCGTAGAAGTACAATGGAGGGCGATTCTTTCGCGCTGACCAAATGAAATTAATTATTTGTTTAATCCGGGTTTTTGTTCCTGGATGACCGCGGAGGTGGTCGCAGCCCAAGTGGATTTTCGTTGCGCTGTCTACCTTTGTTAAAACGGCTGCAATACGATTGTACCAGTTAATTTCGTCCTCGGAAAAATCAATGTAGAGGCAATCCGTGGCGTTATTTGGTTTGTCCACTATTTTTAGAGCAGGAACGTCCCTAGGTGGGGAGTGTCTTCGCTAATTTCGAGAACCAAAGGATTGTTTTCGGATAACTCGAATTCCATGTACAGTGGTGGATCTTCCATTGATGGTTCTTGTTCCTCTGCTGGATAGTCGTCGTCACAATCTTTAGTGTGTTGAGTAGACTTATCTTCTGCTGTGAGCCTCGATCGTTGTTGTCCTTGGGTCGTTACAGTGTAGATACGAGAAAGAGCGTCTGCATTGGTGTTAAGAGAGCCTTTCTTATAAATAGGTTCGTACTCGTATTCTTCCACCTTCATTCGTAGTCGTATCAAGCGGCTATTAGTTGGAGGATCTTGGCCTTTAATATCCAGATAAGCGGCTTGTGGTCGGTGACAATTTTAAAATGTTTTCCGTACAAGTATTGGCGGAAATGTTTCGTTGCCCACGTAATCGCAAGCATTTCTCTTTCAGTGGTGGAGTAGCGTTGCTCTGCCTTATTGAGGGTGCGAGAGGCGTAAGCAACCTGTCGGTCTTTTCCTATCGGTCCCTGTGATAATACCGCACCGACCGCGTGATTACTGGCGTCGGTGGTCAAGACAAATTCCTTTGTGAAATCGGGATACTGTAGCACGGGGCAGTTGCTAGCGCGGTGCGCAGTAATTGAAAGGCTTGTTCTTGTTTTTCTGTCCACACCCAGGTGACATCTTTTTTTTTAATAACTCGGTCAGTGGCTTAGCAATCTTGCTACAGTCTTTTATAAATTTGCGGTAGTATCCGGCAAGTCCGAGAAATTGTTTAATTTGTTTGGGGTCCTTTGGGGCCGGGAAGTTTGTGACTGCTTCAGTTTTCTTCGGGTTTGGCTTCACTCCTTCTTCAGATATAACATGTCCTAAGAACTCCAGTTCTGGGCGAAGGAATTCGCATTTATCCGGTTGCAGCTTCAAATCTGCTTCGCGTAGGCGATTCAGGACATCCATTAATTTTTTGTTATCTTCCTCTAACGTATTGCCATAGATGATTATGTCGTCGAGGTACACAAAGCAGGTATTGCCGACTAGCCCCCGTAGAGCATTGTTCATCATGCGCTGGAACGTAGCGGGTGCATTCTTCAACCCAAAAGGCATTCTGTTGTAGTGGAAGTGTCCCGACGGAGTCGAGAAGGCTGTTTTCTGCTGATCTCGTTCGTCCATCGGAATTTGGTGGAACCCCGAGGCTAAATCGAAAGCGGAAAAATTTTTTGCTCTTCCTAATAGGTCTAAAATTTCGTCGATGCACGGTAGGGGATACGCGTCATGAGCAGTTTTCTCATTTAGTTTTCGAAAATCAATGACAATTCTCCATTTTTTCTTTCCTGATGCGTCAGATTTTTTTGGTACTACCCAGAGTGGGGCGTTGTACGGAGAGTCACTTGGCCCGATGAGTCTTTGTTCCAGCATCTCGTTCACCTATCGATCGATCTCCTCCTTATGTGCCGGAGGATACTTGTACTGTTTGGCGTTTATTGGTACATCGTCACTGGTAATGATGCGATGTTTGACCGCTTTTGTACCTGGCAGTGGGTCGCCAGGTAGAGCGAACACGTCGGGGTAGGACGACACGATGTCCCACACCTGTTCCGCTAGTTCTGGTGGCACGTGCTGTAAGCGCACATTCTCTTTGAGTAGTCGAATTCTCTCTGACGAATTGTGTTCTTTAATATGGTGAATCCTTAGTGCGTCCGCCGGTGCGTCTCGGCGCGCCTCCGCCGGTAAAGGGATAAGTTCTTTGAAGGGTATCCCACGCAGTAAGTCTACCGTAACCCGTTTGGGTTCTTCCGAGTCGTTTATTACTGGTACTCGGGCTTCATGGTCCTTTGCTACGAATACGCAAGGTACTATGGAATCTGAATTTTGGTCCATTTGCAATGTTTGTTGGTATGGTGATGAAGTGTATGGATCTTGCTGGGATTGTGATGGTTAGCGGTTCGAACTCGAGTCTTTTTTTATTAAACTGCCGGAAGTTGTCTTTTCCGATACCGATGTGTTTGATATTGCTCCATAAAGGGGACGCCGATTAACCCGTCTTCTTCGAGAGAAAAGTCATCAGGGACGACGTGAAAGATCTGTTTTTGTCCCTCGTACTCTTGTTGTGTAACGAACAATGATTTGTGTAAATCATTGCCCATTTTAAATTCTGTACTGACCTTTTTGTCGACCAGTGAAGTTCCCTTGAGGCTGCTTAGTTTAATAAGGCTGATGGCGGCTCCGGTACCTAGTAGAAATCTTCCAGGTCCTCGTGTGTCTCGCATGGAAAGTCTGACGACTCGCTTTGCGCATCCAACGGTCTTAACTCGAGGGATTGCCCCTCTTCCTTGACTTCGGTTGTCTCCTCCACCGGCAAGTGGTTGACTCGTGAAGGCGGACGAGGGGGTGGTGCACCTCTTCGAAAACCCGATTGCTGTGTGACAGGGCTTCTTTGGTTTTGTGATTCCCATACCTTGGTACGGCAATCACGTTCGAGATGACCGATGCGTTTGCAATAATTGCAGGACACTTGCACTCGCTGTGTTCCGGGTGAACTTGTGGGAAGTCTTGGAACTGGAGATGCCCGATGACGTGGAGCAATACTTGGCACTTTGTCAGCGATGTTGAGGTTGCGCGTCATCATTTCCCGAGTGTAGTCGTAGGCTTCCGCGGCTTGAGCCTTGGCGATGGCTACTCGAATGTTGTCCGGTCGTTGCGCATGTACTTCGGTGGATATTTCTTTTCGGAGTTCCAACAAGTATTGTTCGAGGCCCTGCTCTCTCTCGTACTCGATTATTAGTTTTCGTTTATTTTCATTTGGTGTAGAGTTCGCGAGCACTGCTAGCACTCGGTTTTGGATTTCGAGGAATCTGTTAGTGAATTTTGACACGGTCTCGTTCCTTCTTGGAACATGCGCGAACGTTTGTCTCGGAAAACACCAACAGGCTGTAAGTTACCGAATAGAATGCGGAGTCCTTCCTAAAGTCGTTCGTACGTATCGACTTCGTATTCTTGCAATTCGCGCGCCACGTCACCTATTATTCTTTTCGCGATTATTAAACGACGTAGATAGTCCTGTCGCGTTACTTGTTGTCGAATGTCTTCGATTGACGCTATAAATGCCTCATCCCCGATATTTTTTCCGTCAAATTCTTTAATAAGCTCTATTGCTTCTTTCGGCGTGATCTCTTCGAACTGTTCTTCTGAGATTACACTTGGAGCTCTCGAGGGTTGCTCTGTCTCATGCCCAAGTCCTTCTTTATCCCCTTGTCGATCGAACACTTTATTCATCGCGTTCTTTAGGGATTCGTTCATGTTTGAAAGCGACATGTTGCTAGTGGATTCGGATTCGGAATCGGTCGCAATATTCACAGTTTCGCGGCATTGAGTAAATGATTTTTTACTCACCGATTCGTTGTGTGAATCCAGCGTTGATGTTAGCTTCCTTGTTGATTCTTGGTGTAGTCACTCGATTCCAAACTTCTAACACTTAAAGCTAGCGTACCCCACACTTAGCACCAATTTTGTTATGTCGGCAAATGAATATTTCTTAGTTACGAAGGTCAGTGGCCAGCTTGGCTTCGAAGCGCGGTTTTTGGATGCGAGGACACGGTTGACACTTTAATCGAATCGTGAGGAAGATTTATTCAACGGAGCTGGTTACAACATTCGTCTAATACAGTTTAGGAGTTAATGCCACAAGAACTATCGTGAGAGGTGTTTATAAAGAAATCGGCCGTGGGAGAGTGGTCGTAGTGGGGAGGATTTTTGGGACAGAGTCTGGAAAATTCCAAGGGAAATGAGCACACGTGTGACCCTGGATTCTAGGAAAAGCAGCTGCACTGACTAGGCGGGTCCGTGGGAACAGAAGCGATAAAAAGGGCCGTAGAGGAGGAATTTGTAGACTCGTCACGTAAGGTGCGTGAAGAGGGATTGGAATGCAGTCGATTATACCTGTGTCCTGGGAAAGTCGGGGATGGAGTACAAAGCATCGGGTCGAAGTGCAGTCCAGGAAACGATAAGTTATAGCGCGGGGGTGCGATCTAGGGGTACAGAGAGTCTGCGAGAAGGAAAAAGATACGGGCCAATAAGGGTCTCGTTACAATATATTTCGAGAATCCCAAACGCAGAAAATCGTGGCTTTCACTTGGGGAAGCGTCAACATCGACGGCACGGCCAAATCGCTTCGGTAAAAAGATAATGCTCTGCGCTTGGTGGGACCAGAAAGGAATCGTGTACTATAAGCTGCTGAAACCGAGCGAAACTGTCAATGGGCAACGCTACCGACAACAACTTATCAGTTTGAACGACGCATTGCTCGAAAAACGGCCAGAATGGGACACGAGACACGAACGTGTGATATTGCAGCACGACAACGCTCCGTGTCATTGCAGTTCCATCGTCCAGGACACCATAAAAACACTGAAATGGGATCTGCTACTACACCCGCCGTATTCGCCAGACCTGGCCCCTTCAGACGATGACTTGTTCCGGTCGATGGCGCATGACTTGGGTGGGATACACTTGGCCAATTACGACGCATCACAAAATTGGTTGGACGAATGGTTTCAGTCTAAAGACGCGTCTTTTTATCGTCGCGGTATTTAAGTATTGCCAGAGAGATGGCAAAAATGTGTAAAGAGCGAGGGACAATACTTCGAATGAACCATTTTTTGTAAATATTTGTCTTGAGTTTTTTGTTTTTTTTTTATTGGTAAAAAAACCCGGAAACTTAGTTGCGCACCTAGTAGCATACATTTTTATTTCAATAAGTCAACCTCACTAGCATTGCTCGACATTGAAAAGGCGGTTGACAGTCTGGCATAACGGACTTATATATAAACTGGACCAATCAAACATCTCATTATACATCATTGAAGTTATTCAACAATACTTAACTAACAGAACTTTCACAATCATTACGAATGCAGATTCATAAAAAAAAAAAAACAAAAAAACAGAAGCGGGCGTCTCCAGGGCTCCATCCTGGACCCTGTACTCTTCTTATATTTTATCAATGACAATCGGCAAACAAACAATACGCAATTAGCCTTATTTGCAGATTATACTACCATTTACCCAAGTTCCTGGAGTAAAAAACTTGAAAAAAATGTACAAGAACATGTTAATAAAATCCCACAGCACTTCCATAAATGGAAAATAAAAATAAATGGGAGGAAAACAGAACTCGTTATATTTAGCAAGAAAAGTAAAAAAGCGCAAATCCCGCCATTTCACATTGACAATGTCATCGTAGAACCTAAAAGATTAGCCAAATATTTGGGTGTGATATTAAATGATAAATTTAGTTTTACCGCACACTCAAACAGTATTAAAGCTATGGCACAAAAATCAAAGGAATGCTTTATTACGTAATAAGTAAAAAAAAGTGTACTACGTATAAAAAATAAAGTATTATTACATAATACGATAGTAAAACCAGTGATACTCCAGTGATGCTCCAATTTGGAGCAACACGTACAAATCCTACCTAAGGAAAGTACAGCTATTACGAAATGAGATACTAAGAGCAATAACTCGAACTGATTGGTTTATTACAAATCGCGAAATACAAGAGCACAGAAACATAAGAGATATTTACGAAGAAATAAAGAGGCGAACTGTGCAATTCTTCAAAGAAAAAAGAAAAAATATCGAAATTATCAAAGACATCGGGACAGTTACCAAAGAAAATGCCCCTTTTAGGATAAAACAAAAACTACCGCATGACATAGTCATGTGTTAAGAAGATGTAAATATTGTAAATATTGTAAAAACTGTGTATATTGTTAATATCGCAAAGACTTATGTAGATTTAAGACCAAATAAAATAAAAATGACAAGGATGTTTCTCAAATGTTACCTTAATAAAACCTAAAGCAGCGAGCGAACGAGTGCTGAAATGTTACAAATATGGATAATATTACTTATAAATAAGCTA
Organism: Ophion slaviceki; assembly: GCA_944452715.1. Lineage (NCBI taxonomy): Eukaryota > Metazoa > Arthropoda > Insecta > Hymenoptera > Ichneumonidae > Ophion > Ophion slaviceki. Next base: position 6,728,199 of record OX101790.1, read on the forward strand.
GTCAAGTTCTTAAGAACAGGTATAGTAATAATAAACCAAAAATGTACAAGAAAACTTGTCATAACCTAATTCATAATAAAGAACATTTGAAATACAAATACGATGGGCATGACCAAACTGCGTTCGCAGCTCGTGTATGGCGTTGGAGAGTTTCGCAGTCCGTGACCTCTTCATACCCAACTCAGAGTCGCAGTCCGTGAACTCGCTGATCCAAAATCATTCTTCTCTTTATACGCCGTCCGGTGTTGAAGAGAAGAATCGCCTAAACATCCTTCTCTTTTTATGCCGTCTCGTGTTAAAGAGAAGGATCACACCGTGAGGGAGTTAAAAAAGAACTCACCAAAAAACCTATCTCTCCAAACTACTTTTTTTATTAACCTCTTTTCCATTTTGTATTATATATTATTTTGTACGTAGATCTCCTATTTTTCATAAAATACAATATTTTAGTCATTTACATCACCGTTCTTTTTTTTCATGAACCAAACCAAAAAAACTCCCACCCCAAAAAATCCTCGAAACCCGGCCCACATTCGTAGACAGCTCCAAAGGAAGGCCGACGGGCTTCCTTACTCACTTTCAGTGGGCTCAGCGAATCTTCCTCCACGGCGAGAAACTCCCTCCCCTATCCCAGTTCCTAGAATCCCTCCACCCTATCCCCCAGGCAGCATCTGCAGACCCTTGAAACCACGCACCCATGGACAAGGAGGGGCCGGAGGAAGCACTCACCGCCAACAACAAGGAAAGCCTTCTACCGACGCGTGAGTTCCCTCTTTCCTCCTCGTGGTCCTCGGACGTCGAATTCGAGGAGCTCTACGAGGCCCTGGCCCGGGAGGTAAAGGCCCATCCCCTCCACCTCCCGCCATTCTGCCAAAACTGTCCCGCAATATATCCCTTCCCGTATCCCTACTCGTCCCTACTCGTCCCCCTTCAGTACCCACGAGGTAGACAACCACTCGTAGAATTCCCTTCCGTGGCGTAAAGCCCTTCCCCTCCCGCGCCGCCTTCCCCGCCGGCCCTTATCCCTGTCTATTCCCGAATACATTCACTCCTATTTTTTTATAATGTTTTTACATTGACTTCCGAGATTTTCCGAACCTCCACAAACACAATTTTACTGGACATCGTCGATTCAACGTTGAACACTCTGAATGCACTCATCAGCGTGGCTCCAAAGAGGGTAAAACAGTTTTGGCACCCAACGTGGGGCATCTCTGGTTTAATTGCTAAAACACCCACTCGCCAACATCGATGAGACTCATGCTCACCCCCAGCGAGGCAGAGAATGTACCCCGGCAACCTGTCGGACGTCCTCACAAAATGCCAATGAGAAGAACGCCTACTCGAACGTCGGAACGCCTTGCGAAATCCCACTCTTCTCAAGAGCACTGACTTCCGGAAGTGATTAAAAACTTGGTGGCGCCCAACACTCCTACCGCATCATCCGCGGTATCAGCAGGTATATTCCTACAACAAAAATATCTCCTATATCAACGAGCCTCTGGATGGCAATCTGACCGTCAAATCCTAAGACCCTCACCGCTCTGACGACGAAGGCTTGGAGGCCGACTACGATTAGATCGAAAAGGGAGGTACCGATCAATACCGAAAAACCAGAAAAATCCCACGTAGACGGCACCTCTCTGCCTCAATATTGGTATTGCCCAGAAATACCTCGGGCGGCGGATCCACCCCGTTCCGCCGTTTCCAAGTAGAAGTAGGAATCACGGATACCTCTATAGGGCAAAATCAACTATCTCACCTCTGGGTCATCATCCACGGCAAGGAGGTATGCGCCGCCGTGCACACCATCGCGAGCCACAGCTTCGTACATCCAAGCCATCTACCTCTCGCCCACCCGATCACTTCGGGCTCATCTACCGCCAATCTGTTCGGGCGAAACAATCAAATGGCGTTCACGGGCTTGACGCGAATCAGCTTTGCCATTCAGGGGCACCAGTTCGACGTGGACGCTTGGGTAGCTCCAGAAGCCCGAGAGGCCCTCATCCTAGGGCATCCTTTGCTAAAGCAACAGAGAACCATCGCCGACCTGGGAAACGACGTACTATGTGTCGGTAACCACGAGCGTTTCTCGGTGAGGCTGGTCAACGCTTCCGTACCACAGCCAACAACTAACGGGATCAATCTGGATTCTGTACATCACAGTTTTCCCCTCGAATGTCAACCCGAGTTCGAGGCCCTCCTGCGAGCCTACGACAAAATCTTCGATTCCGCAAACGACTTGCCTTAAACTCAGTATCCATAGTATCCGGAGTATCCATACTTGTCCAGTATGGATACTCCGCCGCCAAACGGTAAATCATACGGGAGCAAGTATCCTCAATGCTCGATAAGGGATCATCGAGCCATGTACCTCCCCCTATAACTCACCGATAGTGATAGTGACTAAAAGGGATGGTCAACCACGATTCTGCGTGGATTACCAAAGACTGAACTGCATCACCGAGGACGTGATGCAATCCATACCAAAGATCCACGATGCTCTAAAGGCTCTGGGAACGGCAAAGATCTTCTCGATGATAGACCTGACGAGCGGGTATTGGCAAATGCCTATGGATGCTGATGCAAACTGGCTGACTGCCTTCACAACCCCCGACAGCGCCAACTTTCTATTTCGGGTAATGCCCTTTGGGCTCAAGAACGCTTCAAACACCTTCCAACGCCTGATGAATCAAGAAGTGCTCGTCGGGTGCGTCGGTACCATGTACATCGTCTTAATTTGGCGATTTAATTTTATTCTCCGATACTTGGGAGGACCACTGCTCCGTTGGCAAATGCCACTTCGGTAAAACGGAGCTGGCCTACTTGGGGCACACCGTCTCCGCTGACGGCAACAAAGCTCAAGAAGAGCACGTCAACGCCCTATTGAAATGCGATACTCTCAAAACAAAACGTGACGTCCAAAAGTTCATAGGGACGTGTAACTGGCTTCGGGAATACATCCCGAACTTTGCCACCTTGGCATCACCTATCACATCTCTCTTGGCAGGGAAACAAAAATTCACCTGGACTCCCGAGGCCCAAGACGCTCCAGTGCGTCTTGGGCCTCGGGGCAATCCGAAGGGAACTCCAAAAACCCATCACCCTCAGCCATCCCAATTCCCAGCTCCTGTTCGTCCTGCAAACGAGCACGAGCAAAATCGGGATGAGCGCTATGTTGTACCAGGAAACCGCGAATAAGGAAAAACTCGTCATCAGTTACGCGAGTGCTAAATATGACGGCACCCAGACTCGGTATAACCCCTATGAGCATGACTGCCTCGCGATAATCTGAGCCGTCAAAAGGTACCGTGGCTACCTCGAGGACCAACCATTCGTGCTACCCGCCGAAAACTGTGCACTCACCTGGCTTCATCGCCTCAAAAACGAAAAACCCAAACTAAGCCGCTGGTTAATTCTGCTGGAATGCTGAATTAAAAGTCACCATCGAGCACTTACCGGGACAAGCGCGCAAATTACCCGGCGCCCTGTCAGATCACCCTGAGAAACCGACTCTGGAGAGTCAATCGGAAGCGGATAATGTCCTCCCATCAGAAAACGTCCAACCGCCGCATCACACACCGGTTCCCGATATTCGGCATCACCAGCCCGTGGTCGATACCGCTACCTGGGGTCAGCAAACAAATCCCCTGATATGTCAAATCTTCACAATCCTGAAATGGCAAGATTTTAATCACGATTGCCAAATAATCGACGCTAAACTCCACAAGAGAATCTGGGACGACTGGAGAATCCTAGTGCAGGATACCATCAAACCCAAGATACTCAATGAGTATCACGACGCTCCTTTGGCCGGACGTCCGGGTGCGGACGAAACCCTGTGGGCCATACAGAAGCGATTCACCTCGGTCCACATGCGTAAGGATGTGTGAGATTACGTTCGCCGGTGCCGTCTGTGCGCTTTCACGAAAGCATCCTGCCCGGGGCACCAAGATCAACTCCGACCCCATCGGCCTACCAAACTCTGGTCAACGGTCGCCCTTGACCTTATGGGCCAGTACCCCCGATCCGGAAGGGGGAAGCGGTACTTACTAGTAGTCACCGATCTAATGACGAAATGGACCTTCCCCTGGCATCTTTTGAGACCCACCACAGCACGAAAGTCCTGGCAAACTAGATCTTCGCCCGCTGGGGATATCCTAAGTCCCTCCTTAGCGACAACGGGCCTTAATTCACCGGCCAAAGCTGGAAGGACGCGTGCGATCGGTCCAGCCCTGGACGACTGCCGTCTACCATCCCTGCGCCAACCCTACGGAACGGCGTAACCAAGAACTAAAAAAAGGTTTGAGACTACATCTAGGAGACCAGCCTCATCGGGATTGGGACCTTCACCTCCCGAAGGTCTTATTTGGATTTCGAACGAGGGGAAACGCAGCCACTGAGCTCACTCCAAGGTGACTGGCTATACGCCCCGTAACACCCATTGTCGAAGGCGTCCGAAGGGTTTCACGCAGTCGTCGCGCCGGTATGGAATGGACCACACCATATCCGCGCGGTCGTTCGAGCGGAAACCCATACAATCCAGCGGGATAATGATGCCCGCAAAGTGCATGGTACTCTAGTAAAACCTTCACGCTCAGCAACCCCAATGCAGACGGATGATTCTGCAACACTTCACACCACTAACGAGCCAGGACTGGCTCAATCCTCCACCAGTCTCCATCAGTCGACACCCGACCCTCCGCAGCACCTGAAAGGGTCAATGTAGGTCGTCCCCACTACCACTCCCGAAAGGGACCCATGAAACCAGAAAATGGGGTCATCGAAATACAACCGGGGGCCGATGGGGGTTCCCCATTGTGACACTTTCCGCGGAGACGGGCCAAACCTTAAGTCAAACTCTGAGGAATGTCATCCATCACCACTCGAGGCGCCAACACCACTGAACCCGCCACGCAAAAGAGGCCGGTCGAGAGGACGCAAGAACGAAGTTCCGTCCACACTGAAAGCTGGTATTACCGAGCATCACAGCCCTCGGTACGAGCTATGATCAAGGTAATCACGATGGGTTCCTCTGACGAAACTGCACCCTCACCGGTGACGTCTCCTGCGACACATCGGCGTGCCCCACTGCGGAGAGTCCTCTCGAAAGGACCGTACCCTCCCACTGCGCCTGGAAGGGTCGAGAGATGGCTAAAATCCCGTGAATGGCAATGCCGACACCCGGCATTCGTCCCCGTAATTTATTCCCCTTATCAACCCTGTATATAAATTCCCTCCCTGTACATAACCGCCCGCCGTCACTTTTCGTTCGAAATTCCCTTCCCTTATTAATCAAGTCATATCCCCCCCCCCTTTGTATTATATAACGCCTGGCAACAACCTCTCCCGCCCCTTCTAATTACCCCGTATTACCTTTTTTCTTTTTTATATACCATAAGAATGTAAATAACTTACCGGCGTACGCGACAAGTTCGCGCATACTTATCACGTACACGGGCCAAATCCCTCGACGTCCCCCCTAATCCACCTGACAAGGAAAAAAACACACACACACAAAATGCATCATCACTCATACCAAAATTTGCGAACAAATGATAACCGACAAAAAATAAATGTGCGACTCGGCTTTGAGAGCTCGAGGTTACCCGCGTGCCATAGGCTAGCCAAAATGGGTACCCCGCGTCCCGCGGTACCACTATTGTAAAAAGTTTCGTACCCGACCTTTCCCTTGCGAGAACCATGGCGCGCTCGGCTCACGTCGGCCGCGCTCGATCCACCTCAGCCGCACACGACCACTGATCGTCGCGCCTTAGTTCGCGTGGCGGCCGAGGGTCGGCGCCTTGCCCCTCACTTTCCCAACGCCAGTCGGAGCCTCGGTCAGGAATATAAGACGACCACCGGCTACGATCGGCATGACCAAACAGATACGTTCGCAGCTCGTATAAAACGTTGGAAAGTGTCGCAGTCGGTGACCTCTCCATACCTACCTCAGAGTCGCAGCCAGTGAACTCGCCTATCCAAAATCACTCTTCTCTTTTTACGCGGTCCCACAGTGGGACGGAGCCCCGAAATCGGGGTTTTTGGGGTCGCTGATTACGAATCCGAAGTCAAAAATTTCAAAAACAAAATGGCGGGTCAACAATAATGGACATATGTGGTAGAATGATGTCAGATTCCTTAGGTAATAGGTATGGAAGGGTTCTCGAGGATATTGATTACTCATATGAGGTCAACATTCACCAGGATTTCATTTGTTCAGAAAATGGCCCATAATTTATTCGGAAATACTTGAGAAAAATTATTACATACAAAAGAAAAAATATTATTAGAAAACAATTTCCTCATCAGATTTCTCGTCGTCGAATGCAGAATCAGTTTCTGCTGTAAATTGACTTGTTGAAGTGGCAATTCTACAGCTTCCGCAGATAAACTACGCAATTTTATCTGTGGCAACTTACAGATACTGGAAATGCACGGATCAGATGTCACCATGAGCCGATTCCAAACATCTTCCATTGTTTTGGATCGCGAACACTTTCGTGATAAGTTTTCTCGGATACTTTTGATGTCCTTATTCCGAGCTTCTTGAGAATCTTCGGATAGTTGGCCGTTTGGTAATAATTCATGAGTTATTATTTGTGGACCATGTATGAGAAGTTCGTGCATCGAGGTAGGCATATAATAACACGGGTAAAGTTTGACAAATAGTCGTGCAGTTTCTATCGCATACTTTTGAAATTTGTTGGGATTAATATTATGGCCACTCGAAATAGCCTGCAGAATAGCGTGAAAGCGTGTGATTATTTTATCGTTGACTCCCGTTATGATAGCAGACACACTCGAATTTTCGAAAAAGCGCCGAGCTGTGTTCCGATCATTAGTGCGGCGGAATCTAGGCTTTCGGAAATCGACTATTAATCCTAATTGCGTACGAAAACCCTTTTGAACAACCCTCTTGCTCTCTTGTAGAATCCGCTTTTTTTCCTCAGACCGTGCTTGCCATTTTTTTTATTTTCAGTTTGTAGGACAAATGTAAGCAGCATTCGAAAAAATGTATCCACCCATGCAATGTAGATAGTCCGAACTTGAAATTCTCTTCGTTGACTTTTCTTTGAAGAAGAACATCGCTGTTGTTGAAATCTTTGGATGTAGCTCCACATAAGCAGCAACGTTGAGCAGAACTCGTTGATGTCAATGAGATACAAACTTTCTCATCGATCATTGTTAATGTAATTTTTAATTCAACTGAGATTTCATTCCGTTTTATGATTGTTTCGCAAGGAACAAGTGCCTTTATCTGGTCATTGATGTAGCGTTCTTCATCGACTATCGATTCCGTGTTTTCGTGCAGAAACTGTAATCTTAGTGGTCTACAGAATCGAGTAGACGAAGGCCTAGGGTTCTTCCAAATCACAATTTCGGCATTCTATTTACAACCGACAGATACGAGTTGTAATGGCACAACTGAAGTGAAGAACACACTTGAATCCAAAATGCTGTCGTCTTCAAACTTCTGATTTTATGCACTTTGTCCAGAGCTTCCATCGCAGCCCAACTTGCAGATAAGGGACTTCTTTTTAACATTTTCATCAGCGATACTCGAAATAACCTCACGTCGAAGTAATATAATACGCTGAACTGTATGGTCCAGTAAAGTCTGTGACTGAACTTCCGCTTTGCTTTCTGTAATAATAACCGTACGCGGTTCGTAATAACCGTACGGGGTGGATAACACATTTTTTGCTTCTGCTACTTTGGAGTAAACAGAAATCATACGGCAATGCTGTCCGAATACTCATCGATCTCAGTGCTTGGTAGTCACTCTTCGACACTTCACGGTCCACGAAATAAAATCGAAAGCTCATTTGAGCCCAACTCGTTCGTAGTCAACGTTGCATGGACTTCTTCGTTTTTCCTCCGTTTCGTTATTTAACTTGATGACTCGAAATCCACAAAAGGGCACCCACGTATAGCGGTCGCGATCAGTGCAGGCGTCTCATGAGAAGGAGTAGGTACGAGAACGGACACGTGCACATTGAGCCATTTCTGATATTTCGCGTACAAATCATTTTTATGCCTATTGACTCATTGCCACTTCATTCTCATTGTATGGAACAGGGTTGAAAAGGACTGCTTCACATTGTCCCGTATAGGCACTAAACGTCCACTTGTCTTGGAAATTTCCGCTGAAAGGAGTTCCAATAAAGCGGCAAGTGTGTACTTTAGATGCCCTTCCACCATAACGAAAACCGCCTTCCGTGTATATAGTAAAACGTCGTCGGTATTAGACCCTGCAATAAAGCCACAGAAAATGTAAAACTGATTTGCAAATGAAAACTTGAAATATTGGATGTAAACTACGACAAAGTACTATCAAACTCATTTAATAAACTATTTTTTTCTCAAAATACATAACATTAATATAAATATTAAACATATTATAAATAAATAAAATTAAAAATAAATTTTAATTTAATCAAATCATGAAAAACATTTATCATAAACAATATGAATCTAAAATAACTGCACTACTTTGTTACGGATACCCTATGTACGCTAAGACCGGTAACAGTTCCCTATTGTAGGTACTGAACCTCTGTCCACATGGGGTAGCGCGCTGCGTATCCGGTCAAGCTACATTCAAACAGCCAAAACTACATTTTCCCGCAGGATCCCGCTGGCACTTTGGGGGTATTTGCGATAGCTGATAGACTAACCTAAAGCCCCCAACTTAAATAGTTTGCCGATAGTGGACGATAATATAATTTTTGTCTATTCGAAAGTAGAAGTCTCGAAAATCATATCGTTTTCGCGAGGGTACTGAACACGGCCGTATTTTAGGCAGATAAACATGACTTTTAAATTTAACTAATCCAGGCATATTTTCTACATATGTCCAGGAGTAGGATCCGTTTTAAAGAATTAAAAACGGTTCATTCACTATTCAGATATGGCATTTTGAAGATTGGTGTTTTTGATCAGTATTCTCGCGCGACACTCGTGCACGTTGAACTAAGGCTGACTTTGAACTAACGAAGCGAGACAGGTATAGAAGCGATGACCTTACCCTTCCAGTTTCGTCCCATTGTACGTCGATAACAAGGAAAACTTTCTATCGACCCGTGAGTGCCCTCCTCCCTCCCCGTGGTCGTCGGACGCCGAATTTAAGGACTTCTACGAGGCCCTGGTCCGAGAGGTAGAGAGACCTATCCCCTCATCCTCCCGCCATTATATTCCTTCCCGTTTCCCTACTCGTCCCCCTCTAGTACCCACGAGGTACACAACCCCTCGTAGAACTCCCTTCCGTGGCGTGAAGCCCTTCCGCTCCCGCCCCGCCTACCCGCCCCCTTACACCCGTCTGTTCCCGAATTAATTTCCTCCAATTTTTTTTAAGGTATTTACACTGACTTCCGATGTTTCGCCGTCGGAAGCGGTATTTTTGCGAACGCGGTCCTTCTCAGGACCCACAAACCTCTACAAACACAGTTTTACAGGACATCGCCGATTGAACATAGGGTACTCTAAATCCACTTATCGCCGTGGCTCGAAAGAGGGTACAACACAGTTACAGCGCTTCAACAATGATTCAAAACACTTTTAACATTTTTTGTACCTCCAATTTTTTTTAGTAGTTTAGTACGCTATCTCAATGCCTGTATTGGAACTGAACAGGGGAATGATGGAATCGAGGAGGCCGAAATCAAATTAGGAAAAAGAAAGTCGCAAGAAAAAGTTTGGAATTCGGAAGGAAGAAAGCTATTGAAACTGTGCGAAATTATAGGTTTGGAAGTTCTGAATCGACAGATAAAAGGAGACAAACAGGGCAAAATAACAAACGTCGGTGCTGGAGATAGCTCGGTCCGGGACGCGGTAATACTACTGGAAGACGAGGAAAATTACCCGTTGGAGAGTATTAAAGTAATACCTCGAATCGAATCAGATCACCTGTCCATAACTTTTGTGTTCAAAGAGGTGCAAGGGGAAAGAAGGTGAAAACAGAATTAACAAAAAAAGAAATAGTCGTTTGGAATTGGAATAAGTATGAAGCGTACCTAGAAGAATTCCGTAGCAAATGGTGGGAGCAGAGGGGGAGAACACTAATTATATAAAATGGAAGATCATGAGAGAGACTATGAGAGAAGCAGCAAGGAAAGCGAACTGATTTTTTTTAATGGTTTTATCGTCGATTCCATTGTACGGGGTCTTCCCCCCTATTACATTTCCACCGTATTCCATTTCTCAGTCCCACCTTGTAGCCGCAGTCGAGTTTTCTCTCTATATCGCATTCACCATAACATTTTTACCACGGGTATAAGGAAACTGTGGAAAACCTATACCAAAACAATCGGTCCCAGATTTGCTTTTCAATTTCGGAGCTGATCGCGTTTCTTCGAGAAATAAATAACGGGCCACAGCAAGCACGCTAACCGCTAGACCAGCACATCGGTCTGGGAATGATAAAAATAATAAAGGATGGAAAAACGAACAAACGGTGATTTAACGCTGTATGTAAGGAAAGTGTGGGAAAGCCTAATGGAATTGTTAAAACATCTTCTCACTTGAGACGCTGAACAGGCTATTTTCATGATTCTTTTCGATAGGTTTATATTATATATATATTGACATAAAAGTTGTTACACTTAATAACTCAAAATAGTAAAAATCAAAATTTAAAAAATCCTTAATATGCGCTAGAGCTATAGTTGTAAAGAATATGTCATTAGAATTTCATAAGGATCGGTTCCGCAGTTTCGAAGATTTTATCAACAAGCCGTCGAAAAACGATGTTTCGAGAAAAACGCGCTTAAAGTTTTTAACAAGCAGATGAACGTGCTCAGGTAATAAAGTAAAGGTCACACAAAAATACGGTTAGAATCCTCCGAACTTCATAAAATTTTAGTATGATATTTTTGGATATGTATACTTTCGAAAAATGTAATAAAAAAATCGATTTTTTGACAATTGTAAAGTGAGAAGACGCCTTAAAGTAGAGTTTGGATTGTGTACAGGAGATAAAATAATAAGACAACTTATTTATGTTAATAAAGATAATTCTTTGTTTAAATTCAACAATGAGGTGTTGTGTCCTGAAAAGTCAGGAATTTTCAGATTGTTAACGCATGAAGTTCAAAGACCCCATTCGACGGGATCGGGCCCGATGTTTCACAAACCCGATATTCCGATCGATTCAGCCGGAAAAACGCCGAATCGCAATCGAACGATTCGACATTCTCGAACGATTGGTTGCGAAAACCCAAGTTAACAATTAGCCGAAAGATTCAACCGTATGGCAGTCTTCGACCAGAAGCCGAAGAGGTCGGTCTCAACGCATAAAAAAGAATTCTAATTTTGTTGCCTAATTTTAAATAAAATATAAGTTGTTCAAGTTGCAATATCCCGAGTTGGAGATTTACTCGGAAGGGGAAAAGTCCCCACATACCCTCGCCCTCGAGCATCCGACAACCCACGGGGTCAATTACTCGAGAGCGAAATTCTTTCCTCTCCGCGCATCGTCAGAAGCCGGGGCACAACAGAGGTAAGTATAACTATACAGGCTGTATCTTAAGGGGTATGAATAACCTTAGATTTCGAAAAAAACTATTTTTGGTTTATTTTATTTTCTTATTGCGTAAAGTCTCAACTTTGATTTGGTTCAGAGATTTTGTAAAAAATCGAAAAATTGACCGAGTTATGACGATTCTAGCGGAGCAAGTCAGAACTTCCCGTTGCGTTAAAGCTCTAGCGCTGCGCGGTGCATTGTATGGTTTCTAAGGGCATTGATATGACTGTCCAACCAGGCTGTTTGATTGTTATATGGTGCAGGAATTGCAGACTGGAGGTACGAAAAATAATTGTGATTTTATCTCAAATAAGTAGTCCATACACCAAGATACTTTCTTACAATTACATATTTCAAATAACAATTGGGACGAATGAGTGCATTTCATAGATCGAAATTTTTTAT
>OX101790.1:6745127-6840565 GCA_944452715.1 Ophion slaviceki
TTAAGTGGACGTGCAAACGTTAAAAAGAGCTCGATTTTAGTCGCCGATACCGCGGCAAGGGATAGGGGAACAGCAATCTCGAGGTGTCATGCAAAGCGCCGGAGCAGTGGTTGTTTGATTCTCTCTCTCTCTTGCTCGCTCGCTCTCGATCCACGCGGTCTCCCTTGTCTCCGCCCGTCGAGCGTTCGCGCCCTTTCTTCGGCTGAAGGCTGTAACGAAAAGCGTATTTCTCTACGGCTATGACCAATTACGCATTGTTGGTGGATATCATTCGGTCTTAAGTGGCGGGCCTTCATAATGTCAAGGAGGCTAACCGGTAGCCATTTCGCTTAGTTGAAAAGCTGGAGAAGCCAGCTGGCGCGATTAATAAAGCCAACGGCCGATCTGGCCGGTTGACGTCGTCGATGCCAATCGAGGATGACCAAAGACTAGAGGAGCTAGCCAAGGATAAGTCCCTTGTGGCATACCGTACAGTTCGGTATTCGAACCGCGTTCTTCGCGTAGGCTGAATTCGTTGCTTTCGGCTCGGATTGTGATCGAAGCACGCTGTCGACCGTCGATTCACACGTTCTTTGTTTTAATTATTTCCTAGCTGACGGTCACCGCTATTGCTCTTCTCCTAAAGGTTAGACTTCCAGCGCGATACTGGTGCTTCTCAAGAGGATAGGAGTACCTAGCCACGAAGCTGGGACGAGTTTAGGATGGAGCCGTAGCTTATCGATCTAAACTCTCCTTAAGGAGACCCGAGGTGTCGGGTGTCTTCTGGTGACTCGCACGTTTGATAAGAATTTGCTGAGAGTCAGTCTCCGTCGCTAGGGTGACCCCTTGAATACCCTTAGGCGGGCTACGAGAGGTTCCCTTTCTTGTGACCCTCTGGCCACTCAGGCTGGGGAGCCGCTTATTGGTGGTCGCCTGGATGGTGGGGTGACCGCTCGGGAGACGTTTGGGGAAAGTTTGGTTAATTAATATTGCTAAACTGTTGCTAAACTGATACTAAACGGGCGGTTCTATTCACCCGACGCGTTGTGGCCTTAGCCCTCCGAGGGGCGGGCCTACTAGCGCGCCGCGGCGCGTTGTCGGTGTCTCGAGGGGCCGTCCTAGTAGCGCGAGGCACGTGAGCTTGCCCTGCGTCTCGCTATAGTTCTCCTCCTCCCCCGGCCGAATAGCCGGTAGTTTTCGGCCTCTTTTGGTGTTCTAGGTGACGGGCGCTTACCTCGGTCAGTGAGCCGTTACAAAATATGATAGACATAATGGTCTTTGCATAAAGCTGTTTTGAAAACATCCTTCGCGGAGACCATTTTGCGAAAACAGATAATCTGAAATGAAAAAATTTTACGCATTTACTTTTCGCATGGAATTTTCGTTGGAAAGACGCTCTATTTTCGTTAATAACCAAAAACTATGCACCGAAAGAAATGCCTTTATTCAAGCACTACTTTTTAATATGTAAGAAAAGCTTGTAAACTTCGCAGTCGATCGGTGGAGTGATTTTTGAGATATCGTGGTCACCGATTTTGAAAAAGTCATTTTGAGGCAAACGCATTCAAAGTTTTACGTCGGGTTAATACGTGCATAAAATGTAATTTAAAAAACTTGCATACAATCATCAATGCCAGGCCTATATAATGAGCATTCTGCAGTGGGAGCAGCATCCAGAATTCCAACTTGTCTGTGGAGCATTCTTTCTTCTCGCGTATTAGATTGAGCATGGCGCCCAGCTGTCCGTAGGCGCTTCTCATCTTCTTCTGTCACGTATGTGTGAGCGTGACGGCAGCTGAGTACCCCCATCGCTCTCAGCATGTTCAATAGCGAAACAGATCCACTCGGAAGAATCTTTGGGCTTATTTTCCAGATGAGCTGGTTATAACTTAGTAACCCTACCACAATTTCGGCAATTCTTTTATGAAAACCAATATAACTTTTAACATTGGATTCGCTTATTAACTGACGCGACATTCGTGTACAAATATAGAGGGGACCGCTGTCTACAGCGCACAGCTGTTTCGGTATATCTGCTTCGGCCGGTTCGTGAAACCTACCTATATGCGCACATATTTTTATTATAACATAGTTTTAAACGGATCGACTTATCATTTTCGGAGAATACTTTTTAAATATCATATTTTAAAATTCCATCGAAAACCAAAACTTGGAACTTGCAAATATTTCAACTAGCAGCAAGCCCTTAAGACGGCTAACGGTCATAGGCAGATCTACCCAATTACCCCAACGTTATTCAATATATTTATTGACGACCTGGGCAAGGCCTCCGAGACTAGGAACGAAGGTAGGACGGTAATCGGAAAAGTGAAAGTGTTCATGCTAAAACACCCGGACAACATCGCGATGGTGGCAGAAAGGGCTGGGGAACTGAAGACCATGCTCAAAACATTAGAAAAGTTTATAGAAAAATCAAACTTCTAACTCAATATAGACTAGATAAAGATAATGATATTTAAACGACTTTAACAACTTTTACGACGATTTAAAAACGGAGGGAGGCAAACCGTGGACGTTGTCAAAAACCCCCACCGGAGTGATAGCCACCGGTTCGGTGGCGACGAATATTGTTAGTTCCGATTTGTCCACGGTTTGCTCCCGGAGTCGGAGAAAAACTCCCAGTAGAAGCAGTGCTCGCGGCGGTGTAATAAGTCCAGGGCCTTTGGTCCGGCGGACCCGCACAAACACGTCAGTGCTACCATCAAACCTAAATTTGTATTCCTACCATATTACAATATCAATCACAACCTTCGAGTCAGTAAATAGAGGTGCGGGGCCTACGTTAAAACCCCGATCGAAAATAGAGGACCATCAAGGGGTGAGATGCAGTCAGAATTTTCAAAAAATCGATTTTTTAAAACATTTTCTTGAAGTATGTGTCGAAAATATTCCCTAAAAATTTCAAGTCAATCCGATGAAAAGTTTCCGGGATATCCCACAGTTAGTGAAGGAGCGTCGGGTCCCCATGGCAAGTAGCAACTGACAAACGCGCAAACGATAATACCCGAGAAGGCAGAATGCTTCGAAGACAACAACAAATTGATATTTGCGAAGCTTCCACATCGGCAAAAGCCCAATAGTATGGGCCAGGAATTGATGATTCGATGTAAGTAATTTTTTAATTAGTATTTCTATACATAATTCAAGTGTAAAATTGGAAAACTCTTTCAGAAATTTTCAAAAATGTATTCCTCAAAAACTATGAACTTTAGCAAAATTTTATAAAGAGTACTTTCGTTTCAAAATTGCCCAAAATATATTTTTTTAAATAATTCATCCCGATAAAACTTTAATGTTTTGAAAAATTGTTTCAACAATTGGCTATAAACAATTGAATGCTCGACTTTTCGGCAAAAAATTGTGATATTCGGATTCAGCGGATCAAAATACATAAAAAACGTTTAGCTTCATCCATCGAGCTCAAAATTTAACGAACTATTAAATGTTCGTCAAATTTTGTAATCCCCAAATAATCAAAGAATACCGTTTCCACATCGAAAAACTTTAAACGCGTTTTTCTCGGAACTAGGTTTTTCAAGTCGGTCACCACTATAATTCAAGAACCGCTGGATGGATTTTGATGAAATTTGGTGTGCTTATTGATAGCATTAAAAAGTAGTCCTTAATCGAAGGATTTTCATTTTTGTTGAAAATTCCTTTTTTTTAAATAAACGAGCGATTTTTTGGTCGAAAATTGAAAATTATCGGTCGGAAGCCGCCATTTTGTTAATTTTTGAAAAAAAAAAGGTTCGATTAAGGACTAGATTTATTATTAAAGTAATGATTTTTTTGGTTTTTTAATTTCAGACGATCCAGTAACATTTTATGATGGTCACCGCAAAGCACTACATGCGGAAGGGGGTCCGACAAAGATGGCGATATTTTTATAAATAATCAATATTTTTCTTTGAAATTTTGTACAAGTCAAGTTCAAATATAACATAAAAAGTCTGTATAACCACTTTTGTAAAACAAACTTAATTGCTATAAAAAAATTATTGAAAATGCTCGTTTTTCACGCCTCTGACTGGATCTCACCCCTTAAGTTTGAACGTGCGTACCTATTGTACACTCGATACACCCGGCTCTTCGGAGGTTGTAAGTAGAATTAATTATACAATAAATATGACTAACCGTGGACCCCAACTATAATTTGTTATCACGTGTTTCCCGTGCCAATTAAGTTTTCACGTGACAGGTTGCTGGGCCCGTATGGAACGTGCGGTTATCCATTAAAAAGGGTAAATAACCTAAGTTTATAATATTAGACGAACCCGAAAATAGAATACAATCGTCCCTTCTGTACGTAACACATCGAATTCATGCAAATTTAAAGAACATAAAGCTCTAGACCGTAAAACAATATACGTGGTGAGCTTTGTTTCAACTGATTTTATGGAAAAATGGTGGGGAAATGGGGATTTGAATTTTTTTTTAATAAATGTAGCAAAAATGTACCAACAAAACTCCAAATATTATCGACGATCGCGAAAATCTAGTGCATCTGTTTTTTTCACTTGAGGCGTCTAGTTCGCATTCTCCGTGGACCGATGGCGCTCGGATCCTTCCGGGGCAACAATTGGTGTTTCGATAAGTCGGAAGCAGCAGCCTCGAGTATTTGTTTAGTTTAAATTAAATTTCGTGATTGTGTGTTCCACCATCTCTCTGTCAAGGTTGTATGTATAGTGATAGGTGTTTCCTGTTGGAATGTTCTTCAACGCAGTAGCAGTGTGAACATGGCGGAGAAGGGAGAAGGATGCGCAGCCCTGAGGTTGATCGGTGATGAAATCAGACCGTTAAACTGCGAGTGGGTTTCCAAATGCTGGACCAGTAATAACACGAAAAATTGAGATTCGTGATCTAGTGCTCTATTATTTCTGTGTCAGAGTTTTATAGATAGTGTCGCGTACGAGTCTTTCATGTACGACAGTTCTTCGACACACTAGCGGTGTAAATGTTACTTGTCGGGGAGGTAACGTTATATTTTATTCCCTACCCATCGATCAGGTTATGTGACCTACCGTCTGCATTTTAAGTATCAGGTTACCTATTTACGTTTCCTTTTAATTTCGTAGCCATCGATTGGGTTATCTGATCCCACCATCTGCCTTTCAAATATCGGGTTCTCTATCCACGTTATTTTTTGTTCCCTAGCCATCGATCGGGTTATTTCACTGTTATGGGTAGCGCGAGACTCTAGGGATCTCGATTGCTAAAGAATTTGATCTGCTGAGAACATGCCGAAGATAAATCCCGACAGAGATTAAAATAACGTTCGTTATAAAATTTTACCACTCTCTCGCAGAGAGATTCTCAAGCAATCTCAATTTCTAGAACATCCTCGCCTCCGAAAATCTGCCGAAGATACATCCCGGCAGAGAGAAAGAATGCCGAACGTATTTGCTTCACAATAGACATTCTTTATATAGTTTTACCACGTTTTCGCAGAGTGAGTCTCCGGTGACCTCGGTCGCTCGAGCACTTGGTCGAAACCGAATTCATCGACGATAAGCTGCATCGAGAATATAAATCCTCGAACTTATTTGTTTAAATTGATTGAAAAGGATGTGAAAATGCCACCACCCATCCACAGGAGGAGTCTCTAGCAAACCTCGTTTTCCAGAAAAGTCAACCGTTATCAAATTTCCACCCATGAGCGTCGTAAAAATAAAAGAAATCGAGTCAAGCCTATTTTTTTTAAATAATGCGCGACCACAATATCCAACCGCTTTTCCCGAGCGAGACTAGAGATCTCCATTGCACGAGAATTCGATTTTCTGAGAACCTGCCGAAAATAAACGCCAGTAGAGAGAGAAAATACTGAACGTAGTTGCTTCATCAATAAACATTCCTTGTAAAATTCACTCACTGATTTGAAGAGGGTGTCGCTGGCGATCTCGTTCGCTCGAGATTTAGGCAGAAATCGAATTCGTCGACGAAAAGCGGCATCGAGAATCGTGTTCGAGCTTATTTTGAAATTAATTGAAAAAGGATGGTAAAATGGCACCATCCTCGACAGAACGCGTCTCTAGCAGTCTCGTTAGTTAGAAACTTCGACCGTACTCAGATTTCCGCCGATGACTGTCGTCGAAACAAGAAATCGAATCGAGCCCATTTGTCCATACAATGTTTAATGCAACAAAGTTTCATCGCACACATTCATAGGTGACGAAGGAACACGGTATGCATGGGGATTGGGTAAAGCAGATAGATCGACTTTCTGTCAGCATTACTCGCTCATAAAAAAGGGTTTGAAAGAGAGAAATACCAGGAAGCGAGGGAGATTGAAAAGAATTGAACTTGCAGAGCATGTGGCAAGCCAAACGAGACTCTGGAACACGTGTGGTTCTGTGAAAGCACGAGAAGATAATGCAGAATGGAATGGGTAGAGAAAGTAGATGGGTGAAGGAATGGGCCTGTGGGAGAGGTTTTGAGATTTGAGATGATCACAACTTTGAAGGAATCACCGGTAGAAGAAATTTGCAAATATGTGAAAACCTTCGAGTGGGTTGCCAGTTCCACAGCCCAGACTGCCAGATTAAACCGGCGGACACCGGATAGAGGTTGATGTTAATTGCAGAGAATCTAGGCCAGATAATAATTTCCGAAATAGAAAAATTTCCGTAATTAGGATATGGTCACACGGAATGTGAGGACTGGAGTGTAAATATAGCGTAATGTTTAAGGTTTTCTTGTTTAATGTCGATGTTATATGTTATAGCTAGTATTAAATTTTGTATCTCTGTACTCACATTTGTATAACCGGGTGTAAAGAGGGCTGTTAAAAGTGGAAAAGACTAAACATGGAATGAATAAAAACTACCTTACCGAATATCAATGTTTTGATGAATCACTATTTTGGTACGGAACCCTGAAAAAGCATTCATATTCGTTTAGGTATTTGTGAAAATTTATTCTCAGGTTGTTCTTTTCGTGAATCCTATTATATATAAAAAGCCAGAAATATCTCGGTAACATAGTAGAATCAACGAAACGTAACAGAAGAAGAAACGCCGATAAACTTCGCAACATGACTATGTGCATGCTCAAAAAACATTTGTTTTCAGATATCTCGAAGAAGTGCTGGGAATGTGAAGCGCTCACCCGAAGAAATAGCGGCAGATCCAGATGAGGAAGATGAATTTGGATATACTACACGTAAGCACATTCTGAAAGAGATAGTCTTCCCCTGCCATGTTTTACGATCATGTTACTTACGTCTGCAAATGTCAGTTTGATTGTGTCTTTCGTGAAAGCAATTGTTAAATATTGCACGTCTAATGTTGTTACGATGCTACAGTGTTGAATCTTGACATAATTCATATAAAGTTTCGAATAACATTGCTCCGTAGTTGTCAACCATTTTGCATTTAAATTAATACGTTAGCTGTTACCAGGTCAAGTTTGAACATCAACTCAAAATTGCGCAGTGACGCATAGTCGGTAAAGAATGTAGAAAATATTTCACAATATAATTTACTTCATTCTGTTGAATGCAACGGCAGCAATGAACCGCTCGGAATATTAAATGAGTCCACTCCACAAATACATTTCGGTCCTAATCCAGAACCTCTTCGGAATTTATTTAATGACATAATTTAATTGTCGAGACATATCGAGCGATTCTGTCCACATATAGTGGAGTCGCCTCATTTTAATATGTTTGTTAGCCGTTGCAACTCTTTGCAAGTTAGAGTTGGTATTCCAACCGGTTCCGATAATATTTTGATTCACCCGTGCATACATGAGCTGAAATGATTATTCTTGCGAATTTATTAACGAATATCATTTTACATCCATATTCTTATACCGTTCCCTTATCAATTAGTTCAAAGACTAAAAGAACGTAATTAACAATACTATGTCATTCTAATAGAAAAAAAAGTAAATAGATTTTTTTTCCGCTGTTAAGATATCTGGAATTGCAATTATATACTTTGACTGCATGTTAAAGTATATGTTATATAGTAATAGTTATTTCCAAAAAAGTCGCGATGATTAATTGAAAGAACACATCTAATAAATTTGGTATATACCTACGAATAGCGTAAATACAACGCTCTGCTACGAACAACTTCTAGGTGCGAACCAGTTGGTTTAATCGAGAGAAAAATAACTAGGATTTACGAAATGTTCGAATAAAGTGTATAATTTAGAGTGAAACCAAAATCAACCGCGAATGTAAAATTACATTACATTAATAGTTCCGTGTTATGATTTTTTGTCGAGCTAATGGTTTTCGCCTGTTGTCAATTCAAAGTTTAATCATAACTAGTTACACTTCAACTCATTGTATCAAAAGTGTTCGATGATCTCCTTTAATGCTTTAATATGTTCTCCCTTGACTCCCGAGACTTGGCATCCCAACGTCTCCTTGATACCTTAGCGTCAAGACGCTGCTCATATTTGAACTACATTTAACGTTATCGAATTTGGGATGCTATCGAATTCACAACGAGCAGCAAAATACTTAGAATTCTAATAATTGCATTATTTTCCAGGCAAGATTCAGAAGAAATATAAGGGTTTGGGCGGGACCGTCATTATGGTGAAACTGAATAGAGAGCGAAGAGGCCTTGGTATTTCGCTTTCCGGTCATAGGGATCGTAGTAAAATGGCTGTTTTCATTTGTGGACTCAATCCAAACGGAACAGCATTTAAGACCGGTGGATTCGTGGTGGCCGATGAACTACTAGAGGTTCGCATGCATTTTTCCACAATAACTATTGCTAGACTATACAGGAATGGACTTATCGCAACAGAATACGTCCATTCCAGTTATTTGTAAATATTCTATGCCATAATCATCATCATGCCATCACGTAGATCTATATGCATTTTATATCGCAACAGCTTCGCTAGCTATTTGATTGGATGAACCTTTTTTGTGCGATCGATTTATAATGTTAATAGGAAAATAATGTAAAGTTCGCGGCGACGGCCCGCAATGCTTTTAATTGCTTTCAATTATTGACGTTGGTAATTATGCAGTATGAGGACTTTTCCAAATAACGACGGGAAAATTTGTTTTCGCCATGGTGTTGTTTATTTGGTAACACGCGTTTTGACCCGACGACAAAATATCCGCAGGACAAAATATCCTCATCACAAAATATCCGCAAGACAAAATATCTGCTGATATTATATACAGTTTAAAATGTACAGTCATGCCGTTGAAATTCATTTCATGTCAAGTGTACATTCATGCCGTTGAAAGATATTCCATCATAAAAAGGAGGAAAATTATTAATATTCGACGGATATGTTTGGGTTTGTTTGGGTTCAATGAAGAAATTATTAATGTGACGGATATGTTTGGGTTTGTTTGTTTGGGTTCAATGAAGAAATTCGTATTATGCCCCCACTCCACTATCTTACACACCCCACAAAGGTGTTCTCGCGCGACCCCGTTGATGAGATGGACGAGATTTAAGATTTTGTCTCGCGGATGTTTTGTCATGACAATATTTTGTCTTTCGGATATTTTGTCGCGGATATTCTGTCGTCGGATCAGATGTCACGCAGCGGTTTATTCCATTATAGTAAGTAATATTCCGTCGGGGGAGGCAGATATTTCTCATTAATTCCATACGTTGTGGAATATGGGTTTTGAAGTTTCCAAAAACATGTAATATTTCGACGCTTCGCTAAACAGCGACACGTGTACCCTTATAGATTGTGTATTATGAAGGTAACGACGTATATGTTTTGATTTCGTGACCACAGCTGTCCTGTTTCCAGAAACAGGTAATATTTCGACGCCTCTTGTTTGTTGTCGCTAAGCAGATATGTGTTTTCTAAGGGCCAACCCAAACAAACTCCCCAATATAGGCGTCGAAATATTAAAAATTCCCTCTTCTATCACATGTTTTTGCGAACTTCAAAACCCCATAACTTATGGAATTAATGGAAAATGTCAGCCTCCCCTGAGGAATATCACGCAATATAATGGAAAAATCAAGTTGACGGTGAAAAAAAAATTTCCCGTCGTTTTTCGGAAAAGTCTTCATACTGCATAATTACCTTGACATCGTATGTCTGATAGCTTTCTTCATATACAAGGTACCCACATTTAATTTTACATCTCCGATGATTCGAAAAAACCAACCCGAATAGCACAATGCTTCATCCAAACGATTGACGATTGAAAGGCGGACATTTGTAAAAGTTATAAACCTAATCTTGCCTATTGTGGCACCAAATGTTTGTTATTTCAACCCAAGTGAAATGGAAGCTTTTATTGCGAATATAACGAAAAAAATTAACTTTCAGGTTTTGAAAACACGGAATTTATCCGACTTTAAAGTTATAAAAATAGGGTAATTCTCAATGTCTGTTCTTTATCAATGTATACGGTGCAAATTACATTACTGCGGTGAAAACGCCATTTTCAAATTGCATTCATCGATATATTTTTTGCTTTTGTATTTCTTTGTGATAAAACGGCACCACTTCTAAGGTGGCTGAGTGGTTAAAGCGCTCATCTCTTATGAACCAAGCTAATGAAAGGGAATTTCGCAGTGATTTATAAGCTTACTGATACCAGTCAATGATAAAGCATCCGCTTGGCGTTGTCACGTTTATCCTTATTGTTCCTTTTTTTAGCAAAGAAGAATTCTCTCACATATCGACAAATTCAATTAAGGCGGGATATACATTTACAACTATCGAAAAACCGTTTTTTTTAACGATAGAACTATATATGGAGAATATTTTCGAAAAAGTTTCAAAGCTACATTCGAAAAACTTGAAACCATACAGCTCGTCAACGCTGTGCCTCACCATTCAGATTAGAAGCGCGCGGTAGGTAGAAGCAAGAGCGCACTGGGGCAGGCAGAGATGGGCAAAAAGTAATTTTATTACCAATTTACAATTAGAATTACTGGAGGAGAGAGGAATAAGAAAGGGACTAAGAGAAAGGATAAAGGAAATATGCGAAGAGACAAGGAACAGAGTGAAAGCAGGGGGGACGCAGGAGAAGTCTTTTGGACTGAGAGGGGGTTAAGGCATGGATGTCCGCTGAGCCCACTGCTCTTAAACCTGCTGACAGCGGATCTGGAAGAGGAGCTCAGAAAGGGGGAATGAGGGGGGGGAGTCAAGGTAGGAAATAAGAAAGTATTCTCACTGGTGTATGCGGACGCTATGGTGGTATTAGCAGAAAGAGAGGAGGAGATGGAAAATTTGATTAGGAGACTGGATAGGTATTTTGAGAGAAAGAGGCTGAAGGTCAATGTGGGGAAGGTGAAAGTAATGAGGTTTAGGAAAGGAAGGGGAAGGTATAAGGAAAAAAAATGGAAATGGAGGGGCGAAGGTATGGAGGAAGTGAAGGAATTCAAATACCTGGGGTATGTCTTCAGACGGAACGGGGGACAAGAAGCCCACATAAAGGACAGGTTGAAAAAGGCGGGAACGGTAATGAGACAGGTATGGGGAATAGGGAAAAGGGAATTCGGAAAATACGTAGGTAGGATGGTGTTTGACACGCTGGTGTGGACGATGATGGGGTACGGGGCAGGAAAGATACCTGAGATGGGTACAGGCGCTACATTGGAGAACACCGGGATATTTGGTGTGGGAGGGATTGAAGAGGGACAAAATAAGAACGAGGGCGGGCAGGAGAGCGTGGAATTATGAGGAAAGGCTAAGAAAGGGGGGAGGGAGTGAGTGGACGAGGAGGTGTTGGGAAGAAATAAGGGACAGAGAAAGAAGGGGGTGCAGGGGAGAGCGAACTGGGATAAAGGCAGGAAAGCGTTTAGGAAGTTCGGGGGGAGCGGAAGGGGGGAGGCAAGACCAAGAAAATGAGGGGCATGGAAGGAAGGAGGAGGACAGGGAGAACCAGGGAAGAGAGAGGTGGGAAAAGTTAAGAGAATCGAGGTACGACAAATGAGACAAGGAAATTAAAGCGGAAGTGATTTCAGGGTATATGAAAGCGGGACGGAGGGAAGAGAGGTACAAGAGAGTGGCGAGGTTTAGGATGGGGAACGAAATGAGAGAAGGTAGATACTGGGAGGCGGAGGAAAACAGGGAGTGTAGGATATGCGAGGAAGAGGTAGAATCGTGGGAGCACGTGGTGGACAGGTGTGGAGGAGGGAGCGGAGAGGAAAGAGGAATAGGGGAGAGGGTAAGGGAGATATTGGACGAGGAGGGAGGGGGAGAGGCCGGATGAAAGGGCTGGAGGAACGGAGAAGGGAGAGGGAAAGGGATAATGGGAGAAGCGAAGGAGAGGAAGGTTGGAATGAAAGAGGAATAAAGTGAAAGAGGGAAACGGAAGTCGGACCAGCGGAGAGAGGAGAGAGGTGTAGATGTAAGGAATATCCGGCTGTAAATAGGTTTGAGTAAAATAAGGCGGAACGGAGGAGGCGGCGGAGAGCGGGTGCGTGGTGGAGTAGGTTTAAGTAGGATAAGTAGGTTAAGAACGGATGCAAGAGAGATGCTGGGAAGTATAGAAACGGGAGTCCTTTGTAACCCTACGGGGAAGCGAATAAAGATTATTACTACAATTAGAATTACTGCTGCAATTGATAATTTAATTACTTTGTAAGATATTACTTAAGTAATTAGTTGCCATAAGAACCTAGTGCAATTTAATCCAAATTCTATGTAAGGTTTAAACGCCTTTCTACCAAAACTACATTTTCAAAATTGGCGTGCCGCATTACTCAAAAACTATTAAGGGACAACACCACTGTGACGGCTTCAAAAAATCGATTTTTTGAAAACCATCTAGAAAAATCTAAAATACATTTAAGATTAAGATGCCGTTGGACCCAGGTCGAAAAAATAATTATTTTCGGAGATATTGAATATTTTGTGGAGCGGTGCAGCGCTCCGTGACGCTCGGGGTCCCGCACAGCTGCGCGCCTCAGGGTCGGCAGGTATACCGGGATATATAAATTTGAGCAGAGACG
Source organism: Ophion slaviceki (assembly GCA_944452715.1). Classification (NCBI taxonomy): domain Eukaryota; kingdom Metazoa; phylum Arthropoda; class Insecta; order Hymenoptera; family Ichneumonidae; genus Ophion; species Ophion slaviceki. The sequence goes on from OX101790.1 coordinate 6,758,036, forward strand.
ATATGCTGCAGCGTTGTTTGGGCGGCTTCACGCAAAACAACAACGAAAGCTACAACACATCAGTTTGGGCAATAGCCCCCAAGTGTCAGTCCGGGAGCAAAAAAATCGTCGATATTGCAGCTGATATCGCGGTATTATTATTCAATGATGGCCTGAGAAGCCTCATGAAAGTTTTGGAGACGTTGAGGATAACTATCGGCCCAAATTGTGTCAATTTTTGCGTTGAAACCGACGCAGCGCGGATCGAGCTGGCGGAGCGCTCGCTCACAGACGCTGCAAAAGAGGCAAGAAGAGCCTCTACAAGTTCGAGAAAAGATGCTAGGGACAATGATTTGCTTCTTGAAGGCCAGCTATATGGTGCCGGCATCGCTGATTAAAGGTAAACATTTTTTTTCCAATTTATCGCACAAATTAACAAACCTAAAACTTTGAACGCGTTTTTCTCAAAACCACTTTTTTGAGTGCGGCACGCAGCAGAACTCGAGCAATTTTTATCCGATCGACTTCAAATTTGGACTGCATCAATAAAACTAGATTATCTAAAGAAGTACATAGGATTTTTTCGATATCTCAATAATAAAAAAAGTTATAGCCTATTTTCAACGAGAAATTTTTCTCGAAAATCGTCCTTTAATTTCAAAAGCGTGCCTATTTTTTAAAAATCAATAATTTTTCAAATCCCTATGTACTTCTCTTCAAAATATCATATCATTAACGAAAACACTCGGTATTTTTTTTCAGATCGAATTTGGAGAGAGTTCTGCTGCGTGCCGCGAACCACTGCAGAGGCAACAATACCTGACGCGGGAGCTTCCCTAGCGTCACCATGGGGCGTGAAAAATTTGAATTTTTTTTTATGTATCTTCAATAAACAACGAACAAAAGAAAAAAAAATCGAATATCTCTTTTTTTTCCCACAAAAAAAATTCTTGAAAAATGGCAACAAAACAGGGGGTCACAGTGGTGTTGTGCCTTAAGCCGATTGAGTTGAAACTTGGGAGAAATATTGACAGTATTGCTACCTTCTACTTGACGAGAATTGTTTTTGGAAAATTGAAAAAAAAAACAGTAATTTTCCATAACAAATTTACAGAAATATTGCGTAAAATTTTGATTTTCATTTGTAATTGCGTGCCGTTCTCTTAAATTTGCATTTTTTTCATGTTAATTGGTGTAAAATAGAAACTATACCAGTTCTAACCGAACGCTTTGTCGAATTTTTTTGCAAATCAAAGTTTTCCGGAAGCTATAATGCACGCCGATTTACAACTCCCGCGCCAACTTTGCTGTAACACTTTGCCATAGCTACGCCATTTTGATGAGAAATTAATTTTAAAAAATTCTTTCGTATACTTAAATATACATTTAAAGCATTCGATCATTTTTTCTCATGTAAATGGATATCCCTCCTTAACTAGAATCATTTTTTGATAGAATCATGACTGTCTTCGTTTCTCGTGTCGTAACAGTGTGAAAAAACATCTCACGATAGGCCATAGATAACGCAAGCGGTAGTTGAGGGGTCTTCTTATTTTCAACGCTAAAAAAAGCTATTTTCATGCATTTTTTGATAGGTTTAAGTATTTTATAAATATCGATATAAAAGTTGTTACACTTAATGAATACATTTTCGAAATACATTTTAAAAAATATTTTTTTAAGCTACTATTTATAGACAAAAATGATGGTTAAAAAAAGTCCTAAAAAAATTGTAGGTCTGCGCTGTTGATCAAATCTCCGAGATGTATCATCCGAAACAAAAAATGCAAACGATGTTGGATTCAGTATGTTAATGGCTATAGTGCATATCATTCGATTTCTGATATATGCGAAAATAATAAAATGGCAGACATTATTCGGAAAAACAAAAACAAAACCATTTTTTGTTTCACCGTTTTTGGCAAAAAAGTAAATAGCAAAAACAAACAAATCCTTAATATGCGGTATAGGTTCAGTAGCTTCGAAGATTTTATCAACAAGCCGTCGAAAAACGTTGTTTCGATAGAAAAACACGTTTAAAGTTCGTTGGAGTCACATGAATACATGAAAAAATGTTTTTTGTGTGTGTCGAAAGTGTATTTATTACATATAACAACTTTTACATCAATATCTATAATATAAACCGATCAAAAACATTGATGGAAATAGCCTTTTTAGCGTCTAAAGTGAGAAGACCTCTTAAGGTAGTTCTGTAGTTTTGGTCAAATCTTAGGAATTGGCTGAAATCTGAGTATGGTGTAGATATGACCTTTAGTACAGTCATGCTGTATATTGCAATCGGAAAAAAATAGAAGTCTAGTTTTTTGACAGGTGATTTTGTAGGTGCCGCAAGTGCTAAAACCAAGTTTGCCTAAAAATCGGGGTGTAGGGATTTTTTAGGGGATGGGGGGGGATTAATGCCAAACTACAACCTCCACGGGGTCGGCGCCGGGAGACAAAATGTTCAGAAATATCCGGGTTTAATTTTTGTCTACAGCACAGAAGTCATGGAAGTTCATTTTCGGGGTGAAAAAGTGGGGAGAAATTTTGAAAAATCAGTTTTCGTTCGATAACTCTTTAGGAAAAATTCATACAATTTTTGTTCATATGGAAATGATGTAGCACTTGAAAAGACGCGTCGATCGAGTATTCGATCATCTCTCTCCAATAATACCTTCACCCCCAAAAGAACTGTTAAAGAATTAACAAAAAAGTTGTTTACTAAATGACTCAAAAACAATCGATTTTTTAGGGATGGTTTAAATTACGAAATGTAAAGAATAATTTTCTCTATATTTTCCTTCCTATGGACCACGCTTGAATTTTGCTTTTTCGAACTCCTCTTAGGGGTTGAAAATTCAAAATGAAATTCTAGGAAAACTATTGACCGAAAATGAAGAGATTCGAGTTTAGCGCTGTGGACAAAAATGTAGCTGAGGGTTCAAGCTACAAATTCTTCCACGGCGGCGAATTCGTGCGGTCAATAGTTTTCCCAGAATCTCATTTTGAATTTTCTACCGCCGAGAGGGGTTGGACAACAAAAATTCAAGGGCGGTCCACAGCACCGAAAATATACAGAAAATTATTCTCTGTATTTCGTACATTTGAACCATACCCGAAAAACCGATTGTTTTTGAGTTATTCACTAAACCATTTTTTGTTGTTTTTTAACCACTTTTATGGGGTTGAAGATATTATCGGAGAGTGATAATCAAATCCTCGATCGACGCGTCTTTTCAAGGGCTACAACGTTCCCATTTGAACAAAAAGTGTAAGATTTTTTTCTAAAGAGTTATTGAATTATAACTGATTTTTCAAAGTTTCACCCGACTCTTTTACCCCAAAAATGGTGGTAAAAGTGGACCCGGATTTTTCTGCACATTTTGTCTCACGGCGCCGACCTCGTTGGGATTGTAGCTTGGCATTAATCCACCCCCTTCTCCTTTTATCCCCTAAAAAAACCCTACACCGGGATTTTTAGGCAAACTTGGATTTAGCACCCACGGCACCTACAAAATCACCTGTCAAAAAACTAGCCCTCTTCTAATTGTCTCCGATTCCGGGGTTTTTCAGCGAAAGCACGACTGTACTACTTCATGGACTGATGCCCAAAAATTCAATTCGATTCACCGCTTAGTTCATGAGATAATTGCAATTGAATATGGGTATTTTCGTACGCGATCCCTATACCTAACATGTAATGAGTATATGAGTTTGATCGCATTTCTCGATATAGGTTCTAAACGGATCTTAGGATTTCAAAATAAAAACAGACGTCTACGCAATACTATAGTTGGACTGATTAAAAAAAATGGCAAACTTTGACCGTTTAGTTTCGAAGATATCGACTTGTGAACAGTGTTAATTTTATTCCACACCTTACTCGGGCCCAACCATCTGTAACGGAATGGCAACAGTGTACGCTGCAGCCAGCTGATCGGCGCGTGGTCTGGGAACTCGAAGTATGTTTTTTTCCCGGGTTTTAGTAATTCTGAGACGCATGTGAAATAAATTTATTCTGCAAACAAATTTAGTTTGTTTAATTTATGCATGTATTTGTCTTTGTTAAAGCGAATACAATTTAAACTGTCGGCAAGATGTTGTAAGTCCACGATTCGACGTCCTTCGACAGCTAATTTTTGTTGCTGATCGTTGAGGTTATGGTTATTCTCATCGCGTTTAGCCGCATTTGCTTGACACATGGCTGCCACAGCTTTCAGTCTTTTAGCAAGCGCCTTTTTTCTTGTAAACTTTTCTTTGTATCGCATTTGGGTTGACATTTTCACCCTTTTTTCTTTTATAAAATGTTTCGCAAAAGATGGATCGTAGGAAGCTCAACGCTATGACAGCAGGAAAATCGCACTGTTGCCACGATTACAGAGCCGCTCTCTATACGAGTATGAGACCTATCTATGCATGAGGTGCGAATGTGTGGGGCATAGAGGGTACAAGCTCTGTCAAAAATGTACAACCAACAGCATCATATAAGCATTGGATGTTACTATACGCTTCAAAGGAAACTTTTGGCTTATACGTGTACTTTCGAGAACTACCTTAAAAAATGCTATATTTTTATACTGGAATAGTGACATTCAAAAATGATTACGTGCATTTCGAAATTCAACATTTTCTAAGACCAGGTTAGTTTTTCTGGCCAAAACCGGCCCAAAAAAATATGTAAAACGACTTGTGGAAATCTGCCATAAAAAAATTAATAAAATAGCAGAGACGAGTATTATATAACTTTGGATTATTTCACAGTACAGTGACGAAAGAAAATTGATTTGCATTCTAGAGTGATCATTAATATTTTTGTTCTACAGTGTTTATCTTAGCAGTTGAATTTTCAGTTTATCTATCGCTGACTATTGCATTTGTTTCCGTGCTCTATAAAGTATCGTTTTCAGTAATCGTAAGCAGGGATGCTTCAAAATTGTCTGTTGTAATTGTGGCAAGGTTTTTGTATGCGTTACATCAATATGCTCATATGCCGTAGTAAACGAATTATATCGTGTCAATGTCATATGAATATACAGAGTGGACCGTTCAACGTGTGGGGTACATATCTCTGTTGCCTTCAGAGTGACGAAAAATATTTCATGAGGTAATTTGATTGATTTCGAAGGGCTGTTACAGTGGTGAAAAAATTCATTTCTGTCAAGGTTTGCGTTCTCGAGGTCATCAATGGTTTTTCAAATGGGAACATGTTTTTTTTTTATCAAGACGTTATAGCTGATATTCAGACGAATCCAATTACCTGTGACATCATTTCAAGGTCATGTGTGAAAACGGGACATCGTGATGGCATCGACAATACGAATATCTAAATAATGTAATTGAATTTCTTGTGCAGAACATTTATTGTAACAAATTTTCGAAGTGATGGCCATTACCGTCGACATATTTTTAAAGACGTCGGATTAACGGTTCTCTGGACCTTGAAATAGTTTCTGATGTGATAGCAGCGCAGGTTATCCAACGGATACAATAATGTTAATAGTCGGAGATGTTTCAGATGTTTGTCAATACCATCACGATTTCTCGTTTTACACGTGTATTTTGGTGAAAAATAATGTCAAGATCATAATATCATAGGTAGTTGGATTTATCTGAATATCGGCTACAACGTCTTAATAAAAGAAAAACATGTTCCCATTTGAAAAACCATTGATGACCTTGAGAACGCAAAAACTATGATCTTGACAAAAATGAATTTTTCACCACTGGATTACATCCCTTCAAAATCAATCAAATTACCTCCTGGCATTTTTTGGTCACTCTAAAGGCAATGGAGATATTTGGGGTGGTCACCTTAAATTATCCACCCTGTTTAGTGCACAATTTAGCATCGCTTATAGGTAGGTCTTTGTATTCCATAAGGAGTAATGTTATAGGTTTATACAAGGGATCAAATTTTTTACACGTTTTTTTGATTCGGTGGAACGCTATTTTAAAGTGACAAAAAACACCGTAGATAACTGTTACAGTTAGTGTGGCCCACCAACTCACCGACCCCAACTGGGATATAATCTATCGGGAAATGTTCCGGGATTATTCTGAGCCTAACTTTCCTGGTTCTGTGGAATTTAAACTATGTCGTAGTTCAGAATAATGACCGTTACAGCAAGATCTCGATAACATGTCCCCCTCTAAACTTTATATTCTTGGGATTTATCGCGTTCTGCTCAGGCTACATCTTCGCGATTCATATGGGGCATGTATTTTTAATAGGACTGTATGTTGTCATGCGGTGTTCTCAGGCCGTAGAGGTATGGAAAGTTTTCTTATTACTTCAAACTTTGATTACTTTCTTACTTTAAACTCTTACTTACTTACTTTTTTACTTTAAACTCTTATTACTTTAAACTTTTTATGGGTGGGTTGATGCGTACCTCACCATTCTCTTGGTTCACAACCCGTATGTGATTAAGAGATCATGATATACATTCAAGGTGTGGCAAAATATTACGTAGCAACATTTATGCTGATGTGAGGCTCCCACACAACTCCTTTCCCCAAACCTACTCTTATTCTAACATCCAACACTTCGCACCACTATCAACTGTTTCCTACAGCTAAACCTCAACGCTCATCTGAAACCAGTCATCTCTCCTAGAAAGCCTTTACTGCAATTTCTTAGTCTCTTTGTTCCTTTGTGCTTGATTCCACGCGGCTCGATACACTCGCTCGTGGGATCCCCCACCCCACCTTCTTAGGCCCTACCGCTTCAAGCACGCGTCCTCCCTCTGGACCCAGAGAGTTCAGTCCATTTCAGAGTGTCCAACCATTACATCGTGCACTCCCTCGACTGTTGCAAGTCACTATGAAACAAACTCGTTCTGAACTCCAGTCATCCGCATATCCATTCAAGACCTGCTTGGCTGTCTCACCTCGCATCCTTTAATCAGCCGCCCGACCATCACAACTAGCATCAGAAGTTGGATACGCGAACACACCACTTTTTGTGCTGTAAAATATATATATATGTAGAAGAGAAGTGATAGGCCGGTCATGGCACGCCTTGACCAGTGACAAGTGTTACCATGACAAATAACGAGAGGAGGAAGAGAGGCGAAGGAAACAACGAATAGCTCAGAATAACGTGGGACTCGGAGTCGAGCAGTGACACCACCGATCATTCCTTAAAAGAGATAAATATTTATTATTTGAAAGAATAAAATAAATAAAGATGTGAACCTTCGTTATCTGTGTATTTTAATCTGGCGGGACCTAATATGACGTCCACACGCCTCAAAAGACAGGTGATCGTTGAGTCATGCGAATCTCCGACATCAGAAGTGAGATCATCGCGAGTTCAAGATAACGAAGGACACATCAAAACCAATCGCTGGAGTGAATTACTTGATCTTCATACGCGAAATATTTCGCAGCTTGTAGACGCATTACGGGAATCTACGAAACAGAAATCGTTTGAAGTATGTCTACCAAAATTTAATCCTGACGACGACGATTGTAACGCACGAGCATGGTTATCGACGGTGGACATGTCAGAACGACCGTTAGAGGGGAGTCAACTAATTCTTACTCTCAGTGAAGCCATGACAGGTTCAGCGGCAACGTGGTTTGCTGAGATCACATATCAAGATATGACATGGTCACAATTTCGAGACCTTTTTTTGTCTCGTTACGATTCCGTGGAAACGTGTGCCGCTACTCTTATGCGGCTACCATGGCACCAGAACCTAAAATTCACTGCTATAAGTGTGGCGCACCGGGACACATCGTTTCGCGTTGTACCAGTTTGAAAAGCAACAGTTCAGCGCCAGGACGAATCGAACGCCGAGTTGACTTTTGCAGTATGAAACCTATCAGTAGATACATACATGTTTAGGGAGACGACGGTGACGTCACAGGTGTGGTGTAGTGGGTATCCGGCGACGGCGCGTGGTGGGGGTGTCTGGCGGTCGCGGTTGCGTCGCTGTGGCACGTATGGGGAATTAGTGGTGGGGGGGAGTCAGCGGTGTCGGAGGGGTGGGGGGATTGGGGTCTTTTTCGGGAGCTCGTGGTTAAGTGGGGGGGGGGGGGGTGGTTTCGAGCTGCTTTTCCGAATAGACTGACTGGTGGTGTCTTCTGCATAAATCGAGGACCTGTTTACCGCTAGAGCAAGCGGGTGGGGGCTACGCCTCGTGGATCGTACGGGGGCGGAAGGTCTTACACCGTGGGGGAGCTTCGGGTAAAGAAAAAACGTGAATACATGTATCGAAGTTTTTATTCAACATTTTGTCCGTTCATACATATTGTGTGTGTTTGTTTGGGTTGAATTTGAGCCCGGTGACAAACGTGCAACTAAACGTATCAACACGAAGAACTTTGAACTTTTTACCATATCCAATTTACGTGAGTGGTATACACAACGAGTTGTTGAGCCAACTCTAGCATCCCTCGAAGATTTTCAAAAACGTGATAGCGGATGGACATTGTCGCGGATACTGAACTTAACTTTAAATATCAACAAATACAATCCAATGCGTGCCGGATGTCAAACTGTTTTGTCGCGGGATATAATCCTGAAGAAAGCGGTGGTGAATGTAAAGTCGAAGGATAACGCGTGTTTTGCGTGGTCAGTGGTAGCTGCTCTTCATCCAGCGAAAACACATGTGAACATTTCGATGAATGTATTTACAACGGAAAAGAAAGGCATCGTTCCAATCCGAATATGCGCCCAAAAACTGGTTAAACACGTCAATTTATTGTACGTGGAGGACTCGTCGGACCACAGCGTGGGACACTGTATGGATAAAAAATTTATCCCAGCGCGTGAGCACGCAGCTGAACAAAACAAACGGGAAAAAACACATCTGCGATCGGTGAGTAACAAGAAGCATACTCGAGAAAACACATATGAGCAAGTATGTACTTCAATAATATAATTCTTTCCGTCGTTTTGTTATAGGTGTTTGCAATATTTTTACACGGAGGCTAAATTACGATCGCACGAGATGGATTGTGGAAAATCAAATGACTGTGCCATTCGATTACCTGGTGAAACCGACAAATGGCTAGCGTTCGAAAACTTTCAACGAAAAGAGCGACTTCCATTTGTGATTTATACGGATCACGAGTGCGTTTTGGCAAATGTTGACAACAAAAATATCCAGCAACAGCGCGAAGTGTTTCGCGTAGCGTACTACGTACATTGCTCGTATGACGTTTCGTTATCGGGGTGCTACTCGCGGCGCGATGCCAATTGCATCCCATGGTTTGTTGAGAGCCTTAAAAATTTAGCTTTGCGCATCAACGATATTCTATCGGATAGTGTTCCCGTGGAACTTCTAACTCCAGATGAGCGGGCAAAATTTCGAAGCGCTGCTCAGTGCCATATATGTGAAAAACTATTTGCCGAAGACGACACACGTGTTCGTGATCATTGCCTTTCGACCGGACGTTATAGAGATCCCACCCATTCTAACTGCAATTTGAATTACGAACAGTATTTTTTTCATCCCCGTATTTTTTCATAATTTGTCCGGCTATGGTGCACAGCTCATCATCGAGGAACTAGCCACAGCATTCGAGGGGAAAACCACTATGCTGCCCATAACTAAAGAGGAATACATTTTTTTTACAAAAACATTTCGAACGGCAGACAATTCACATTCGATTCAATTACGCTTCATCGATGCATGCAAATTTCTCAATGCGAGTCTCGATGACCTGGTCTCATTTTTGACAATGGACAAACTAAAAATTTTACGTTCGCAATTTCGTGTCATAACGAGCGATAGTTTCATCCTATTAACTCGAAAGGGCGTCTTCCCCAATGAATATATCGATAGTGTAAACCGATTGGAAGACTATCACCTACCACCACGAAACGCATTCTACAGCACTTTGACTGGTGACATTGTAAGTGAGATCGAATACGCTCACGCCAAGAATGTATGGGAACCGTTTTCTATTCAAACGTTAGGTGAATATAGTGACTTGTATTTTAAGACCGAAGTTTTGTGGCTGGCCGACGTTTTTGAGAACATTCGCAATAGCTGTATGGAGCGTTACAGGCTCGAGCCCGCTTATTACTATACTCCCCCGGCTACACATGGGATGCAATGTTGAAACATATATGCGTCAACTTCGAATTGCTCACCGACATTGAAATGGTATTATTTGATGAACGGTGTATACGCGGTGGCCTGAGTCAGTGCTCAAATAGGTATGCGCACGCCAATAACAAATACATGGAATCATTCGATCCATCGAGGTTCTCATCATACTTGATGTATTTCGATGTGAATAATTCGTATGGATGGGCAATGTGTCAACCATTGCCCTATGCTGATTTTCGATGGGTCGATGAGTTGTCGACATTCGATTTATCATCTATCGCGCTAGATTCACCGACCGGTTACATTCTTGAGGTTGGCATAGAGTACCCGGAATGTCTACACGATGCACACACGGACTTACGGTTTTGTTCAACACATGGTAAACCACCTGGTGGACAATACGAAAAACTCCTTGCAACCGTGCATAACAAGGAACGGTATGTTATTCATTATCGCAATCGGCAGCAGTGTGTACGACACGGTCTCAAAATCACCAAAATTCATAGAATACTCCAATTCTCCCAATCGCCCTGGCTGCGAACATATATCGAGCTGAACGCGCAGTTCCGAACCCAAGCAAAGAATAATTTTAAAAAAAATCTCTATAAATTGATGAATAATGCGGTGTTTGGGAAAACAATAGAAAATGTGCGCAATCACGTAGACGTCAAGATTTTAACACGGTGGGAGGGCAGGTACGGTGCAAAGGCAATGATTGCAAAACCAAATTTTCATAGCCGGAGTGTTTTTTCAGAAAATCTTATTGCTGTCGAATTACGCAAGCTCGAGGTGAAATTCAATAAACTAATATATGTGGGTATGTGCATACTCGACATTTCGAAGACATGATTATATGATTTTCAGCATGAGTACATGGTGTCTCTCTATAAAGAAAAATGTACAGTATTGTACTCCGATACGGATAGTCTAATATACAACATTGATTGTGAGGATGTGTACGACGACATGAGGCGTAATATCCATCGTTTCGATACGAGCGAGTACCCGGCGAGCAATGGGTATGATATACCGCTTGTCAACAAAAATGTTCCCGGACTTATGAAAGACGAAAATAATGGTCGGATAATGACGGAATTTGTCGGATAATGACGGAATTTGAAACTGAAGCGCGATAAGAGTAACATCGGGGCGAAAAAGATCTCCTTCGAGGATTACACGAAATGCTTATATAACCAGATCGAAATGACTGGTCAGCAAGCATGCATACGATCGATGTTGCATGAAGTGTACACCACCAACGAGACAAAAATTGCTCTAAGCCCGCGCGATGACAAACGGTATATCATACCTGGAACCACGAAAACGTTGCCATGGGGGCATTATAAGATACAATCGTAAGGTGTATTTTTTAATTCTAGATAAGCTTGTAAAATAATTGTAAAAAAGCTTGTTCTGCAAATAATCAACCCTGTGAGAAACGACGTTTGTAAATTATCGCGTTTATCTGTTGTATATAATAAATTGGTTCATGAATTTTTCAACTGAGAAAATGAAGAAGGGCCCGTTGTAGTTTGGCGAATCACCTAATTTTTCCTCACACGCTCCTGACACGCTTCTACGGGAGAGAGAGAGAAAGAGAGAGAGAGAGGTGTCATAAAATTTAAAACATTTTTATTGTCCGCTCCACATTAGATTTGCTCATTCAGCTATTGTGAGTATTGTCGAAAGCCAACCCCATTACAAACATTCGATTGTTACGCCGCTACAATACCTTTTTCAATGAGATCAATTTCGACATATTCGACATAATTTCGACATATAAGTAGCTCCTGATTGTACAAATCACCTGCAACGGCTCCATCGTTATAGCCCGTCAGATGAAATGCTACAGACTTCGTGATTTTCTCTCGATATATGGCAAATATTTTCGCTGTCCAGTTCGGTACGTAATCCTTTCAGAATACACTCTCAAATTTACTGATTCTTATTTTTACTTACATAATAGCAATTCAAATTTTTACTTACATAATAGCGCGGTTTAAATTTTTTGAAATGGGGTCCTATGAAAAACATGTTGTTGTGGCAGCTTATCATTTTCAACGTTGATGCTACTCAGTTCACCTGCCTTATCGTATAGTGTACAGAATCATCAGACGCATCTACTAGGTTATCAAGAATACCGATATACCTATAATTACTACGTAGGCTAAATTGCATTCACATCTTATTCCTCACTGCACGATTGAAATACTCACAAATGGATGCTTTTAAATTGCTATATCCAGAATACAGGCGAAAATTATACGTTTTTTATTAGGGTTTTAAAGCGACCATTATAACATTATTTTCCCTGATCAACGTGCAAGTTCTGCGGTATGCGTCCCCTTGACAAGTGTCGACGTCACTGCGGTTCCTGCATCATTACCATTCTTACTCCGTAGGCGTACGGCCGAGGCAAATTTTGAGATAGTATCGATGACGGTTAGGTGAAATTTGTGTTTGGAGTTTTTACGCGCATACGATTAAATATCGACGAGATCAGCTTACGATGGTTCATCCAAGCCGCGAATGTTCACAAGTAAAAGGTCTAGTAGCGTCGAGTTCATCAACGCTTCGCATAACGAAGGAGTTTTTTATTTGAAGCACTTAAAGTAACGCTACCGACTTTGTCCTTCCGATGTAACACTGGGATGACAGTGGTATACCGCACGAGGCAGCTTGAACGATAATTCGAACCATCTTGCGAGGAGCTCCCACGATCTACGGGGCGGAATCCGAGAAGTACTCGAAGCTGTCAATATTTACGCAAAAAATCGGCACAAAATCGTGTCAATTATCCACAGACGATTCAGTTAAGATAGAGCGCATCGTCGCCATGCAAGGGCTCAAGACACCCACCAACGAGTTTATACTAAAGGAGATATCTATCACCAAACTTCACGACAGGAACGCTGATCCGCAAAGTAGATATGAATTGAAAGCATATAAAACAATAGTTTATTAATAATAAAATTAAACCATTATACAATCACAGTGTATGCTAAGCATTAAACCTTGGTGTGTGTGTGTGTGTATATGTGTGTTTTTTTTTATTTTTTATTCTTTTATTTTAAATATCCGCAGCGGTAGTCGTTCTGAAATAAACAAATCATGCATTTTTCCTATCAATATATCAAACACAATGATATTTAGAATGATGCTAAAGTAAAAAGATAATACTCACAATCAGCCCTGTATACGTTGAAACAGGTTGGACACATGTCGCGCGTGACAATTTAATGTAGCGGTCCACCGCAATTGGTGCAAAAGATTCCGCGCATGGCTATAAAGCGTTCGCGGTAGTGACCACATCTTTTGCGAAGTCCTTCAAACATTTCCCGTACATCGAAGTAGCACGAAACACAATACTTTGATCGATGATTTTCGGTAAAGTATATGTAATTCACGCAATATACGGCTTCCCGGTTCAGCCGATTAAGTTGACGCCGGTCCAGTAGGTCCTCTCGCACATCATGGTATTCATCATCAGACCCACCGCCGTATGCGGAATCTGCCTGATCAATATCACTATCCAGTTCGTCTATTTCAAGCAGTACGATGTCATCACGAGCGATCACTTCTACTTCGTCGTCATAATCGGCGTTGTCAACATCTATTTCGTCGTCACCATCAACGGCGATATCAACAATTTGTACGTCGTTATCATCGACGATATCAACAGCTTCTACTTCGTCGTCATTATCGTCGATATCCACCACCTCCATTTCATTATCAACGACTAGATCGATCACTTCACGAATTTGGCTAACCATTATTTCACTTTTCTTCGTTCTGCGACTCTTTCGTTTCAGAATGACACCTCGGAGGTTGGAGACTGAAGTGGTGAAAACTGCGTTCACGATACTTTTTGAAATTTCGGTTTTTGGATCCTCATAGAATTAAGGTATAGTGGGGATGCGAGATTTTGGAAGGTTCATTTTTCTACACTTCCCGACTAATTCCTACATATTGAATAGGAAAACCGTGTACACGTCTTATTGGCCATCCCCACCATACCTCAATCCTATGAGGATCCAAAAACCGAAATTTCAAAAAGTATCGTGAACGCAGTTTTCACCATTCCAGTCTCCAACCTCCGAGGTGTCATTCTGAAACGAAAGAGTCGCAGAACGAAGAAAAGTGAAATAATGGTTAGCCAAATTCGTGAAGTGATCGATCTAGTCGTTGATAATGAAATGGAGGTGGTGAATATCGACGATAATGACGACGAAGTAGAAGCTGTTGATATCGCCGATGATAACGACGTACAAATTGTTGATATCGCCGTTGATGGTGACGACGAAATAGATGTTGACAACGCCGATTATGACGGCGAAGTAGAAGTGATCGCTCGTGATGACATCGTACTGCTTGAAATGGACGAACTGGATAGTAATATTGAACAGGCAGACTCCGCATACGGCGGTGGGTCAGATGATGAATACCATGATGTGCGAGAGGACCTACTGAACCGGCGTCAACTTAATCGGCTGAACCGGGAAGCCGTATATTGCGTGAATTACATATACTTTACCGAAAATCATCGATCAAAGTATTGTGTTTCGTGCTACTTCGATGTACGAGAAATGTTTGAAGGACTTCGCAAAAGGTGTGGTCACTACAGAGAACGGTTTATAGCCATGCGCGGAATCTTTTGCACCAACTGCGGTGGACCGCTACATCAAATTGTCACGCGCGACATGTGTCCAACCTGTTTGAACGTATACAGGGCTGATTGTAAGTATTATCTTTTTACTTTAGTATCATTCTAAATATCATTGTGTTTGATAGATTGATAAGAAAAATGCATGTTTTGTTTGTTTCAGAACGACTACCGCTGCGGATATTTAAAATAAAAGAATAAAAATAAAAAACAGACACACACACACACACACACACACCAAGGTTTAATGCTTAGCATACACTGTGATTATGTAATTTTTTAATTTGATTATTAATAAACTATTGTTTTATATGCCTTCGATTCATACCTACTTTGCGGGTCAGCGTTCCTGTCGTGAAGTTTGGTGATTGATATCTCCTTTAGTATAAACTCGTTGGTGGGTATCTTGAGCCCTTGCATGGCGACGATGCGCTCTATCTTAACTGAAGCGTCTGTGGATAATTGACACGATTTTGTGCCGATTTTTTGCGTAAATATTGACAGCTTCGAGTATATCTCGGATTCCGCCGCGTAGATCGTGGGAGCTCCTCGCAAGATGGTTCGAATTATCGTTCAAGCTGCCTCGTGCGGTATACCACTGTCATCCCAGTGTTACATCGGAAGGACAAAGTCGGTAGCGTTACTTTAAGTGCTTCAAATAAAAAACTCGTTCGTTGTGCGATGCGTTGATGAACTCGATGCTACTAGACCTTTTACTTGTGAACATTCGCGGCTTGGATGAACCATGGCAAGCTGATCTCGTCGATATTTCATCGTACGCGCGTAAACACTCCAAACATAAATTTCACCTAACCGTCATCGATACTGTCTCAAAATTTGCCTCGGCTGTACGCCTACGGAGTAAGAATGGTAATGATGCAGGAACCGCAGTGACGTCGACACTTGTCAAGGGGACGCATACCGCAGAACTTGCACTTTGATTAAGGAAAATAATGTTATAGTGGTCGCTTTTAAACCCTAATAAAAAACGTACAATTGTCGCCCGTATTCTGGGTATAGCAATTTAAAAGCATCCATTTGTGAGTATTTCAATCGTGCAGTGAGGAATAAGATGTGAATGCAATTTAGCCTACGTAGTAATTATAGGTAGATCGGTATTCTTGATAACCTAGTAGACGCGTCTGATGATTCTGTACACTATACGATAAGGCAGGTGAAACTGAGTAGCGTCAACGTTGAAAATGATAAGCTGCCACAACAACATGTTTTTCATAGGACCCCATTTCAAAACATTTAAACCGCATTATTATGTAAGTAAAAATTTGACAATAAAGAGCGTTAAGAATCAGTAAATTTGAGAGTGTATTCTAAAAGGATTACGCACCGAACTGGACACTGAAAATATTTGCCATATATCGAGAGAAAATCACGAAGTCTGTAGCATTTCATCTGACGGGCTATAACGATGGAGCCGTTGCAGGCGATATGTACGATCAGGAGCTACTTATATGTCGAAATTATGTCGAATATGTCGAAATTGATCTCATTGAAAAAGTATTGTAGCGGCGTAACAATCGAATGTTTGTAATGGGGTTGGCTTTCGACAATACTCACAATAGCCGAATGAGCAAACCTGATGTGGAGCGGACAATAAAAATATTTTAAATTTTATGACACCTCTCTCTCTTTCTCTCTCTCCCGTAGAAGCGTGTCAGGAGAGTGTGAGGAAAAATTAGGTGATTCGCCAAACTACAACGGGCCCTTCTTCATTTTCTCAGTTGAAAAATTCATGAACCAATTTATTATATACAACAGACAAACGCGATAATTTACAAACATCGTTTCTCACAGGGTTGATTATTTGCAGAACAAGCTATTTTACAATTATATTACAAGCTTATCTACAATTAAAAAATACACCTTACGATTGTATCCTATAATGCCCCCATGGCAACGTTTTCGTGGTTCCGGGTATGATATACCGTTTGTCATCGCGCGGGCTTAGAGCAATTTTTGTCTCGTTGGTAGTGTACACTTCATGCAACATCGATCGTATGCATGCTTGCTGACCAGTCATTTCGATCTGGTCATATAAGCATTTCGTGTAATCCTCGAAGGAGATCTTTCTCGCCCCGATGTTACTCTTATCGCGCTTCAGTGTCTTCGTAACGTCTTTACCATCGACTCGCACTGCATACATTTTTTCTCTAACCCCGACAAATTTCGTCATTATCCGACCATTATTTTCGTCTTTCATAAGACCGGGAACATTTTTGTTGACAAGCGGTATATCATACCCATTGCTCGCCGGGCATTCGCTCGTATCGAAACGATGGATATTACGCTGCATTTCGTCGTACACATCCTCACACTCAATGTTGTATATTAGACTATCCGTATCGGTGTACAACACTGTACATTTTTCTTTATACAGAAGCACCATGTACTCATGATGAAAATAATATAAACATGTCTTCGATATGTCGAGTATGCAGATACCCACATATATTGGTTTATTGAATTTCACCTCGAGCTTGCGTAATTCGACACCAATAAGGTTTTCTGAAAAAACACTCCGGCTATGAAAATTTGGTTTTGCAATCATTGCCTCTGCACCGTACCTGCCCTCCCACCGTGTTAAAATCTTGACGTCTACGTGATTGCGCACATTTTCTATTGTTTTCCCAAACACCGCATTATTCATCAATTTATAGAGATTTTTTTCAAAATTATTCTTTGCTTGGGTTGCATGAATTTTGGTGATTTTGAGACCGTATCGTACACACTGCTGCAGATTGCGATAATGAATAACATACCGTTCCTTGTTATGCACGGTTGCAAGGAGTTTTTCGTATTGTCCACCAGGTGGTTTACCATGTGTTGAACAAAACGGTAAGTCCGTGTGTGCATCGTGTAGACATTCCGGGTACTCTAAGTCAACCTCAAGAATGTATCCGGTCGGTGAATCTAGCGCGATAGATGATAAATCGAATGTCGACAACTCATCGACCCATCGAAAATCAGCATAGGGCAATGGTTGACACATTGCCCATCCATACGAATTATTCACATCGAAATACATCAAGTATGATGAGGACCTTGATGGATCGAATGATTCCATGTATTTGTTATTGGCGCGCGCATACCTATTTGAGCACTGACTCAGTCCACCGCGTATACCCCGTTCAACAAATAATACCATGTCAATGTCGGTGAGCAATTCGAAGTTAACGCATGTATGTTTCAACATTGCATCCCATGTGTAGCCGGGGAGAGTATAGTAATAAGCGGGTCGAGCCTGTAACGCTCCAAACAGCTGTTGCGAAAGTTCTCAAAAACATCGACCAGCCACAAAACTTCGATCTTCAAATACAAGTCACTATGTTCACCTAACGTTTGAATAGAAAACCGTTCCCATACATTCTTGGCGTGAGCGTATTCATTCTCACTTACAATGTCACCAGTCAAAGTACTGTAGAATGCGTTTCGTGGTGGTAGGTGATAGTCTTCCAATCGGTTTACACTATCGATATATTCATTGGGGAAGACGCCCTTTCGAGTTAATAGGATGAAACTATCGCTCGTTATGTCACGAAATTGCGAACGTGAAATTTTTAGTTTGTCCATTGTCAAAAATGAGGCCAGGACATCCAGACTCGCATTGAGAAATTTGCATGCATCGATGAAGCGTAATTGAATCGAATGTGAATTGTCTGCCGTTCGAAATGTTTTTGTAAAAGAAATGTATTCCTCTTTAGTTATGGGTAGCATAGTGGTTTTCCCCTCGAATGCTGTGGCTAGTTCCTCGATGATGAGCCGTGCACCATAGCCGGACAAATTATGAAAAAATACGGGGATGAAAAAATACTGTTGGTAATTCAAATTGCAGTTAGAATGGGCGGGACCTCTATAACGTCCGGTGAAAAGGCAATGATCACGAACACGTGTGTCGTCTTCGGCAAATGATTTTTCACATACATAGCACTGAGCAGCGCTTCGAAATTTTGCCCGCTCATCTAGAGTTAGAAGTACCACGGGAACACTATCCGATAGAATATCGTTGATGCGCAAAGCTAAATTTTTAAGGTTCTCAACAAACCATGGGATGCAATTGGCATCGCGCCGCGAGTAGTATCCCGATAACGAAACGTCATACGAGCAATGTACGTAGTACGTTACGCTAAACACTTCGTGCTGTTGCTGGATATTTTTGTTGTCAACTTTTGCCAAAACGCACTCGAGATCCGCATAAATCACAAATGGAAGTCGCTCTTTTCGTTGAAAGTTTTCGAACGCTAGCCATTTGTCCGTTTCACCAGGTAATCGAATGGCACAGTCATTTGATTTTCCACAATCCATCTCGTGCGATCGTAATTTAGCCTCCGTGTAAAAATAGTGCAAACACCTATAACAAAACGATGGAAAGAATTATATTATTGAAGTACATACTTGCTCATATGTGTATTCTCGAGTATGCTTCTTGTTACTCACCGATCGCAGGTGTGTTTTTTCCCGTTTGTTTTGTTCAGCTGCGTGCTCACGCGCTGGGATAAATTTTTTATCCATACAAAGTGTCCCACGCTGTGGTTCGACGAGTCCTCCACGTACAATAAATTGACGTGTTTAACCAGTTTTTGGGCGCATATTCGGATTGGAACGATGCCTTTCTTTTCCGTTGTAAATACATTAATCGAAACATTGTTTTGCGATTAAAATTTTTTTATTTGATTGAGAGTTATTGGAAAAGCAATTCCCTGAAGCTGCAGTACAGTTGAATAGTGTGGACATGAATATATCATGTTCACATGTGTTTTCGCTGGATGAAGAGCAGCTACCACTGACCACGCAAAACACGCGTTATCCTTCGACTTTACATTCACCACCGCTTTCTTCAGGATTATTTCCCGCGACAAAACAGTTTGACATCCGGCACGCATTGGATTGTATTTGTTGATATTTAAAGTTAAGTTCAGTATCCGCAAAAATGTCCATCCGCTATCACGTTTTTGAAAATCTTCGAGGGATGCTAGAGTTGGCTCAACAACTCGTTGTGTATACCACTCACGTAAATTGGATGTGGTAAAAAGTTCAAAGTTCTTCGTGTTGATACGTTTAGTTGCACGTTTGTCACCGGACTCAAATTCACCATTGAAAACTGTATTCACTCTTATACTGAAGTGTTTGTTGGTAATGTCTTGCACGTGTGAAAGCATCATATCACATGCCTCTTCGAGAAACTGACGAGGTTCAATATGGTTGTTATTGATGACGCAGCCAGTTAGGACACGATTTTCGAACGCCGTATCAATCTCTCGCCAGATCAAACCGCGATCACTGTGTTCGGCGCCCGCATGTAAAAATCGTCTGCGTAGAACATTTTTTAATCCTTCCAAGCGAGCGATTCCTGCTACCAATGATTGTCGATTTCCGAGTGATAATCGTGGTCGCTTAATTCGACTTTGTGTTTCCAACGACTCTATACACTGATCACATTGTTGCTCCCACACTGTATACTCTTCCGCGGAAATTAGAAGGGCGGCTTGATCGGGCAGATTTTGTTCTAATTGTGGAACGTTCTCGGCCATTTTCACGTGAATTCACAACGGAAGTTCCAAGAGGTGATGTCGGCAAAGGTGACTGCTCGATTCGTAGTGTGAAATCTGCGGTGATAGAAGTCGTTTTCATTCGGGAATCGTTTCCCCATACTTTTCCTCTATCTTAGGAGTGCATTATAGGTCCACACTATAGTGTTCTTATATTGTAATACTATAAGAATAGTGGGGAGGCGTGGAAACGAAATGAACCATTCAAAAGGGAGTTAAGTGTGGAAGATCTGGGGTTTTTACATAAAAAATCGTGCGCTGGCATCCACGCACTATTGAGTACTTTGCATATATAAATACCTTGGTGTTACCTGTAGAAATGAGAACAAAACCCGCATGTAGTGACATTTTGGAAGAGCGCGCCTTTGTTACTACAGCTGCATAAAATAAGTTTTATGGGTGAGGACTTTATTTCACATTTCTTCTGCATTCATTTTTCAAGTAGGTGTGATAGACGCCGACTTTCACATCTGCATGTACGCACGCACACACGCGCGCGCGCGCGCGCACACACACACACACACACACACACACAATATGTATGAACGGACAAAATGTTGAATAAAAACTTCGATACATGTATTCACGTTTTTTCATCGCGTTTTTTTCTTTACCCGAAGCTCCCCCACGGTGTAAGACCTTCCGCCCCCGTACGATCCACGCGGCGTAGCCCCCACGCGCTTGGTCTAGCGGTAAACAGGTCCTCGATATATGCAGAAGACACCACCAGTCAGTCTATTCGGAAAAGCAGCTTGAAACCACCCCGCCCCCACTTAACCACGAGCTCCCGAAAAAAGCCCCAATCCCCCCACCCCTCCGACTGCGCTGACTCCCCCCCACCACTAATTCCCCATACGTGCCACAGCGACGCAACCGCGACCGCCAGACACCCCCACCACGCGCCGCCGCCGGATACCCACTACACCACACCTGTGACGTCACCGTCGTCTCCCTAAACATGTATGTATCTACTCCTATCACCGGAACAGTGTCACAATCCGGTGCGCGCTGCCCATTTTGCTTTGATTCAGGGGCAGAATGTTCGTTGATAAAAAAAAGTATAGCAACATTTTTTTCCGGTAAACGAGCGCATGCTTTCGGTAACGAGCGGGCTAAACGACTTCACACCATAAATATTCACGAAGTTGGTCGAATTATGACATCATTTGAATATATAGTGTGACGTTGCGTCACAAGGAAGTTTGAGAAAAAGCCCGCGTGACCGCGCTCGGGCTTAATCTCCGCCAGGCACCTTTACAGAAAAATGTATTTGTTAATTTTACGGTAGTTTTAAGGATTTCTTTGTATAGAGTCTGCGACAAATCCCTCCCGTTCCTCCCCTGTACCCCCTTTACGACGACCCGCAAAAGGACCACGCGGACCGTCGACTGGGGCCACGTCGGCCCGGCTGTCAACTCGACAACGCAGAAAGTGGACTGGCTGTCCGAGGGCATCCGGCTGCCATCTCCCGAGGCTCCGGCTTACCGCGCGTCAGGAGAGACTGCAGCTCTCGCGCGGTATGGCTGGCGAGCGCCGTACCGACTGGGGCGCTCAACGACTCGGGAGAGAGAAAAGCCATCGAGGATATCGGCCGGAAGAGCGAGCCACACCGATCGATCACGAAAATCAATCGGAGGTCCGTCATCTAGCACGGGATTGGGCGAGACGAGGAAGCCGGCCGGCGTGGTCGAGGATTGAGTCTCTGAGCGTGGTCAGCGACGGACGCGATGGATCGCAAGCCCCGGCGTAGGAAGAAGGGAATCGAGTAGAGTCGAGGACACAGGGTTCATTGAAATTGACTGAGAAAGAGTTCTCAGCGCAACCTGTAAGTCCTTTCCTCTTTTCTTATTTTGCGAGAGCGGCCAGCGAGAGCCGCGTAATATTTGTCCGGAAAAATGTGTCGCTCGGGCGACTTTAGAATCGTTCCCTTTCACCCCTCCCCGTATCCCCAAATCGACGTCCCTCTTCCGTGCGCGTCGCCGCGAAAAGTCATTGTAAATTTTGTAATATTTCCGAAAAGTTAATACGAGTAATTTAGAATAATTTGTCCCAGTCGGGAAAAATTAAGGATCAGTATGATTTGTAAAAAGGTGCCGTGGTGGATCCCCGTTGTCCCTTGAGAGAATTTCTCTCGCGCGCGCGTAGCCGCGGCCCGGCGGCGCGTAGCCACGGCCGTCGGCCGAACCGAATAACACCTTTCGCGAGAGGACATTGCGAAAGGTTGGATCGAGCAATTCGTATTTTGTTCTCCTTTTTTTCTTGGTACGCGGCATTCATCGCGTAATGTAAATTAAAGTTTAAAATAGTCGTGGTCCAAATAAGAGGCCATTGCGTTCGTAGAACCCCGTCTGTCCCCGATACCCCGAGATGTCCCGTAACGTTTAGAGCGAGTCTCATGCGAGCTAGCGTTTGTTTTGGTTTTTTTTTGGTTGTTGATACCTTGCGTACGCGGTCGGCCGCGTTGCCCGAGAACGGCTGGCGCCCAAGAATTTGTAACATGAAAAATATTCAAACGGGTCGAGAAATCGAGTAGGGACTTCGCGTGTCCAGTAACCCGTTAATTCGAGTCAAAATTATAGGAGTATTATTTAGTGAATTTATTATATAGAGCCTTGAGTGAACTTAACTTTTTTTTGTAATTAATCAGTTAACTTCTTTCTTTTTGTATCGAGCTTTCATTTCTTTATTGATGTAAAATAAATACTATTTGAATTTTTCCAGTTGTCGACCCATCAAGTTTCTCCTTCCCCCTCCCTCCGCCTACGTTAACACGCGATACCCGTCATAATAGATACAGACTTAGATCAAGATGAAATCGCCAATCTCTTGACACTGCTTCGAAAGTACTCTTCTTCGTTTGTCTAGGGAACACCAACAAGCAGGGTCAAAACCGGAGAATTGGAAATAAAATTAATAGATCGCAACAAAACAGTTCAGCGACGACCATACCATCTAAGCACCGAAGAACGTCAAATTGTTCGCGTTCAAAATGTGATGAGTTACTAGCCGCCGGTGTTATCAATCCCAGTACATCCCCGTTTTCTAGCCCAATACTTCTAGTAAAGAAACGGGATGGATCAGACCGCATGTGTGTCGATTACCGAGAATTAAACGCAAATACGGTTCCAGACCGCTATCCCTTGCCTTTGATATGCGACCAAATACAAAGATTAGCAGGCGCAAAATAATATTCATGCCTTGACATGGCAAGCCATTTCCACCAAATACCGATCCATCCCGAGTCAGTAGAACGGACCGCATTCATTACACCTAACGGACATTTTAAATACTTTGCCATTCCTTTCGGCTTACGCAACACGCCTGCTGTGTATCAACGTCTGATCAATACTGCCCTAGGAAAGTTAGCCTATACATACGGTATCGTCTATATGGATGATTTGATCGTGCCCTCAAGAAATATACAGGAAGGTTTAATAAGACTAGAGACAATTATTCGAACATTGAGTGAGGCTGAATTCTCTTTCAATATAAAAAAATGCTCCTTCTTAAAAAATAGAGTCGAATACCTCGGATACGTGATCTCCAATGGAGAATTAAGACTAAACCCACGAAAAATCG
This sequence comes from Ophion slaviceki, assembly GCA_944452715.1. Lineage (NCBI taxonomy): Eukaryota > Metazoa > Arthropoda > Insecta > Hymenoptera > Ichneumonidae > Ophion > Ophion slaviceki. Next base: position 6,781,888 of record OX101790.1, read on the forward strand.
CCGCTTTAACAAACCTTTCTCCCTCCGAAAGTGCAACTCAACTTCGACAGTTTATTGACTTAGCATCATACTTTCGACAATTTATCCGTCAATTCTCTCAAAAAATGGCATCCCAGCATTGTCTCAGCTCAACCAACAATAAAATTAAATGGAGACCCGAACATGAAGCGATAAGAAAGGAAATTATTTCTCAACTCACCAACACCCCCGTTCTCATGACCTTCGATCCAAGTCATCCTATAGAATTATATACGGATGCAAGCTCAGACTGCTATGGCGCTATTCTTATACAAAAAGTCAATGGTATACTACACCCAGTAGAGTATTATCGCAAACGGACAACGAGTGCACAGTCAAAATATCACTCATATGAATTAGAAACCTTAGCCGTTGTAAACGCAGTGAAGCACTTTCGTCATTACCTCTATGGGCGAAAATGTATCGTGGTCTCAGACTGCAACTCACTACAAGCCTCAAGAAGCAAGGTCGACCTAACCCCGCGAGTATACAGATGGTGGGCATTTTTGCAAGCATTCGATTTTGATATCCTTTACCGAGAAGGAATTTTGTTTTCGAGGAATCTCCTATCCGTACTGAATGAAGATTAAAAAAAGGTTGCGAAAACAATAAAACTTCAACTCCTCCCATTGGTAAAAAAAACGAGGAAAAACACATCAATATAACCGAACTATCGCCAAACCCGTTACAAGTCGAGCAAAGACGCGATGGGGAGCTGATGAAAATCATAACTAAACTTGAAAAAGACAATGTAGATTCGGACACTTGCCGTACGTACGAATTGAGGTCAAACGTTTTGTATCGGAATATTCAAAGAAATAATCGTAACATTTGGCTCCCCGTCATATCAAGAGCTTTCCGATGGTCAATTATAAATCACATCCACGAAACTATAATGCACTTAGGATGGGAGAAATCCTTAGAAAAAGCGTAACAACACTATTGGTTCCCACACATGTCCAAATATATAAAAAAATCGCAAAAAATTGTTTGTCATGTAAAATATCAAAATCAGCCATTGAAAAACAAGAAATAGAACTGCACCCCATCCCAAAAATGAGTATCCCATGGCATACTATCCACATTGATGCCACCGGAAAGCTCAGTGGTAAAAATAACAAAAAAGAATACGTGTAGGTAATTGTTGACGGGTTCACTTAATTCGTCCTATTACGTCATACCTTACAGATCGACGCGGCGAGCGCTATAAAATCATTAAAATCTTGCGTCACACTCTTTGGCGCTCCAGTAAGACTTAATCCTGATCGAGGAAGATGTTTTGCTAACTAAGATTTTCACGACTTTTGTACCAAACACAATATAAATTTACACCTAATAGCTACAGGATCTTTCCGCGCAAATGGCCAATTAGAAAGAAGCATGAGCACACTAAAAAACATGCTAAGCGTCGCCGAAATAAATCCTGAGACACCATGGCAAGACGTAATAGATGACGTTCAGCTAGCTATTAACAGCACAATAAATAGAGTGACAAAAGCAAGTCCATTAGAACTACTTATCGGAAAAGTAGCTAGACCCTCAAAGCTTATGGTGGCGAACGACAATGAAGTCGAAATAGACATTGACGAAACTAGAAAACAAGCGATCAACGGAATACAAAAAGATGCCGAAATTGATAAAAATCATTTCGATAAACATAAAGCAAAAGTCACCAAGTTTAAGGTTGGTGACTACGTTCTAATGCAAAACCATGAATGAAATCAGAGAAAACTAGATCCAAAATTCAAGGGACCACTAGTAGTCACGGACATATTGGACGGTGATAGGTATCTACTAAAAAGTCTCAGCTCTAACCGTACTTACAAGTACACTCGAGAGCGATTACGCCCTTTCCTTACATCATATATTCGTGAAGAACTCGGCCCATGCATCACAGATAACGAGGGTAAGCCGTTGAAACTGCGATTAAGAGAATTTGAAATCAACCATTTAACTTTGCAAACAATGTATGAGCTGAACGAAAACGGTACACTAAACTATAAACGGAGCCGCCACAATGAAACGGTCGGTAGCTACTGAGGTAGCGGTGGCGACTGAGATAGCGGTGGCTACTGAGGTAGCGATGGCTACTAAGATAGCGGTGGCTACTGAATTGGCGGTGGCTACTGAGATAGCGGTGCTACTGCTACTAAGGAGGTAGCGGTGCTACTGAGGTAGTGGAAACTATGAGAATAATTATGAATAGAGAAGCAGCAAAAAAATAATTTCGTGGTCAGGAAACGCCGAGCGAATAAACCACAAATATGCAACTTCCCTTTACAGAAAGTGACGAGGAACGTTCAACCTCACACGAGGACGTGTGATGTGTCAGGAAGGCCGTATAGAAGAGAAGTGATAGGCCAGTTATGGCACGCCTTGACCCGTGACAAACGTTACCATGACAAATAACGAGAGGAGGAAGAGAGGCGAAGGAAACAATGAATAGATCAGAATAACGTGAGACTCGGAGTCGAGCAGTGACACCACCGATCATTCCTTAAAAGCGATAAATAATTATTGTTTGAAAGAATAAAATAAATAAAGATGTGATCCTTCGTTATCAGTTTATTTCAATCTCGCGGAACCTAATATGACGTCCACACGCCTCAAAAGAAAGGGTGATCGTTCAATCACGCGAATCTCCGACCTATATATATATATATTGTGAAGACTCTAGATATTAATTGCCACCTTGAAAAATCACAGGAGGGGGGGTGCAATAAAATAAAATAACCGAAATACAATATAAATAATATACAATATAATAATAAAATAAAATAGCCGAAATACAATAAAAATAATTGGAATAAGGACTAGAAAAATGGTCACATAAATCGTTAAAAAGGGAATTAAAAATAATTTTTAAAAATTCCGAATGGCTGTGCGAGGGTGCCGCGCTAGTGGGGGACACCAGTCGCGTAGGACTTGCACACTTTGTCGGACAAGAATACAATATTAACAAAAAGAAGAAGTGGGGAAGACTACATACTTTCACTTGCAATCGAAAAGAAGGGGGTGGTAGTTGGGCGGCAGCTCCTGAAAACAGCTTTTCCATTCGCATCAAGGGGGAGGAATCTCTGAAAGGAGGGGATTCTCGTACTCGATGTACTCGCAAGGGCAACACGGGGAGGGGATCTCTCGATTGATTGTAAAGAGTCCGAAATAATATTTTGGACTTTATTGCTAAACATTTTCGGCTCTTCACTAGAGCGACCTCGCCACGAAATCGTAGCACGGTGTGCTTTGATTTCCTGAGGTCACTTACCGGCCGACCGAACAGAAACTAATAAGGAAACGTTGCGAGGTCGATGTCTCCGATTTCGATGAAATTTGGCATGCTTGTAGAATGGGTAAAAGTAGGCGACACGTATTTTTTTATATCGGCGGAACCCAATTTTTAAGGGTTAAAAAGCACCCTCGAAAATTGGGGAGATTTTCGTTTTTCGTCGATAACGTTTTAACGGTATGAGATATGAAAAAACTTCAAATTGCAACAATGTTTGTTTTTTCGTTTACTATACATTGGAGATGAGAACGATGCAGATAGCAATAAATTTCATAGTGCTCATTGCAAAAATGCAACTTTTTCAACCGTATCTCCGAGAATTTTTAATCGATTGGGATGTAAATTTGCATACATGTAGACAATGGAAAAGTGCAGATAAGGATTTTTTCTTTTCCCGATATCTCACAATTAAGGGGTTGAAACTTCCCGTCGAACTTTTTGTCGAGAGCATCGTATAATCAGCTAGCCATTTGGCTTTTCGGTCTAAATTCACGTCAATATATGTTCGTGGTATGACGCAATTGCATATTTGTAACATTCCAGCCCCCCCCCCCAACGGTCCCCCTCACGAAAGGCAAACGTTGAAAGTTCTTATCGTGCGGTATGGACGAAAATTTGTAGACATAAAAATGGGTTACAAAGAAAGTACAATCAGTCAAAATAGTCGATACACATTTTCTCGTTTTCAAAATAAAAATAAAGTTCGAAGGGAAAAAATGTTGTATTCTTCGACTACTAGACGTTCATGATGATAATGATGAGTACAGAAACAAATGGCGTGTTGTTTATTGCAATAATTCGTGAATTACTTGTGACAAATCACTCTTCAGTTTCCCACTCATATGGGCAGAGGCAAGGCTCGCAATCATGGACTGACTTCGTGCTTCGGAAAGCAACTGGATTACAATTGTATATTTACGAAGAAATTCCACTCCGCTCACCGTATAGAAGGCACTATCGGCAGAGATTACAGCGTTTTTGGGTTGCCGTTGCAACTTATGAACAGAATGATGCAGACATTTTTATCAGCTTATAACCCAGCATAATTTAATCTTTATCTTCAACTTTATTTCCGCAAACAGCAGAACCAATGAACGAAAGAAATAAATCTTCGCAAAGAGCGACTACGGTGCAAAGAGCGGCTCTCATGATAACCTTGAAATCGCCTTATTAAATATTAATAGCAGTTCTGGTAATGGCGTGTGTCGTCGTTATTTTTTTCGTGTGTATTTATCAATTGAGTTTCAAGTCATATAAATTCACCAACGATCATTATTGCTACAGTTACGATGGAGAAGCCAGCCATACGTTTTGAGTTCGAAATACAAATAAAAATGCACGTTAATCCGGTGAATGTTATTCAACTTCTAGAGCGATAAGTGCTATGAATTTGCCTCGCACTCCAATCACCGAACAGGAAAAACAGTTCAGTAAGAATCTAGAAAACATGATCAATGAAGCGATATATCAACCTATGAAAATGGAAGTCGAAACTGGTTTGGATTTTCTGTCACCAAATGAAATTCATGAAGCAGCCGCAATAGAAGATGACAGTGAAGGAGATTGGCACGGACAACGATACCTAGATCCAAAAACTGATGAAAATGTATGTACCCAAGATATAGAAGAATTGACTTACGAATACAAGACAAGAGCTGTAGATTACTGGAAATCCGGGGCAAATGGGAATAGAAAGTTATCATCTGTTCAAACGAAATTCAAAAAGGTGAAATCAGAGCCGCAGTTGCGCCGGTGGGCCCATAGTATAAATAAGGGTTGCACCTACGAAGAAAAGTTAACAAACATAGCTCACTACACCTTAAACAATTTTAATGATGCTTTGGACAAAAGGCTGCCTGTCCATGATATAGATCTTCGACGATGGGCCTTACGTGCACGAGAACTTGTAGAAATACCAGCCGTAAATTTCCAAGCATCCGCTTCTTGGCTAAGGACATTCAAAAACCAACATGGATTTGTGTCACGGAAGATCACTAAATATGTAACAAAACAACAATTGTTAAACGCTGATACACTTCAAAACAAAGCTATCGAATTTATAGAAATGGTGAAAGTCAACATAGCTAACGTTGGGGCTGAAAATACATTTAATTCCGATCAGAGTGGATTCAATTTAAAGCTACATACAGGCCGCACATTGGCGAAAGAAGGGCAGAAATCCGTTCAGACAGTCGTGCAATCGAAAACATCAACCACACACAGTTATACTATACAGCCTTTGGTTTCTGCGAGTGGCAAGCTTTTGGCACCTATGTTGATCGTTTTAAACGAACCTACTGACAAATTTGGTCCTCGAGTGGAACAAACTATGTTCAGAGCCGAAAATATATTTCTATTGGTTTCGAAATCTGGAAAACTGACGACTAATCATTTCAAGCGATGGTTCCAAGAAGTATATATTCCCAATACGGGTCCAAAATCGGTAATACTTCTGGATTCTTGGAGCGGTCAATGTCCAACTGCATTTAATGAAATGGATATGCAAGTTTTAACCATTCCAGCAGGTAAATATATTGCACCAGTTTCATTAGTTCTATAGACAATTAGTCCATATGATAATTAGTAATTCCTGCAGGTACGACTGGAATGATACAGCCCCTTGATGTTTGTGGCTTCCGTGTATGGAAAAAAATCGCCAAACACTTTTCTGACGCAGTAATATTATGCAATTACGACGTCAATCTGCATTTGAGAGACAATATTGTTAAATTACAATCTCTTACACACAACCAGTTTTCTTCTCCACGGTTTACAAACCTTTTCAAATATGCGTGGTACAAAAGCGGGTACGAAGAAGAAAGACCACCAAACTTCGAAAATCCGGTAGAATTTTGCTTTTCACAAAATATACTGACATGCGATATATGCGGCAAAGCAGCTATTATCACTTGTGCGTGGTGTAAGAAATCTCTTTGTTTCAAACACTTTTATCATGACTATCATTATTTTAATAAGTATAATCCATAAAAAAACCTAGAGTTGAAACGTTTCCTAAATGAGTAAGCGTAAGAACACTTTTCCGATTGCGTTGTAATCTCAAAGGCAATACGTGGCGGGGGAGAATTTCTTCGTAAATATACAATGCTAATCCAGTTGCTTCCTGAAGCACGAAGTCAGTCCGTGATTGCGATCCTTGCCTCTGCCCATATTAGTGGTAAACTGAAGAGTGATTTTTCAGAAGTAATTCACGAATTATTGCAATAAACAATACGCCATTTATTGCTGTACTCATCATTATCATCATGAACTTCCAGTAGTCGAGGAATACAACGTTTTTCCCTTTCGAACTTTATTTTTATTTCCGCCCGTTCACGAGCTATAGAAAGAACGAAGTTTGTAAGAGTGCGTTGACCCCTTAAGAGTGTTAATCCGCTAAAACAAGTAAATGTGTATCGAGTATTTTGACTGATTGTACATTCTTTGTAACCCATTTTTATTTCTACAAATTTTCGTCCATGCCGCACGGTAAGAACTTTGAACGTTTGCCTTTGGAGAGAGGGACCGTTGGGGGGGGGGGGGGCTGGAATGTTACAAATATGCAATTGCGTCATAACACGAACATATATTAACGTGAATTAAGACCGAAATGCCAATAGGCTAGCTGATTATACGATGCTCTCGGCGAAAAAATCGACGGGCAGTTTCAACCCCTTAATTGTGAGATATCGGAAAAAGAAAAAATCCGTATCCGCACTTTTCCATTCTCTACATGTATGCAAATTTACATCCCAATCGATTAAAAATTCTCGGAAATACGGTTGAAAAAATTGCATTTTTGAAAAAAGCAATATGAAAATTGTTGCTATCTTCATCGTTCTCATTTCCAATGTATAGTACATGAAAAAATAAACATTGTTGCGATTTGAAGTTTTATCATATCTCGTACCGTTAAAACGTTATCGCCGAAAAACGAAAAACACCTCAATTTTCGAGGGTGCTTTTCAACCCTCAAAAATCGGGTTCCGCCGATATAAAAAAATACGTGTCGCCTATTTTTACCCATTCTACAAGCATGCCAAATTTCATCGAAATCGGTGACATCGACCTCGCAACGTTTCCTTGTTAGTTTCTGTTCGGTCGGCCGGTAAGTGACCTCAGCAAATCAAAGCAAACCGTGCTACGATTTCGTTGCGAGGTCGCTTTGGTCGCACAGGTCGCACAGGCGTGCGCGGCGTAGGGAGCCAGCGAATACCGGGCTCGAGCTAGAACGGGGATACTTGAGGGCTAAGGGCGCGGGCGAGGGAGGGGCGGTATGAGAGAATCAGGAAATTCTTAAGCCGGTCTCAGACACATCGCGAGTTTTCGCGTGTGGAGTCACTCGCGAGTAGTGTAGGAGCAAAACCTCGGAGAGGATCGATACTAGTTCATACTCGTGCTCGTACTCGGCTTTTTCCGATTAGTGTCGGTAAATTCTTGTTAGTAAAAGAAAAATTTTACTCGTCGTCGTACTCTTAAATGAACTCCCAGATCACTTGGGAATCCTCGCCATCCTTCGCCTATGCTTGGGGGCAGTCAGTTGCAAACGAAGCGTCAACGTTGGTGAATGGTGCGTATCAATAATGAACATCGCGAGTAGGATGGTCGAGGTCGGGCACATAATTACGAGGCTGCCCAAGTACAAGTATATACGAGTACAAGGATACTCGCGATGTGTCTGGGACCTTCTTTGTGGGGAATTATTGAGGGGGCACGGGGTAACGCAGAAAGATCGCAAATAGAAAGAGCGGGACGGGGGGGGGGGAGGATACACGCACTTTACGAGAAACGCGGTAACGTACACGGGGTACACCAAATAAATTGTTCGACAATTTTTGGCGCAATTGAAACGCGACCAAAGTTGCTTAAAAAAGCACTACTATGTTCTCGTACGCGATTATTATGAGGACGGGCAGTTGACGGCGGGATGAGACTCACCAGACTGACTCTCGGCTAATCCCAATAACGGATTGAAGACCTCGTCGCTCTACTCCTCACTCACTGAAGAAAAAAGAAAGTGAAAAATCGCGCTAAAGAACAAGAGAAGGGAACGGTATAAAAAACGAAACTGACGCTCGACAACACGTATGCTCGGATGAATGCCGACTAACACACTCTGTCTCTCTCTATCTCTATCTCGCTCCACCCCTCCCCCCTTCTGCGCAAACTGACGTTGGGGTTCTCGGCGCTCACCCGGCATTGGATGGTGGGGGCGGCTGGAGATCTCGCGCTAAAGTGGTGTGGGGTGATGGATGGCAGTAGTTGCGCCAAGTACCTCCACCGGGTCAGGCTTCTCGCGGAGGTCCGGGCGTGGTGGCAGCGACGAGTGAGAGGAGAGGAGAGTCCGGCGTTGGTCTCTTCGGAACGATGAGGGGTGGTGGTGCTGCTCGACCTGAATGCTGCTATCTCCGGGCTCCATGGATGATCTTCTCGAGCACTGGGAGGGGTGGGGTCAGGGCCGGGCGGCGTTCATGGGCTGAGGAATAGGAGGGAGGGGAGGAACGACGAGGGACAGGGCAGGGAGGGCTGCCAACGGGCTGCGGAGGTATAAATGATGCTGGCTCCTTCAGTGGATACTCAAAGCCCGGGGTTAAGGGAATATTCTACTGTGACGGCTAAAAAAATAAGCTGTTTTTAATATTTTTTGAAATCTGAAAACTGTTGTGTGTATCGGTACAATTTTTTTTTCGCTTGAAGGTAAACTCTTACAGAATAGAAAACAATTTTTTGTTTCATATAAATGTTTTTTTTTCAACAATTTATATTCGTGTAGAGCCATGGAAAACTGGATTCTGCTACCGTTGATGACTTGCGCTCTCCAGGTAATCGGAAACAGAAAATTCAAAAAGATTCTCAATATGTATAGGTGTCGCTATTGCCCGAATTAGAATAATCATTTTATATTCCAAAATAACAAAATGGCATCGTTTTTTTTGCAAGTGTTCGGGAAAAAAGATTTTTTGCGCCATAATTTGGGTGAAAGTATAAGTTTAAATAATTTTTTTAAAATAATGCTAGTTCGGGTGATAGTCATGTATATACTGGCCATATATAATATACCATATATAAAAGCGTTTAAAGTTTACTATACTCTACTATACAATACTAACCGGTAGAGCGTCCTTCTACTCACGCCGTGAAAAGAGAGACTGCAACTATACCGTAAATGTATAGAAGTATAGGTGTATATGTGCATACTCAGGTATAAATTCAAAACAACTGTTCCCAACAGCTGCCACGTACGCGCAGCGGGCAGCCGTACTAGAGCGCGCGCACCGAGTGATTCTAACTTGAATAGAGTTGAAAAACGCAAAAAACAAAATTTCGATTTTTTCATCCCGTCACAGTAGAATATCTCCTTAAGGCTACTTTTACAAGCATTGACTAGGGCAGTGTGCTAAGAACGGGCGAGAGGGAGGGCCGGGGAAGAGATACGTCGGTGTTTTGAGCGAGAAACGACGAAATATATACATTATGACGGGTATCGCGTGTTAACGTAGGCGGAGGAAGGGGGAAGGGGAAATGAACACTGGTTCTACAAATGATAAATTCAAATATAATTTAATTAATGCAAAAAACTAGGCTCGATACAAGAAAAAGAAACGAAGTTAAGTGATCAATTACAAAAATTAATAGAAGAAGACTCGATATAATTTAAATTAATTCCGCAATGATAATAATAATGACTCGAATTTGACGGGTTACTGGACACGCGAAGTCCCTACTCAATTTCTCGACCCGTTTAATATTTTCTACTGTGGTACAAATTCACTTTATAAATTTCGTAAATTTGTTTTGGGCGCCAGCCTTTCTCGGGCAACGCGCTTAACGCGTACTCAATCTCGAAATAAAAAACCAAAACAAACACGGCCTTCGGCCGGCAAGCGAGAGACTCGATACAACTGGAAATGGGAACGTCTCAGGGTATCTGGGGACGGACGGGGTTCTCGAACACGATGGCCACTTAATTTGGACCACGACTATTCTAAACTTAATTTCACAATGCTTAAATTAATAATGCACAAAAACAAAATACTGATTGCGCGATTTTATCGCGCCGCGACTTATTCTCACGGGAAATGTTACTCGAGGCCGCCGACGGTCGTGCTACACGAGGCGGCCGCGACTACGCGCGCGCGAGGGAAATTTTCACGAGGGACACGGGGGATACGCCACGGACACCTTTTTACACTTTATTCACGATAATTATGACGCTAATTCTCGAACTAATGCTCGAATCGCTCGCACTGACTCTAGAATTTCTTAATCTAATTTACACTTTATTTACGCGACGCGCACGGAAAAGGGACGACGATCGGGAATGACGGGGGAGGGGTGAAGGGAACGGATTTTAACGGTTGCCCGTGCGACAAAATTTCCCGAACTGACTCTAACGGCTCACGCCAGCCGCTCTTGCGAAAGAGGATAAAGGAAAAACTTACAGTTTCGCTGGGACTCTTTTCTTGATCGTTTCGATCTATCTCTTTCTCGGTTTCCTCTGCGCTCGAATTTGCTCTGGGGCTTTTTCTCTCTTACGCTATCCTCGCTCGACCACGCTCCAGGACTTAGTGCAGGTCCACGCCGGCCGGCTTCCTCGTCTCGCCCAATCCCGTAGTAGACGACGGGTCTCCGATCGATTCTGGATCTCGATCCTGGTGGCTCGCCCTTTCGGTCGATATCCTCCGTGACTCTTGTCCCTCCCGAGTCGCGGAGCGCCCCAGTCGATACGGCGCTGGCCAGCCATACCGCGCGAGAGCTGCAGTCTCTCCTGACGCGCGGTAGGCTGGAGACTCGGGAGATGGCAGCGGGATGCCCTCGGGCGGCCAGTCCACTGTCCGCGTCGTCGGGAGATGGCGTTGCTGGATCTCAAAGTCGACGGCCGGGCCGACGTGGCCCCAGTCGACAGTCCGCGTGGTCGCGTCGCGATCGCGATAAGGAGGTGCGGGAAGGACGGGGGGGACAGTGTCGCAGCTTCTATAAAGAAATTCTTAAAAATACCTTAAAATTAACAATGAAATTTTTCCGAATAAAGGTGCGTGGCGGAGACTAAGCCCGAGCGTGGTCACGCGGGCTTTTTCTATATCTCCCTTGTGACGCAACGTCACAACATATATAAAAGTTAAGAAAAAGTGATAAAAATATATCGTGGAACAAGACTGGCCTCTCGTTCAAAGCTTTCTTTCAAAAATCATCTTTAACCAACGTCCGAAAGATCTTGATCACACTGCCACGGCGCTAAACGAGTGCAGTTACACACCCACACACTTAACACCACACAGACCAGACGCACGTTACGAAGGAAAAATAAACGACTCACTCATACACCGACATATGGAACACACACACACACACACACACACACAAAAGAGAAGGCAGGAAGCCTGGTCTGAACAGGCAAACTCGCAATAACAATGATTACTGTCGTAGCAGCACTGTAAATCTTTAAAAAATCATAACCTCGGTTTGCTTCAAATTTTTTTTAGCTTTCCTCCAGGACCGGCAACGAATTACGTTAATCCATACACGACAAGGTGTATGAAAAAACCCAGCCTCGCGCGAGCCCATGTAACTCGTGAGCGTACACCGCTTGTCTTGTCAGATCAGTAAGGGTCGATATGTACGTAATAGAAATGGAACGCTCCTTTAATTACATCTTTGTCACTTCCTAATTTTATGGTCTCCGTTCTCCCCTTCGCTTCTTAATCCGATAAAGATCTAGATAAGGGCAAACACATTTTATTGTTTTCTCTTCCTTTCTCTCTTCAAGAACATACAAACATTGTGAATACAGAACATTCACAAATAAAATTTTTCAAACTTCAAATATGTGAAAAATCAAATGTCATAAACTAAATATTTGAAAAATGTAGGAAACATTCAAAAGAAAAAGTGAAGAAGCAGAAATAGAGAATATTTAAAGCCATATAAAATAAATGCAAATTGTTATCAATGATTTATAACAAAATAAAGCACTCACTAATGTAGGAAAAATATTTTTCATAAAATAATATATGACAACAGAGAAAAATTAAGCCTACTAGACCACCCGGGCGCCAGAGCGCGCCCCAAAATGTAGGCTCCTCATTTATGAATCTTGGGAAAAATGAGAAATTCGACACAATGGCGTACAGATTCCGCGATGTATATCAACCAACCCCCGCGTTTGACGACGGAAATATTCCCATCAGAAATGTTATAATCGCATGCAAAATACCAGCAAAAATAAGACCATAGAATACAGTATATACAGTATAAATCAACACGAAACGCACACGATTTGGCGGACACAAAAAATATACGACCCTCAAAGAACTCCTTGCGACTTCACGACATAATTTCAGTCCCCTAATCGAATTATTAGATCTCGAATTGGAACTTAAAAAATAGCGCAAAGGTATAAGGAACAAGCAGTTGAGTACGCACCCCCAACGCTCACAATTATGAAACAAATAATGGATGCGCTCGACGAATTCTACAACAAGACTCATTAACCGAACCAAAGATGACAACGGGACATTCGAACGTAACAAATCACAAAGATTTAGAACGATGACAGTCAGTATGAAAACATGAACGAAATCTATGCTTGGTACATTTAAGTCCAAAGTCAAACCAAGCAAGTGTCAGTGACAAATGTCTCCATCAGAAGTCAACAGACACGATTAGGAACACAAGAGGAAGCTACGGCAAACAATCCAGATAAATCAAGTGATATCAAAAACAGTCAATCGCCACAACACGATAAACGTGAAATATCACTGAAAACAGAGGACAAGTCAAGACCAGAAGACGGAGGCAATTTGAACATAATATTGTACAAGAAAACATTCTATTTCGGAAAGATCACATGGCACAATTCCTAGCAGCTGACTATACCATAAACACAAGGTGTCAAAACTATTCACCGAGAAAGGGAACGTAAACCAGCAAGAGTTTTACAAAGGAACCTGAAGAGCGGAAATATTTTTATTACCCAACACGGCGAAGCATATTATTACAGTTTGGTTTATAAAAAAAATCATCAGACGATACTAAACTATCCATGTTCAAGAAATATCTACGCGGCCCCCGAAAAAAGTTGGACACAAAGCAGATAGGGTACCATCTCCAAAGATTCGCAATTATTGATGCACTTGGGAAAACCTAAAATCGTACATACGATCACTCACACATGATTAGACAATAGTAATCACTTTTTGTGAAAGCATAGTTTCAGTACCACCACTAGAAACCATTCTAAAAGTATGCCATCCATTCACAGTTTGTGGACAGAATGGGGTAGGAAAAACTCATCACGCATATGCTCAAATTCTACTGGAAAAACATGAAAAATTAAATCCGGAACTTCATAATTCTATGCAACGATTGCCACAAAAACAAATTACTTCGCGTAGAAAATCAAAGCTCAGTTAGAGCGAAGTCATCTCTGATTAATAAAGTACACGAAGCACGTCAGCGATAATAAAGGGGAATAAGAAAAGTTGCTGTCATTCGCGATGCTATCATACAACACGACCATTCATGAAAGCACTGGCTATAATATGCCATATAAACTAGTTTTCGGTCACCAAGCGACCTACCGTAAAAATTCACATACACAGAAAAATTATTAGCCTTCGACGATTACATTCAGCCATTGAACCAAAACTCAAGGACGTTCGACAATTAGCACTATGAAAATAATTACAAGCAAAAAAAAACAAAACGGTACTACGACAGACGAGGAGAACACCTAAGTTCCAAACACGCTAATTAATAGTATTTTTTTATTAAAGAACGCAAAAAACAAAAACTTAACAGTAACTAGACGGTCCATTTTAAATCCTAGAAATAACTGACCGAAATAATGTCAAACTTCAACTACATACGAGCAGGACCAAAGTAGACGTCAAACTTTAACTAGACACAAACAGGACCACATGGACAAGATAAAACCTGCATATGTTGTAGATATGCAGAAATTGTAGATGCCATGCACACGTTTTAAGGAACGACGACGTAATAACCACCCCATTCGCACCAAATTCTACACTGTATTCACAAACACTTGGCACATTCCCTTCTTATCACACGTCATGGACATCTCTCGCTCTCGCTCTCGCTCTCTCTCTCTCTCTCTCTCTCTCTCTCTCTCTCTCTCTCTCTCTCTCTCTCTCTCTCTCTCTCTCACACACACACACACACACACACACACACACACACACACACACACGCGCGCGCGCGCGCGCACACACACACACACACACACACACACACACACACACACACACACACACACGCGCGCGCGCGCGCGCACACACACACACACACACACACACACACACACACACACACACACTCACGCACGCAAGCACGCACGCACGCACGCATGCACGCACGCACACACACGCGCACACACACACACACACACACACACACACACACACACACACACACACACACATACACACACAGACACACTGATAAGAAAAACAAAGAAAAGACACCTTACTCAATGACACAATGAAGAAAAGTCAAGTCACAACACTCAAAATCACTTTCTCATACATCCCCGCGGCGCATAAAGTTTTCGCGATTCTGCATGATACTCCGCGACCATATAACGCATTCCGGACCCGCGATTCGCGACCCGAAATTATCCCAAAGCAGATCAATTTGAGATATCGTCATTCCTGCTAGTGATGCCGTTCCCTGAATAATGATGATGGCGCCTCAGCGGTGTCCCAACTACGACTAGCGACACACGAGATTTCTCACGCGTTAACCGCGCTCCGACCGCGTAACTCTTATTGATGGAACGTAATCCATTTATCGTAGAAGAGAATCAGGTTTCTGCACCGTTACGGCGCTGATAGTCAGCATCATCGTCGTCGTTACAAAGAAGACGATGCTCGAGAGGAACCGAGCGGGGTGTACGGCGCGACCGCGTTATTTTTGGTAGAATACGCTCTACATGCCGATCGGCGGTACTTCGGTGTAACGATACATATGCAGTCGATAATCCTTGCTTACCAAGACGACCAAGTCGTTGTCGATGAGGACCAAGTCGAAGCACTGAGCATGCTTGACCTTGCTCTCCAGGGGGGATACCAAGTGCCCATCCGGCGACATTGATGCCGTCACCCATTGGGTAATCCGCAATTACCTCGCCGAAAATTTGACGTAGGTCAGCGCTCTCGTAGTCGGACGACTTAACTGACGAGTTATGAGATAATGAATTAAGGTTCAGATTGTGCCGAAACCACGAAGTTCGAAGCCCCCCCACTTTTATTCCTGCTCTAAATCCCTAGACGTCCGGATTCTCGTAAATCATGGGATATATAAAACACAAAACTATAAGCAATTATATCCAATTCGCCGCTCTAATCCTGACTATGGATCCGCATTCGGCGTGAACGTCGAGCGAGAGAGTCGTCTTGCTAGCTTTGTTGAGCCCCAGAAAGCTACTACGTTACAGTATATAAGCGCGTTAGTACATAAGTGCATGAGCGCATAGCTAATGAGTGCATTTTATTACGTCAGCATTGTTTCTCTCTTTTCTTTTCTTAATTACATATAATAGAACCTAATCTTTCTTGGAAACGAAATTTAAAAGCGCGTCACTCACTCTTGGCAAAGACTAACGGGAACCAACCAAATCTGGGATAACATAAATATACCCACCAACACCCAAACTAATCAGACTTAGGACTGTTTCAGAATCAATTTAAAATAAGGAAAAAGACATTTATACGTTTTATTATAAGAATTATACATATACATTTCGACATACAATGAAATACAATAAAAAAGGAACCATGAGACGAGAAAGGAAAATTTAGGCCAGCCATACTAAAGAGACCTTCTAAAGTTAAACGGATTTCTGCGAGTCACCGAATACATTTTGTATACATTTCATAGATTGAGCAACCAGCTACCCACTCATCTCCTTTTACCGAAACAACCTCCACTAACCTATGACCCAATCTACTACAGTTAGTTTCAGAGTCACGGTCAATTTCTTCAATATAGATAAAAGATAAACGATACATTAAAAAATTACAATATCAGAAACCATTTGCAGACAAATGAAACAGGCAAAACAAAAATATACGGAACACAAAACCGACTCTGCCAGAATACCGCCTCACTTTACGAAACACATTCGATTGGAAGTGTTTTGTCCGATTAGACCGTGGTCCGAATTGCGCTTACAGCGCAATCGAAATGCACTCTTAAACGAATTCACTTGATCACATTATATCAAGTCATACAGAAACCAAATATTTACACTTTTATTTCATTATATAAGATCGTCCCAAAAAAATGTTTGTAACTTGCAAGGTGGGGCATCGCTTTGTAAGAGGGGCAGGAGTCACGGCCCCACACAAGTCCTACCCCTAAACCCAGAGTCACGACAACCCCCGACACTCCATACCGCTATCAACCGTTTCCCACAGCTAAACCTCAACTTATTAAACCTAATCTTCTTTGCTAGAAACCATTGGCTGCAACTTCTTTATCTCTTTGTCCCTTTGTCCTTGGTTCCACGCGCTACGCTACGCTCGCTCGTGGCATCCTCTCCTCTTAGGCCCCTCCGCTTCAATCACGCTTCCTCCCACTAGACTTAGAGAAGTCAGTCCATCTCTGAGTTTTCAACCGTCGCGTCGACTCGTCCACTTCCTCCACTGTTGCAACTCGGTATTAAGCACACTCATACTTAATCCAGTCATCCTCATATTCATTTAAGCCCTGCTCTACCATCTCACCGCGCATCCTCTTATTATCCCTTCGACCATCACACTGAATACAATGTATGAATTTCGTACAATTATCTCAAACATTATATTGCATATTAGTAGAGCTAATGGAATCACTCTGGAAATTATTTTTCATGATTGAAGCATGTTTTTTTTTTTAGGTTAATGGACACATGCTGCAAAATAGATGCCACTTGAATGCTCCATCGCTTGTAAAAAGCATACCCGGAACAGTGTTGAAGTTCATTGTTATGCGGTAAGTATCTATACACATAAGGGTATTTATTTATGATAGGCTCGAGGATAAATATATATATATATATATATATATATATATATATTGTAACGTTTCGCGATTTTCACGAAAGTTTTATTTCGTTTTCGGACCGTCGTTTACGCGGTTTTCAGGAAAACAAATGTTAAGCGGCGAATATTTGCCGTTGGATGATGTGGGATTCCCGTAGCCTCCTGAAGGGCGATGTACCAGTTATGAGCCGGGAATGATGGGCAGGATTTTGAGATGGTTTTGGGAGATGCCTCAGTAGTTTGAGGGTCTCAGAGACGCCTATCTCAATCCGTCATCATTGGCATTTGATGTGGTGGATTGTCGTATGAGTTAGTTTTAGGTGGATAAACAAATAAAATTGTTGATGAAAAGATTTGGAGAGAATTAGTGTGTTAAGTGGTTAGTAGCAACGTTTACGGGAATCTGGAACGGGCGGCGAGAAGCGCTGTCGTTGTTGGAGCGACAGGGATAGGAAGAGTACGTGCGAGGTCTCTGTGCGCACGCTGTTCCGAGGCGCGATCTCTCTCACTCTTTCTCTCTCACACTCTCCGTCTCGCTCGCACTCGAACAGTCCACGAGCGTCGTCGTATACGCGTATGGCCGGTTACGGAATCGCTTCTGTAACGAGAATGCGATAGCCCGTTGATTCTACTCTGAGTCGGTTTTATGGCGATACTTCCGGTTGGCACTGGTTGCTAAAGTGCAATGAAGCGCACGGGTGCCACGCCGTGTCGCTCACGCGCTAGTTAAGCTAGCGTTTATAATAATGCGCCGGCTCGAGGACGAGAAGTTCTCCTAGCCTCGAGTGCGCATAGCGGGGCCGTCCAGAAGGGACGGCTGACCTCCTTGGTGCCAGGCAAGGAGGACCAAAAACCAGTGAAGCTAGTTGGAATTTCCCTCACGTGCAGCGAGATGCGATCGGCATCTCACGGACTGCACACTTCGAGTAGATTACCGTGGGATTTCGCGGTGACGATCAAAGGTCCTAAGGACGATTGATCGGATGTTGAATAATTTCCCTGACTATCAATCACCACGCTGTCTCTATTTCCGAGGTCGGACTGCCAGCGCAATGCTGGGGCTTCCCAAGGAAATAGAGCGCCTTACCCGAAGCTGAGGTTATTCTGGGATGGGACCAGGGCTACGGCAGCAGGGCCTCCATCCGGTGATCCGAGGTTTCGGATGACGAATGACTCTGCGTTGTATAAGAGAATTTGCGAAGAGTGCCTCTCGTGGTCGTGCATGCCCTTAAATAGCCACAGGGACGTCAGGAGAAGTTCCATTTCCCTAGCGAATCTCGTACGCTAGGCAGGGGATCGCCTGGCTGGGAGACGTTCAGTTAGCGGGGTGACCGTCCTGGCGACTTTGAGGACATTCGCATACTGTAGACATTTCGAGGGGAATAAGATTTCAGATTGTTCCTCAGTTTGATATTAGGCGCACATTAGGTGTGAGGAGGCGACGTGATGAATTTGGGGCGCACTCTTATCTGATAGGAGTGGACAAGGCACGAGAATCGCGAGATGTTGGACAAAGGGGCGGGGACTCCCGCGGGTCGGCGGCGGTCTTGCTCCTCGCGATGGGCGGAGCTCCTTGCGAGGTGTCGCGGGCTCGCCCCGTGTGCTTCGTGCAAGTGTCCTGCCCCGCCGGCGGCATGGCCGGTTGCTCTGGCCGCTGGTCAGATCACGCGATTATCTCGAAATCGGGGTAATACTAGCGTATTCCATGTGACGGTAGCCTTCCTGTACAGCCGAACCGTTACATCGCCCCTCCAAGGTCGAAGTCGCCTTCCCTAGGGCACGACGACCTTAGTACCTCTTTCCCGTAACAGGACGACCCCGTGCACTCTTGCGGGTGCACGCCTCCTCGATGGCGGGGTCGTCAGCAGGGCGCTTGTTCGAGGGACTTGTTGTGGCAGGTCGCCGTCCCCAGAGAATGCGCATCCCTTCAGGGGTGCGTACCGCTCGTGGTCCTTCCCGAGCCGGTGCTCTCCATTCTGGAGCGGGCGGCGGCGCCGGAGGTGTGGGGATCACGTACTTCCTCTTGATCTTCGTCGTTCCGGGTTCGAACCGGCTTGGCGTACCTTCTGCTATCCCCAGCACCTCCCTCTGTCGCGCTTCATCCTCTTCCAGGTGCTGAAAGAACCAGGGCTCCGTCTGGGACTGCCGGCTCTTCCTGGTGAGCGGACGGTGCGCGTTTCGTTTCCCTTTCTCCGCGGGCACGTAGGGTTGTGGAGACACCTCATGGCCCTTCCGTTCGCTGCGCGTCTGAGTGGCTTTGTCCATGATGTATCGTAGACTGTAGTGATGCTTGGGAATGCTTGCTCTTATATCCCCGTCCCGTCCCGATATTCTAGGGGAGGGGGTCTCCCGTAGGTCGCAGATAAGGGCGCATATCGCTTTGATGGAACAATCCTCGCTCCTTGTCACTGTCCACGTGTTTGAGGATGTATGACGATTGGTGGACTTTTCGCGATATGACGTAGGGCCCTTCATAGACCGGCAGGAACTTGGCGATCATGCACACAGTAGGCCGTGATACGGCAAGGGCTCGTGCTAGTACTTCATCGCCTACACAAAAATCTCTTGTCCGATGCTGTTCGGGAATCAGCATTCCCTCGGGACGGGATCTCGGGCTTTCAAAAGGCGCGGCAGTGATCGAGGAGACACGGTCGACGAGCGGCGGCGCCACGTGACGGGGATCGCTCGGTGCGGCCCTCGACGCATGCGCGCTAGGACGATCTTCGTCTCTCTCGGTCGATTGCCTCGCCTTGACCGTTCTATTCATTCCTGGGCTTTGGTGCGACCACACGTGTCTCGGGCTATTCCAAATTTTCCTCGGGTTCTTATCATCGGGTCTCTCCCAATATATCGGAATTATTTTGTACGGGCTTTTTACCTACTCGGGAACATACTTGCGGGAACACAAATTCCTTCACGTCGGTGCTCTCGTGAGATTTACGCCCTCACGGAAGAACCGGCATCGGGCACGTGGTCGGCGCCATTAATTTTCATCCATCTTTCGTCCATCTTTCTTGTCGGGATCGTTACACGTTCTTTTCGTCGGGATCGTTACACGTTATTGTCGGGACCGATACAATTTTATAAATAAAGACATCACCACACGGACTACCACGCGTTTATTAATTATTTAACACCAACACCAGATACGCGGGTCTAGAACATTGATTCTGGAACATTTTGGTCCTTCGAGCCGGATCTGGTGGCGCGTGAAAGTTTGTGCTTCGGGATTTAACACGTGGGCTTTAGGCTTCACGTGGTCGGAACAGTCGGTCGGGAAAAGTGTATCGGGAACAGTGGCGGTGAGACGTCGCAAGAGTTCGTGATTTTTCATCGAGCCACGCGGTGCGCGAAGCAGTGCCGGCTCTCGGGTCTCGCGGCCCTCGTGCGCGCTCGGGTTCGGGATCGGGACAGTGACGTAGCGAGCGGTGGTAGCCCTAGGGCCACGCGGGAGCGTACTCTATGCAGTGAAGTAGTTAGGCGCGGGCCCCTGTGACAATTTTCGGGATCCTTCGGGTATCGGGGCGCGCGTTGTTTCGAAGTGACAGTCTCAACCGACAAGACATTTGTTCGCGGGTTTCAATACGGACAACCGGGTTCCCTTTTTTTGTGCGCATTTAAGTGAACTTTTTTGACATTTTCGTCAGTGACTCCGGGTATTCGGGTTTTCGGGATTATTATCGGGCCAAATCGAGTGTCGAGTGTTCGCAATGGCCGATCAAAAGACCGAGCTCGGGGAGAACGCTCCTGAGCCGGTCGACACGGGTGCGAGGGCCTTACCGTCCGTCTCGGACGCTTCGACCTCGACCACGGCGGCGGCCTTGCAACTGCCGGAGGACGCCGCAACCAAGGTGCGCAAACAGCGCACACCATCACCATCGGGAGAACGGGCGGGCAAACGGGCAACCTCACCGCGGCCGAACGCATCGGGTGCTTTCGCGCTGAAAATCGAGACGCAACGGACTCGCATCGCGCTCCTCGGGCACCTGTTGGACAAGGCCATGGGCACGGACGCGGCGTCAGCTACCATGGCTCAGGTAGAGAGCATGCGGGACTCCGGGCTGGGAGTCTGGGAAAAGTTCGAGTCCGTCCACGAGGCTATAGGTGAGTCATGTGACCTCGAGTTTTTGACTTCAGACTACGTCATTGGAGATTGGTACTCCAAGGCGTTCAACACGTTCACCAAGGTGAACGAACGGCTCGGGATATTGCGGGAACAAGTGCAGCAAGCCGCTCCACCTACGGCCAACGCATCTGTCGAGAACTCGGGCTCAATGGGAGGGGGCAGAACTCATTTGCCCAAGATCTCGCTCCCTACATTCACGGGCGCTTACACAGAGTGGTGTTCATTCCGGGACATGTTCACCGCTCTCGTGCGGGAAAACACGGCCATTAGCGACGTCGAGCGGATGCACTATTTGCGTACCTCAACAGCGGGTGAGGCGGCGAAGTTAATAGCGAGCCTGCCCATCGAGGCCGACTCATTCGGGCCGGCATGGGAAACGCTGCTGGAGCGTTACGAGAACAAGCGCATTTTGGTGTCGGCGCACCTGGGCAGCTTGCTGGACACCAAAACCATCGGGTCACGGTCCGCTACGGAACTGCACGAACTCGTGCACACAATCACCGAGGCGTGCAACTCCCTCAAAGCACTCGGCGCGCCCATAGAGCATTGGGACTGGGTGCTGGTCTTTGCGGTGTCGCGACGACTCGACACGGCGTCGCGCGAGGCATGGGAGCTTCACCACGGGCAATCCCAGGAACCACCATCCTACGCGAAATTGCGCGCGTTCCTGGCGAGTCGGGCTCGGGCCTTGGAGGAAGCAGAAGCGGGACGACTCAGACCATCGGCCAATTCTTCATCGGGTAACCGGGCAAAGCCGTCATCACGGGTTACGGGCGCGCGGTCGTACGCCACCACCACAACTGCGGGCACCGGGTGCGCACAGTGTCAAGGGGGACACTTCATCGTTTCTTGCCCTCAGTTTCGTCAGATGACGAACGAGGCTCGTCGGGAAGTAGTATCAAAGCTGCGGCTTTGTTTCAATTGCTTCGGGAAACACAATGTCGGGTCTTGCCAGACGGCAGCAAGGTGCAAGGAGTGCGACCGGAAGCACCACACCATGATCCACGTCGGGTGGAGCAAATACGGGAACGGGTCAAACACTGCGGGACCATCGGGAACTTCGACCACGGGCAAACCGGGGCCATCATCCTCCTCGGAGACTCAACAATGAGGTGAGGCCGCATTAACGGGGGCAGCAACGGGATCATCACGGGCGGCGGTGCTGTTGGCGACGGGGTTGGCGCATCTGGTGCTGAGCAACGGGTCCTTACACAGCGTACGAATGCTTATCGACACCGGGTCAGAACTGTCGTTCATTTCCGACCAGCTCGTACGCCACCTCAGATTGCAACGGGAGTCGTCAACCATCAACATTACCGGGGTCGGGGGCACGCCGTCGGGACACACACGCGGGATGGTCGGCTGTGACTTACGGTCACTCCACTCCCGCCACCAATTATCAATAAACACACATATTTTGCCCAAGTTAATGCCTGTCCTTCCGTCTTTCTCTCTTCCTCATCGCCATTGGAGTCATTTTCAGGGTCTTACGCTAGCTGATCCGGAGTTCTTCGTACCACGAGAGGTCGATCTGATCTTGGGGGCCGACGCATACGGAAAGCTCGTCCTACCAGAGGTCAGACGAGGGCCTCCTGACACTCCAGTCGCTCAAAATACAATATTTGGCTGGGTTATTCTCGGGCCGGTATCGGGCTCTCACTCTCTCTCTACCTTGGTTCACCACGCGGCGGTGGACAACGGCTTCCAGGAGTTGCAGGATCTCCTCTCGAAATTTTGGGTTCAGGAGGAGGTTCCTGAAGACGCGGGCTCATCCCTCACGCCAGAGGAGCAAGAGTGTGAGAACCACTTTCTTTCCACGCATTCGCGGGACGAATCAGGTCGGTACATTGTTCGGTTACCTATCAAGTCGGGTGCACCTGAGCTGGGAAACTCGTATCGGGCAGCGGCGGCAAGCTTGCAGCGAATGCGTCGGAAATTATCGCGGGATTCGGGCTATAGAAAACTTTACGAAGATTTTCTCGGGGAATATGAGTCGATGCAACATATGGTTCGGGCGTCAGCTGATTCACAGACTCGGGACACGGCTTACTATCTTCCACATCACGGGGTGTTGAAGGAAAGCAGCACAACAACAAAGTTGCGGGTTGTCTTTAACGGGTCCGCGAAAACGGCTTCGGGTTTTTCGCTTAACGACATATTGCACACGGGGGCAAAACTACAATTAGACCTAACAGACGTGCTGCTTTGGGTTCGCCGACATCGGTACGTGTTTGCGATGGACATTACTAAGATGTTCCGGCAGATCCGGGTACATCGGGACGACTGGGACCTTCAACGCATCCTGTGGGACGACGGGCTCGGGAATGTAGTTCCCTATCAGCTGACTACGGTTACATACGGGACGAGGCCAGCGCCGTTTCTTGCAGTTCGGGTTCTGTTACAATTGGTAGCAGACGACGGGGAAAAGCATCCAACGGCTGTCGCCCCTCTTACAAAGGGGCGTTATGTCGATGATATTTTCGGGGGCGCTGACAATCTCGGGGACTTAGCGACACAAGCGAGACATTTAATCGGGCTTTGCTCGGCGGGCGGCATGCCCTTAGCCAAGTGGCAATGCAACAAATCGGGTTTCTGCGACAAGATCGGTGTAGCGTCGAGTTCTGACTCTTCTCGGGTGATAGAAGAGGTCGGAACGAAAATTCTCGGGATCTCGTGGCTGCCGGGCGCCGACACTTTCAAATTCACCACTCTCCCTTACACAGAGGGTGCCGAAATCACCAAACGGGTTATTTTGTCGGAAATTGCGCAGCTGTACGACCCACTGGGCTTCCTTGCACCAGTCACAATTCGGGCAAAGGTCTTGCTCCAACAACTCTGGCTGGACAAGCTGTCATGGGACGACGCGGTCTCAACGAAGGTTGCAGAGTCGTGGGTCGAATTTCGGCGGGAGCTGACCCACCTCGGGACGATCACGGTGCCACGCTGGATCGGGATATCCACGGGCACTTCGGTACAGGTACACGGGTTTTCAGACGCTTCTCTAGTCGCACTAGCAGCGGTCGTCTTCGTACGGGTCACGGGTCCGGGTGGCGATACCAGAGTCTCGATGGTATGCGCCAAGACAAAGGTTGCTCCGCTAAAGCGCCTTGTCATTGCGCGATTGGAACTTGCGGCCGCACTAGTTCTTGCCAAACTGACGCGGTACGTTCAGCAGGTGCTGAACCTCGGGAGCGCACCAGTGTATCTATGGACAGATTCATCGGTCGCGCTGACATGGGTTACGAGCCACCCATCGCGGTGGAAGGAATTCGTACGCAATCGGGTCACGGCCATTCAAGAGCTTTTACCAACGGGACAATGGAGATACACACCGGGACGGGACAATCCAGCGGATTGTGCATCACGGGGGCTAACAATCTCACAGCTCGAGCAATTTGAACCATGGCGGAACGGACCACACTGGTTAGCCAAATCCTCAATCCATTGGCCCTTACATTACACCGGGACGGCGGATACAGCGGCGCTCGAAGAGCGACCAGGTCTCATTCTCACAACTTCAACCAAACATTCGCGGGTCTACGAACTCATTCATCGGTACTCATCGCTTACACGGTTGCTGAGAATAACGGCTCTCCTCTTCAAGGCCATCGCCAAGATGAGAGGAGCATCACACGGGTCAACGGGAGCATATATTTCACCGGGAGACCTGGACCATGCACGGGTATATTGGGTAAAAGCCACACAAGCAGAGTATTTCGAAGCAGAGCTGAAGATACTCACGGGACCACACGTGCTTCCACGCACGCATCCACTCACACGGCTAACGGGCTATATCGACAACATCGGGACGCTGAGAGTGGGAGGACGCCTGAAACGCTCGGCCTTACAACCCGAGTGCCTTCATGCGGCCATTTTACCTCGGGATTCCCCTCTCACGCAATTAATCATCTCTGACGCTCACCTCCGCACATTCCACGGAGGGACACAGGTGACGTTAGCGCACATAAGAAAACGCTACTGGATCATCGGCGGGCGGGCTCCAGTGCGTTCTCGGGTCTTAAAGTGCGTTCGCTGTGCCCGGTTTCGGGCGGTAAGAGCACAGCAACTCATGGGACAATTGCCGGTTACTCGGGTTACACCATCGCGGGCATTCTTATTCACGGGGGTTGATTACGCGGGGCCAGTGTCTCTCAAGAGCTGGCGCGGGCGCGGGAGTCGAGTACAAAAGGGTTGGCTGTGCATCTTCGTCTGTCTTGCAACTTCTGCCTTACATTTGGAGATTGTTACAGACTTATCAACAGATACGTTCCTAGCGGCGTACCGGCGATTCATCGGGAGACGGGGAGTGTGTCACACTCTATACAGCGACTGCGGGACAAATTTTCGAGGCGCCAGTGCTGAGCTAACGAAGTTGTTCACGGCCGGGACTCGGGAATCCGAGCAACTAGCTCAACTCTTGGCCAACGACGGGACAAACTGGGCCTTTAATCCACCGGGAGCGCCACACATGGGCGGGAAATGGGAGGCGGCAGTCAAATCTGTCAAATTCCACCTTCGGCGGACCATCGGGGAGACGAGCCTGACCTTCGAAGAATTTACGACTCTTCTGGTTCAGGTCGAGGCCGTGCTCAATTCACGTCCGCTGGAGCCTATGTCCGAGGATCCAGAGGACCTCACCGCACTTACACCCGGGCACTTTCTCATCGGGGACGCGCTGACGGCAATTCCGGAGCCGTCATATCGGGATATCAACACGAGCAGATTGTCGCGCTGGCAGTTCATCCAGGAGCGACTACACCATTTCTGGGATCACTGGTCGTCGAGCTACTTGCAGCGACAGCAGGCCATTTCGAAGTGGCATCACCCTCGCAACGAGATTCGGGTCGGGTCCATGGTGCTACTGACCGACGGAAACCTGCCTCCTGCAAAATGGCCGCTCGCGCGGGTCACCGAGCTTCATCCGGGAACTGACGGGCTGGTTCGAGTCGTTACCATCAGGACGGCGTCTTCCAGCTTCACGCGACCAGTGGCCAAACTGGTCATTCTTCCCATCGGGACCACGGGGCCTTCTATCGACAGCGCGGCTGTACGATGGCGGGCGGGATGTTCGGGAATCAGCATTCCCTCGGGACGGGATCTCGGGCTTTCAAAAGGCGCGGCAGTGATCGAGGAGACACGGTCGACGAGCGGCGGCGCCACGTGACGGGGATCGCTCGGTGCGGCCCTCGACGCATGCGCGCTAGGACGATCTTCGTCTCTCTCGGTCGATTGCCTCGCCTTGACCGTTCTATTCATTCCTGGGCTTTGGTGCGACCACACGTGTCTCGGGCTATTCCAAATTTTCCTCGGGTTCTTATCATCGGGTCTCTCCCAATATATCGGAATTATTTTGTACGGGCTTTTTACCTACTCGGGAACATACTTGCGGGAACACAAATTCCTTCACGTCGGTGCTCTCGTGAGATTTACGCCCTCACGGAAGAACCGGCATCGGGCACGTGGTCGGCGCCATTAATTTTCATCCATCTTTCGTCCATCTTTCTTGTCGGGATCGTTACACGTTCTTTTCGTCGGGATCGTTACACGTTATTGTCGGGACCGATACAATTTTATAAATAAAGACATCACCACACGGACTACCACGCGTTTATTAATTATTTAACACCAACACCAGATACGCGGGTCTAGAACATTGATTCTGGAACAGATGCTGTTGGTTGAACTTTTCCGCTTGCTTGCCTCGTGCCTTCCTCATCCGTTCAGAGGCGGTAAGTATGAGATTTTCTGGCGTGTTTGGTGTCTTTCGACCCTTGCCCAGGATCTTCTGCCAGGGGCGATCCACTTCTTTCCCGAAGTGCAGCTCCCAGGGCGTGAAGCCTGTGGTCTCATGATGGGTCATGTTGATGCATTCCTCGACGACGGCTAGCCATTTGACCCATTCATTGTGTTTGCCTTTTATCAGGGTTCGGAAAAACCGAGAGAGTTCTCGATTCGTTCTCTCGACGGGATTGGCTTGTGGGTGACGGATCGATGTCCAGATCTTTTTAATCCCAATTTTCTCGCAAGTATGACTCCCACCTCTTTGCTGTGAATTGGGTCCCTTGGTCGCTCAGTATGGCATCGGGTTTTCCAAACTTGGTGAAGTAATCGTCAGCCAAGACTTTCCAGGTGGCGTCTGTTGTGGCCTTACGGAGCCCATACAGCCGAGTGATTTTAGAGAACACATCGATCACCGCTAGTATGTAGCTTAGTCCATATCGTCCTTTGGGAAGTGGCCCATCCAAGGACACCAGCTCTCAGGGTCTGGAGGGCAGGATATTTTGCTGGTGTGCAAAGCTCCCTGCGGTGTAAATTTTGTTCCTTTGACGGCTGTCGCAGCTGGCAAGATTTTGACGGATTACATGATGAAATCGGGGGAAGAAGAGGTCTTCCTTGAGCATCAGGTGGCACTTCTTTGCACCCGCGTGTGCGTAGGTGGTATGGCAGTTCAGGATAAGCTCCCGTACTCCAGCGGGGGGCACCCAGACCCTCTCAGTCTTCTTCATTCTTCTGAAGAGTAGACCATTCCGGAGTAGGTGTTTGGAGTCGTCTGGGTTTCTTTTAGCCTGCTCAATGAGTTCCACACACACGGGGTTGCCCTTTTGTAAATCCTTGAGATGAGATATGGCTGCAGTAAGGGCTTCCACCCGATCTTCTTCCAGCACGGCTACTCGTATGTGTTCCTTTGCTCGTTCCTTATCCGGACGGCTCGTCTGCGACGAGATTTTTCTTGCCCTCGCAGTACTCTATCGTTGGGTTATAGTCTTGGATGGCGAGGATCCATCGGGTTAGCCGTGCGTGAGACAGCCGGCATTCTTTGAGGAAGGTCAGAGCTACATGGTCCGTCACGACGATCACCGGCGCCCCCAGTAGGTAAGTACGGAACTTAGTAAGTGCCCACACGATCGCAAGTAGCTCTCGTTCCGGCACGGTGTATCGGATTTCGGCTCCCTTCAGGGTACGACTCGCGAAGTGGAGAACCATGGTTTCGCCATTGTCTGATTTTTGATATAGAACGGCCCCGAGCGCAACGTCACTGGCGTCCGTTTGTAAATAGAATGGACGGTTTTTAGGGGGTACGCCAGGATTACACTCTTGCAAAACTTTGCTTTGATGTTTGCTAAGGCATTTTCCTCGTTAACCCCCCATTGCCACTTTTTCCCCTTGCGTAGCAGGTGGAGAAGGGGGGCCGTTGCTTCACTGTGCTCTTTGGTGAATTTGCTATAGTAGTTGACCAATCCAAGGAAGCCTCTGAGTTGTTTGATGTTTATTGGTGAAGGGAAGGCTTGGATGGCCTCTACTTTATCCGGGTCAGGTCTTATCCCGTCTCCTGACAGGATGTGCCCCAAAAACTTAGTCTCCTTTTTAAAGAAGTAAGATTTCTCTAGGCTGAGGGTCAGTCCATGTTCCACGAACCGTTGGAACAGCTCCTCGAGGCAGACGAGGTGTTCCTCAAAAGTCTCAGAGGTACATAGAATATCATCAACGAAGTTGGTCACGTCGTGAAGCCCCTGAAGGACCTTTTCGAGTGCTCTCACCAGACTGGCCGTGCTGGTGGAGAGCCCAAAGGGCGTCACGCGGAATTCATATCCTTTTCCTCGGTGGGAGAAGGCGGTGTATTTCCTCGATTCCGGGTGTAGAGGTACCTGCCAGAAACTGGCACGCATGTCGAGTGTAGACAAAAATGAGACTCGGCGGCACTCTTGAAATAATTCCTCCGCGGTCTCCATGCGTTCATGATCCGGTTCCAGGATCTGGTTGATCCGTCTCGCGTCCAGGCACACCCTGACTCCCCCATCCTTTTTTCGGGATATCAGGAGTGGGCTGCTGTAAGGACTTTTCGAGCGCTGAATTATTTTTTGATTCATCAGTTGCCGTATTTCTTCATCTACCGTTGAGCGGTAGGCGAGGGGTACGGGGTAGCTCATTGCCTTGAAGGGTTCGTGCGGTTTTACCTTTAGCACATGTTGATATGTTAGGAGTAGACCCGGTCTTTTATTGAAAACCCGTTTGTATTTTTCGAAAAGGGCCCCGAGGGCTTCCTTCTCGTTTGTTTCGAGACCGGTCGTTTCAGACACCTTAAGGTCTATCTCCTGATCGGTAATCCCCTCGATGTCGAGGATCACTCCTTGATCGGAGATGTGTGTGGCGAGGTTGGTGGATTGCAGGGCTATGGATTGATGGTGCCCATCCTCCTCCCTGCTGTCGAGAGTCATGTGATATTGTCCCAAGTCAATTATCGAGCGTGTTCTTATGAGGAAATCGATTCCTAAGATACACGGGCTCGTGAGGTTGGGAACAATTAACATGGTGTGAAGTACCTTGATCGAGCGGATTCCGATCTCCGCGAATATTTGTTTGGTGACTGGAGTCGGACGTCCCCGCGTCGCTCCCGTGACGGTGGTTCTCGTAAGAGGCAGGAGAGGACAGGACTGAAAGGCCCGATGACTGTTGAAAAGGTCCATTGCGATAGCTGTCGCTTGGCTCCCTGTGTCCACTAGTGCAGACACCGGGATACCCGCGATCAGTGCCGCAACCTTGGGGCATTCTCTAGACCATTTCTCTCTATCAGGCTCTTCTGCCAAGAGGTCACCTCTCACGTCCCTGCCCAGGCCGAGCGTCACCTCCCTCATTGAGAAACGGGAGGAGGTGACGGCTGCTCGTTTCCCTGCTCGGAAGGATCGGGTTGTTCTGCGATCGACTTTGCAGGGGTTTCTTCAATTTCTAGGCTTCGCATAGCCTTGCGATTGTCGCGGCGATTATCAGGAAGTTGTCCCTTGTCGGGCAGGCCTCTTGGGTACCCGAATCGTGGTGGTTTGTTATTTCCTGGATGGGATTCCTGGCGCGGTTGTTCCCTAGAGAACCCCGTGTTGGGTGGTCGAGACGGACGGTATGACCCTTCCCGCTCCTTATTTCCCGGCCCTTCTTCATCCAGAGATGACAGGAGGTCGAGGAGGTTCAGAATTGATTCCGGAGATGATTTCGCCAGACCGATTAAGGAGAGTGCATATCCAAATCGGGATTCCTTTTTAATGGGGTCGAACCATCCATATTCGATCTTGTTTTTGGCACGGTATTGCCGGTCCTCACTCCAGAACCGTTCTAAGAACATTCGTTCGAAGGACTCCCATGAGTGGATATCGTTTCTTGTGATCTTCCACCATTGAAGGGCAAGATCCGAGAAACACTGGGAAAGGATGATTTTGTGATCGTATCGAGTGGCAAATACGCGATGGTATTCCCGGAGATCAGTCAAGAATTGCCAGGGGAGCTCGTGATCATGCCCTCCGAATGTGGGGGCGTTGATCTTCATAACTCCCGCGCTGGTGCAGTGAAGAGATTCTTCTTTCGATGCTGCTGGTGCAGATGGTCGATACGGGGTTGGGTTGTCCTTGATGGGAGTCCCATGGCGATGGTGGATTTCTTGGGTATACGTCTCAGGTAGACCCAAGTTGCCTAGGTTGAGTAGTTTACCTTCGGGGATCTGATGCAGTTCCCCTTGCGGGACATAGAGTCCCCCAGGTGCAGGTGCGCTATGGCGTGTAGAAGATAGAGGTTCATTACCTCAAGGTTCGAGAGTGGAGTTCGCATCAGGAGGTCTCTGAAGTAGGCTCCTGACTTGGACATTCATCACCTTTTCGAGAGATTCTAATTTTTTTGCAAAATTGTCGTTGATGGAGAGAAGGGTCGCCGTAAGCGCCTTTGCATCTTCATCAACTCGGCGTTGAAAGTTGGCCATAATTTCCTTGACGGCCGTTATCAAAAGTTGTGACTCTTCCGGCGAAGAACGAGCACTATCGTCTAAATTCTGTGGGTCAGGAATATTGGGGTTCCATGCGGGAAGACCCCTCATTACCTTCACGGTACTGTCGTCCTTGCGGCGCGCCCCCCTCTCGCCACCCCGCGGCTCACTCCTCGCATTACTCGCGAGGGCGTCGGGTTCGGCGGGTAGGCCGGTCGCGAGGGGCGAGTCTGTAGCGGCTCGGGGCGGGAGGTTTAGCGCCCGCCCCTCCTGAGGAGGATTTCCCTTCCGGGCCTCGCTCATTACGTCATGCTACGCCTCGTGAGGGACGAGGGGAAGTACTCCTCGTGAGAGAAGAGGGGAAGTACTCCTCGATCACCGAGCAGTACGTTCGAGTTATGTTTCCAGTTTTGAAGCTATTATGATTTTATTCTGCTTTGTTGTAAATTCCGGTGTTCACGTCGCCCGCTTGGCCTTCGAGAGAAGTTTTTCTCTCTCGGCCTTGCGGACTCTGTTTCCATCGGTTTATCTATTTCTGTCTCTCTCACGACCTTGCGGGATATGTGAATTCCGATACTCGAAATAATTTCGTTCTCGGTCGGTGTTTTTGTCCGAAATTTCGAGTCGTACGCGAGGTTCGCTAATCCCTTGCGACGCGCGAGCAACAAAAAAAAATTTTTCTCTCGCTCTCGCTCGTCGCTCGGGAACAGCGGTGGCCTTGCCTAAGCGTGAGCCTATTTGAGCTCGAAATCGCACGGTTTCTTTTACCCGCTTGGCGAGAGTGAGACAGACGAAATATTTCTGGAATTTGGCACGAGAGATTTTCTCGGCTCGCACGAGAGAGAACGAACATGCACCGTGTGTGAATACTCGTTTCTCGGTATTCGCTTTTACGTTATTGATTTATAGACGACCTGAAATTGGTTTTACTCAGCATAAGCTGGCTATCCGAGCTAGTGGTGATTGCGTCGCCTAACTATCTATCATTATTAATGACGAGAATGGGTAATCGATAATTTGGTTTTCTTTTTGTACATTTTCAGGATATTATACAAGGCTTTCGTGCCCCACGTTGGGCGCCAATGTAACGTTTCGAGTTTTTCACGAAAGTTTTATTTCGTTTTCGGGCCGTCGTTTACGCGGGTTTTCAGGAAAACGAATGTTAAGCGGCGAATATTTGCCATTGGATGATGTGGGATTCCCGTAGCCTCCTGAAGGGCGATGTACCAGTTATGAGCCGGGAATGATGGGCAGGATTTTGAGATGGTTTTGGGAGATGCCTCAGTAGTTTGAGGGTCTCAGCCTGTCTCAATCCGTCATCATTGGCATTTGATGTGGTGGATTGTCGTATGAGTAAGTTTTAGGTGGACGAACAAATAAAATTGTTAATGAGATAATTTGGAGAGAATTAGTGTTTTAAACGGTAAGTAGCAACGTTTACGGGAATCTGGACCGGGCGGCGAGAAGCGCTGTCTTTGTTGGAACGACAGGGACAGGAAGAGTACATGCGAGGTCTCTGTGCGCACGCTGTTCCGAGGCGCGATCTCTCTCACTCTCTCTCTCTCGCACTCTCCGTCTCGCTCGCACTCGTACAGTCCACGAGCGTCGTCGTATACGTGTATGGCTGGTTTCGGGCTCGCTTCTGTAACGAGAATGCGATAGCCCGTTGAGTCTACTCTGAATCGGTTTTATGGCGATAATTCCAGTTGGCACTGGTTGCTAAAGTGCAACGAAGCGCACGAGTGCCACGCCGTGTCGCTCACGCGCTAGGGACGCTAGCGTTTATAATAATGCGCCAGCTTGAGGACGAGAAGTTCTCCTAACCTCGAGTGCGCATAGCGGGGCCGTCCGGAAGGGACGGCTGACCTCCTTGGTGCCAGGCAAGGAGGACCAAAAACCAGTGAAGCTGGTTGGAATTTCCCTCGTGTGCAGCGAGATGCGATCGGCACCTCACGGACTGCACACTACGAGTATTGTGCGTGGGATGTGTAGAATGGAGATCAATTGTCCTAAGGGCAATTGATCGGGTGTTATGTAAAGTTCCCTGACGCAATCACCACGCTGTCTCTATTTCCGAGGTTGGACTTCCAGCGCAATGCTGGGGCTTCCCAAGGAAATAGAGCACCTTACCCGAAGCTGAGGTTATTCTGGGATGGGACCAGGGCTACGGCAGCAATGCCTCCATCCGGTGATCCGAGGTTTCGGATGACGAGTGACTCTGCGTTGTATAAGAGAATTTGGGAAGAGTGCCTCTCGTGGTCATGCATGCCCTTAAATAGCCACAGGGACGTCAGGAGAAGTTCCATTTCCCTAGCGATTCTCGTGCGCTAGGCAGGGGATCGCCTGGCTGGGAGACGTTCAGTTAGTGGGGTGACCGTCCTGGCGACTTTGAGGACATTCACATACTGTAGACATTTCGAGGGGAATAATATTTCAGATTGTTCCTCACTTCGATATTAGGCGCACAGTAGGTGTGAGGAGGCGTCGTGATGAATTTAGGGCGCACTCTTATCTGATAAGAGTGGACAAGGCACGAGAATCGCGAGATGTTGGACAAAGGAGCGGGGACTCCCGCGGGTCGGCGGCGGTCCTGCTCCTCGCGATGGGCGGAGCTCCTTGCGAGGTGTCGCGGGCTCGCCCCGTATGCTTCGTGCAAGTGCCCTGCCCCGCCGGCGGCATGGCCGGTTGCTCCGGCCGCTGGTCAGCTCACGCGATTATCTCGGGGTAATACTAGCGTATTCCATGTGACGGTAGCCTACCTGTACAGCCGAACCGTTACATTATATTTATATATATATCAGCAATAAGGATGCGTACCATGCACGTGGTCTCCAAAAACAGCGTGAATATACAACATGATTTAATCCCATGCGTAGTGAGAGATTTTACTCTCAGGGCCACTTATCTACGCCTGTGCTGTTGCTAAGAATAATTTGACACCAATGATGTAAGAAAAGACTTAATTTAACAATTCAATTTAATTAAAGTGTGAAGTATTTATGCAACGATTTAGGCTATGACAGCCTGTAACACTTACGATACGACGTCTCAACGAGCTGCCTGCTTTTGTACAAGGGGCTTACACAAATTACGTAACGCTAAATTCCCCAGTTGATCCCCCAGAAAATCAGTTGATCAGTTTTTGAGTATTCGCTGGGGGAAGGTCGAAAAATGTTATTTCGAGATAAACGCGTTCAAAGTTTTCGTTCAATTTTTCTCGATATAAAGTAATTTTTTATAGAATATTGATACTTAATTTTAAGTATCTAGTTTCTGGCGGTATGACGGTTCTTCATCTTCCTTTTATTTTATAAAATAATAAGACCCTGCACTTCATCTATTGCGAACGATGCCGCACCTGTAAGGACTAAGGGTCCTAACCGGTCACACTATCTATTCTCACTGAAGTGACTGTAACGCGATCAACTTCAGGACTTTTTAATTTCAATTTTGCCAACATATTTTTGAATATATGTACTTTCAATAATTATATTGAGAGTACAAATAAGTCTTCGTCGTTTGACAAATGATGGCCCCACCAGGAGGTTATGGTTGAAATTGTCAGATGTAAAACGTCACATCTTAAAGTTGGACATCTACCAAGACCATAACCTTGAAATATTAGCGATTTTGTATCAGCAACACATATTTTTTTCATCATTTGCGGGAACTTGATTTACTTCTTTAATTTGAAGAAATCTGCAGCTGCGGCGCATTGATTGCTTGTAAAAGTAAGAGACGTTATCGTGGATGGTTTTAAAAGTTTAAAAACGGTGAGCTTGACGTGGGAGAACAACAACGTAGCGGAAGGCCGAAACGAAGACGCAGAATTGGAAGTATTATTCGAGGGAGATTCGTGCTAAACGCAAGAGTTCCCGCAAATGACGATTATTCGACTCAAAACTCGATATTTTCGCACGAAACAAATTATGTGACGCTGATACAAAATCGCTAATATTTCAAGGTTATGATGTTGCCAGATGTCCAACCTTACGATATGACGTTTTACATCTGACCATTTCAACCATAACCTCCTGGTAGAGCCATCTTTTGTCAAACGGCGGAGACCTATTTGTACTCCCAATATAAAATGGTGACACCAATTTCATGTTATAACAGTAAGGTAATTTTGTCAAATAAAAATAAAATAATACGCAAAATGTTTTTGAGTAAACTTGCTTGGCTATTTTATAAAAAGTTACTTCACTTTTTTGTACATATAAATTGAAAATATGTAATTAAACCATTGTTTAAATAAAAGTAAAAAATATTCTAAGATAAGTCAGACTTTTTAACACGGTAAAACAAGCGATATTTTCTAAAGAATATTTATTGCTTGGCGTTGTTTTTTAAATTTTTCTAATAATTTTCGACATGAGTTAGCAATACATGACGCGTTTCAATTTCGGAACTTCTTCCGAATAATCGCAGGTAGATTAGAAAAAATAATTGGATTAGTCTTGTCCTCTTTTGGAGTTTATTGACGAATAGGAGATTCAAGCTCGTAGCAGTGAGCGGACGAACCTTGCGTAAAAAAGGGGTTGGGGGCTCGTTCAAAGAGACGCGACGAACAATCGTCACCGTCTACTCCGATCTAAGGGGGTCACACCACTGTAGAATTTTTTTAAATTGATTTTTTTTACTTGACTTTAGAGATGAATTCAACCATCTAGAATAAGGGGGAAAAAGTTTTGAACCTGTAAAATAAGGTCCGCAGGCCCGTGTGGGTCTGCCGTGGCAGTGGCTGGCCCGTGTGCTAGACATCGACCGTTTTCCTCGAAACACAATATTTTTAAACGGCACGTTGCATTACTCCATCAATTTCCATTCTTTTCACTCCAAATTTTGAGTACATTGTTACGTCCGAAGCCGTTTAGAAAAGATATATATTTCTTGAGTTATAAGCGTCAAGTGGTAAACGCTGTACTCTGATTACTACCCTAATGAGTCACGAGTGCTCTTCGGGAAAATAATTATGTGGAAACGTTTGTTGTGAGATCTCGAGAGATCTTATTCCTTTTATGGATTTAGGAAATTGGTAATAAAGGAACTTCAATGTCTTGAGTCACACAATAATTTAATAAACACTCAATGAAATAATGAATTGGTACATTCAAAGTAAATTTTATAATGTGAAAAATACCTTTGACAATCAGGAGCGGTGTCGTCGCTTTCAATAACGTATTCTTGCTTTAGATGAATATTTCTTCAAACACACACGCGTACTCTCACAATCTTCTAGAGATCTGGTCGCAGATTAACAATAACTTGTACTTTAAAATAGTTGATTTAGACTGGTTATTATGACATGCGTCTGGTACCACTGTCGGATCACTCTCTTCTACGGAAGACCTGGATTACGAGAAATATATCGGCGTTAAAAACTTCGGCTATAGTGCGCTCTTGTCGTCGAGACAAGGAGGCTTTATAAGGGCGAGATGACTACGCCAAGAGGGCTACTCTCCTTATTTGGACATGGAGAAGGGATATATTCTCCGTTTGTTTTGAAAAATCTTCGAGAACCTTTGACCCCTTCTAAGAAGAAATAAAAGTTTAATATTATTGATCTTTGCCATGTCGCCTTGCCTATCTCCGTGATAGAGATAGAGGCTTTGCCCAAAAACTTTTATTGCTGCTCACGTGCAGAGCAGAAAAATTAGGACGGCGCGACCTCCAAAGCTATATGCATTTGACGTTTCGCGCAGTTAGCTATCAAGGAAAAGTATATCTTCGCTTCGCTCTTGCGACACACGTGTCTATGCAGTGCGAGGAGTACTAAAATTTGGAGATATCTGGAACATTTATATTTCCGGTTGCGATGGAAAATAAAAACAGCAGACTCTATTGCTTCTCGCACGTGTACAATTATGTGTGTTTTGGCCAATAAAAATAATAAGAATCGTCGTACGTGACACCTCCCCACTTAGATTAGTCATCGTCCTCGGTGACTTCAATTAATGCATATTAAAATATAGCTGTATTGGAATATGTATAAATGGTACAAGAATCATTCACTCTGAATTTGAAATATGGATTCAACATCCGGTTGTAAAATTCAGGGTCGTAAGGAGTAGGGTACTAAGTTTTCTAAAGGGATGTGGATTATGAATGTCGTTTTAATAGCGTTTCTCCATAGACTCGTCATCTTTGGTGTGGGTGACAATATATTTCGTGCGTTTCGACATCTAACGAGGGTTTTGATAATGAGTTCGGTTATTGATCGATCTGTATTGGTTTTGTAAATCCCATCTGATGTGCACATATGTCCTCTGACAATGCTCTCCTCATGGAAGATACACCTAGACATTGCGATTGTTCAGCGAATTACAAACCGAGGTTGTATGTAGCCGTCAATGTTTCGACCAGGGACGGATATATAAATACCAGGTGTGTAAGTATGAAACCGGAATTTGCCCATAGGTGGCGCTAGATGTCGATACA
Source organism: Ophion slaviceki (assembly GCA_944452715.1). Taxonomy (NCBI): domain Eukaryota; kingdom Metazoa; phylum Arthropoda; class Insecta; order Hymenoptera; family Ichneumonidae; genus Ophion; species Ophion slaviceki. Next base: position 6,819,543 of record OX101790.1, read on the forward strand.
GTTACCGACACATCACGTCAGCGGTGTCTTGTTATTGTATTGATATCCGACAAAGATTTCCAACTCACAATAATACGAGTTTCATTCAGTAGCATTAGTTTATTAGAGATAAACATGTCGAGTTTTGTGCCAACAAATTACGATTTGCGGACAGCACTACTTTTCTGTTTTCATCTGAAGAAAACCGCAGCCGAATCGCATCGAATGCTTGTGGAGGCGTTTGGTGAGCATGCTCTCGGTAAAACACAATGTTTCGAGTGGTTCAAACGGTTCAAAAGTGGCGATTTTGACGTGAGGAACGAAGAACGTGGAAGACCACCGAAAAAGTTTGAAGACGCTGATCTGCAAGCCTTGTTGGACGAAGACGACGCTCAAACACAACAACAACTGGCGGATCAGTTAAAGGTGACCCGAGAAGTCATCTCCCTTCGGTTGAAAGCCATGGAAAAGATACAAAAGGTAGGGAAATGGGTTCCACATGAACTCAACGAAAGACAGCAGGAAAACCGCAAAACATCATGCGAAATGCTGCTCGCCTGGTTCAAAAGAAAGTCATTTCTCCATCGAATTGTGACTGGCGATAAAATGTGGATATATTTCGAGAATCTTAAGCGCAAAAAGTCATGGGTTACTCCGGGTGAACCATCAACATCGACGGCAAGACCAAACCGCTACGGACGAAAGACAATGCTGTGTGTTTGGTGGGGTCAGAAGGGCGTAATCTACTACGAGCTGCTGAAACCTGGGGAAACTGTCAATACTCAACGCTACCGACAACAAATGACCGATTTGGATCGAGTTTTGCGTGAAAAACGACCAGAATACCAACAAAGACAACACAAGGTGATTTTGCTGCATGACAATGCACCAGCACACAAAGCAAAACAGGTCCAGGAAACGATAGAGTCGTTCCTTTGGGAGATTCTTCAGCACCCGCCTTACTCACCGGACCTTGCCCCATCCGATTACTACTTGTTTGCATCGATGGGACACGCACTTGCTGAGCAGCGCTTTACTTCTTACGAAGATGTACGAAAATGGCTCGATGACTGGTTTGCCTCAAAAGAGCAACAGTTCTTTTGGCGCGGAATCCACAAATTGCCAGAAAGATGGGAAAAATGTATAGATAGCGACGGACAATACTTTGAATAAGTTACTTTGTATCATATCATTACAATCAACGTGTTTTTTCTGTACAAAAATTCCGGTTTCATACTTACACACCTGGTATATGTATATACGTGTATATATAATGTACTTTTTTTTTTAACCGATACTCTCGACTCGATGTTCGTGAATACGCATAGAATTATGTTGAAAACTGATTTGACATTCTGCGGTGTTTCCGGATATAAGGATCGAAACAGCGGATCGGTGAAGGTTGTAATAGCGGAGTTGAATCCATTGGTATATAATACAAAGTTTCAAGTTTCACAATCACGATATCATTCTTTCTTGAAATGTAATATGCATTAATTTGCGTTCGATATCGTTATCATTATAGTTATTAGTTAATGTCGGTAATGTATTACTATGTATCATAGCTTTTTCAATGTTCCGTCTATAGTTTTCGAAATTAACAATATTTGTTTGTTTTAATGGGCATACGGTTATCGTATTGTTATTACGGTTTTCGGCCTCGATCAACATCATGAAAGACTTAGGTTTGGTACTCCAGTATAGCAGATCAGTTCGACATTTTCGCAGCGATCGCTTGCAGTACTTAATGTTTGAGCGCCGTCAGCGATATTGTTTTTGTTGGACAGCATCCAATGCGTCGATGGATGTGGCTTGCTTATTGTTCGTCGACCTTAAGTTTAGTTGGAAATGATGAGGTGTCACTCCGTCGACGTGAGACGAGGTTTAGTCTTAGGTTCGTGGTAGAACCGGTAATGCTGTCGATTGGTTGGTCTTCATGAGTGGGTGAAACACAATTTCCGAGTGGGAGCGTGGAGAGAACTGTAATTATTTTGTACACATTTTGTTTTGTTCCTTTGGAAATCCTTTGAAAAATAAGAAAAACGTGTTATTGATGCACACATTAAAAAAAATAACATTAGTGATAATCAACTATAAAGTATTAGTAAGTCACTCAAAGTAGTAAAATAAATCGTCATCGTATACAAGGTTTTAGTTCGTTTAAATGTTTAATTATACGTTTTCCAGTTTCTGTTTCTAATACAGCATTGTGATAGTTGAGGAGTTCAATTATCAAATATGATCCGGTGTAATGACAGTCGAATTTCCCTCTTCGCGGTTCTTTGATTACGTAGACTATATCTCCCGGTTTGAAGTTAGCTTCGTGAATTTGCCTATCGTAGGACAGTTTGGAGCGATATTTGGATTTTAAAAAGGATTTGGAGGCAAGTTGTCGCATTTCATCCAGTCGGGATGTAAGATCGCACAAGTAATCGCCATAAGTTTCGATTTTCTCCGCGGAAGGAAAAGAACTGGGGATGCGAGCCGGTTTATCGTATACGATTTCGAACGAGGTGAAATTAGTGGATTCGTGAATTGAAGTGTTGTAAGAGAACATTGCAAAGGAAATAAGTTTGTCCCAGCCTTCATATTTATCAATATAATGTTCGATGAATTCGGTCAGGACAATGTGGCTTCCTTCTAGCGATCCATTGGATTGTGGGTGATAACCGGAAATCGTAACGTGATTGATTTTAAATAGTTTGGCAAGGTGGTGAAACACCTGTCCGACAGAGGATCTGCCTTGATCGCTTAGAATGATTCTTTGGGTTTCGAAATGAATTATGACGTTAAGATCTAAAGCGTCAGCAATTGTTTCAGCTTTTATATCGAGTATGGGTACAGCAATGCAATATTTCGTCAGATTGTCCTGTATAGTGAGAATATGTCGATTTCCGTTTGACGTTATGGGCAATGGCCCCACTGTGTTGATCGAAATTTTGTCAAAGGGTTCTGCTGGCGTATCAGTAATTATCATAGGCTCGCGTGTTTTAATCCGAGTCAGTTTCTGTTCTTGACAACTGGGGCAAGTTCTCGCGTATTCCGTTACTTCAGCTTTGAGGTTAGGCCAATAAAATCGTTCTCGAATACGTCGATAAGTTTTAGTTACTCCTTTATGCCGCCTACTAAACTTTCCTGATACTCGGAAATTATTTCGCGTCTTATTTCTGCGTCCGGTATTACAACGTTACCGTGACAACGGACAATAGAACAATCGCAATCGTTTAAGGCAGAACACCACTGTGACCCCCTGTTTTTTTGCCATTTTTCAAGAATTTTTTTTTGTGGGAAAAAAAGAGATATTCGAAAAAAATTTTTTTGTTTCGTTCTTGTTTATTGAAGATACATAAAAAAAAATTTCAAATTTTTCGCGCCCCATGGTGACGCTGGGGAAGCTCCCGCGTCAGGTACTGTTGCCTCTGCAGTGGTTCGCGGCACGCAGCAGAACTCTCTTCAAAGTCGATCTGAAAAAAAATACCGAGTGTTTTCGTTAATAATATGATATTTTGAAGAGAAGTACACAGGGATTTGAAAAAATATTGATTTTTAAAAAATAGGCACGCTTTTGAAATTAAAGGACGATTTTCGAGCAAAATTTCTCGTCGAAAATAGGCTATAACTTTTTTTATTATTGAGATATCGAAAAAATCCTATGTACTTCTTTAGATAATCTAGTTTTATTGATGCAGTCCAAATTTGAAGTCGATCGGATAAAAATTGCTCGAGTTCTGCTGCGTGCCGCACTCAAAAAAGTGGTTTTGAGAAAAACGCGTTCAAAGATTTAGGTTTGTTAATTTATGCGATAAATTGGAAAAAATTGTTTACCTTTAATCAGCGATGCCGGCACCATATGGCTGGCCTTCAAAAAGCAAATCATTGTCCTTAGCATCTTTTCTCGAACTTGTAGAGGCTCTTCTTGCCTCTTTTGCAGCGTCTGTGAGCAAGAGCTCCACCAGCTCGATCCGCGCTGCGTCGGTTTTAACGCAAAAATTGAAACAATTTGGGCCGATAGTTATCCCCACCGTCTCCAAAACTTTCATGAGGCTTCTCAGGCCATCATTGAATAATAATACCGCGATATCAGCTGCAATATCGACGATTTTTTGCTCTCGGACTGACACTTGGGAGCTATTGCCCAAAGTGATTTATTGTAGCTTTCGTTGTTGTTTTGCGTGAAGCCGCCCAAACAACGCTGCAGCAAATCGTCTCTGCTCAAATTTTCGAAGACTGGCGTAATTGCCTCCAATACTTTCTCAGAAAGAGGCGGCTTATGGCGATATTCAGAAATATTACCGCTTGCGACCGCTCGCTGCCACGAACAGCACGACTCTGGGCAATCGTCATGTTGTGGCTCACTATCTGTGGATATTTTATCTTTAATAGTTGCCCAAATTGCCTTCCTCATTTTTTCAACATCATCGCTGTTCCTCCGAATAGCCAAGCCGTAATATGTGCTCAACTCGTCAATCAATTTTCCGGTGAGCTTTTCTCTGCCAGACAATCCTTTTTGTTTTTTCACGATTTCGCGGAGGCGCGTCCCCATACGTTTTTGGACATGATCGATGCACTCTTTTTTTTATCTCGAAACCGTCGTATGGATCGCTATTCGATATGCCCAGAAACTTTTTAGAATCGCCGTCACCAATAAAATATTTATATTTTATGCCATATAGCTCTTCAGACCGTTGAAACATTTCGACAGCTGAGTCGACTTCCATTTTTCCGGAGGAGCCGCTATGGTTCGCCTGGCACTCATCGTCGTACGTACTTTTCCATTCCCAGTACTCCGCGGTGCTTTCTTTTTTTCCCCAATGCTCGCAAGCTTTGCAATATTTCGATTTCACCATAACGTCGATCACTTTTGTAGTGTACCACCCGATTAGCGATGTTATGCCAAAAAGCGAGCTGAAACCGCGCTTACGCCACGATCCGTCGCCTGAAACGATAATTCCGTCCTCCACCCCATTTTCCAACGAAATTGTCTCCTCCTCAAGTGCAGCCTTTTGTTTGCTCACTGTGCTCACAGCTTTAGTGGCATTCGAAATTGAATTTAAGATTCGATCGTAGAAAGACTGAAATATGGGGCGCGGTAGGTCCATAAATGCACAAAACTTCATCAGGCCATTCAAACCGACGCCAAGAAGACACATACTGAATACGATCCGACGATTTATTTCGTATGCATTGTCAATCATAGGACACGAATTGATTTGCACTTTTTCACAATGGCCGCAATCGACCTCGATTTTGAATCCGAGTCCGCGCAAACTTTTTTCAGTAAACTTTATATCGCGATCACACACTTTGCACTTCACTAACGTCGATATAATGTCCAATGCATTGACGAGGTGTACTATACGATAACCGAAATCGTTAGGAACACCGACCTCTAAATCGTCCTACGATTTTAACTTTTTCGCCGACGTGCTCACATACTCTGCAGAACTATTTTCGGAGCTATAACGGTTCGGAGGTTTTCGATTCGAAATTTTCGTTCGACTCCTCGTCACATAGCTCCGTTTTGTTCCCTTTTTCTCCGCGTACACTTTCGGATTATCCATTTCGATGTGCAAAGAATAATTCTGAGCGTTCGATATTTATAAACGAAACGATTCGGGCGTTTAGACACGAGCGTCGCTTCTATTCGCAAACTGACGCTATGACGCTATCCCTATACCTGCCTTGAACATTTTTCAATTATCGCCACCTATGGCTTTTTTTCGAAACTATATTTATAACAATAGCCGGTTTCTGTGAAGGGAGACAAAAGAATACCTGGGAAAGACCCGCAGGACCTGGGAAAGGCCCGGTATACCTGCCGACCCTGAAGCGTGCAGCTGCGCGGGACCCCGAGCGTCACGGAGCGCTGCACCGCTCCACAAAATATTCAATATCTCCGAAAATAATTATTTTTTCGACCTGGGTCCAACGGCATCTTAATCGTAAATGTATTTTAGATTTTTCTAGATGGTTTTCAAAAAATCGATTTTTTGAAGCCGTCACAGTGGTGTTGTCCCTTAAACATTCGTCGAGTATTTCCGTTATAAGAGCGTGACTGTAAGTTTCTAGCATGTCTCTCGGTTTTGATATCCGTACTGATTTGATTTGATACTCGGTTATCACGTCTTTTACAGTATGGAGCACGTTTTTCATGTCTTGGATTGAAAAAGTTTCAAAGTGTTTACTTTTCAGTACAGCACTAAAAATGATGTTGTTGCCTTTTGTCGTAACTAAGACTTGATTGCATTTAGACTTTTTTCATGTAATGTCTTGTGGGCAAATTTTATCCGTTTCAATAAGCAATCGTGAAATCATAGTTGTAAATTCACAATCGGCCGAAATAAAGTCCAAATAATTTTCTTTGTGATACGTTAAGTTTTCATTAGTAATACTTATTTGTATTCTCTTTTCATCCTTTTCTATATTAGGGTAAAACAATGCAGGTGGAATTGTACTTGAAACCGTTTCGTTGAGTCTTGTATCCGGAGGTTCGTCAATTTCCGCGTTTTCAATTTCGATTTCGCTATCACTATCTGCAGAATCGGGATTCGATATTAATTTATTGAAGTGAGGTCGTCTTGGTGAATTAGATTCGTCTTCATCGGTACTGGTTTGTATGTTATTATTTATTGCGGAAGTCGATCTACCCGTGGGATGTCGAAACGTCATTGCGGATTCACCAAAGTTCGCTACTTCATCGTCAGCGTCATCGGAGTCAGTATGTTCGTCAGTTTGGGTGGCTCATGTTTTATTTGCGCCTGAATTTCCGTTGGTGTGATCCCACGAATATTTATCTCTATTGTCTGAATTCGGGCTTTCATTGCCATTCATTTCAACTATATTTTTATTATTTTTTATCTTGGGTAAGGTTTCGTTTTCGGAAGAAGGATCGTCAGTCTGAAGGCTTTCGTCGATGTCAAAAGCAAATTTTAGAGCGTCTGTAATCCGTTTCATCGGTCAGGATGATGGCTCGTTTGAACGACCTTGTGGCAATGTCCATTTGGGGGCGAGGCTAGGAAATGCGCTGTGTCGGGCACGTGCGGTGGGAGGTGCCCTGTCGGTGTTTGATGGGATTGAAGAAATTTTTACACGAAGGTGTATTCGTATTCGCGTAATCTTATTCTCCAGCGGATCAATCGCTGAACTGGCATTTTACTGAATCAATCCATCTCAACGGTTCGTGATCACTTACAAGCGTAAAGTTTCGTCCGTAAAAGTAAGGTCTGAAATGTAATATTGCGAACACTACTGCTAAACGTTCCTTTTCAGTTGTTCCGTATTTTATCGCGGCTAGATTTAACAGTCTTGATATGTATGCTATGGGTTTGTCTTCGCCGATTTTTCCTTGACTCACTACTGCAGATTGTGTAATTTGATGCGTCAGTCGTTAAAATGAAAGGTTCTTCAAAATTCGGCTATTGCAAAATTGGAGTGGATCATAAAGCTCTGTTTAAGTAGTCGAAAATTTTCTGTTGTTCTGGTCCCCATTTAAATTCTACTCCCTTTTTCAATAAATCTGTCAACGGCTTAGCTTGTCCCGAGAAATTTTCTATAAATCTTCTATAATAACCCGCTAGGCCAAGGAATTGTCTGATGTTCGTTACATGATGTGACGGATTCCCAATCCGTCTGACGTTCGGATTGGGAATTTATCGACCGCTTCGGTCTTTTTAGGATCAGGACGAACGCCTCCGTCACTGATCACGTGTCCGAGATAGATAACTTCTGTATTAAGAAATTCGCATTTATCGTGTTGTAATGAAATATTGGCGTTACTGAGTTTAGCAAAAAGTCTCCAGACCTTTATACCATGTTTCTCTAGGGAAGAAGCGAAAAATACAATGTCATCGAGGTAAACAAATAGTTCAGTGTCTTGTAAACCAGGTAACAAGACCCTGTCCATAAATCTTTGAAAAGTAGCAGGTGCGTTCTTAAGACTGAAAGGCATTCTAACATATTCGCAGTGTCCGTTAGGGATGCTAAAGGCTGTTTTGGTCGGTCCTTGGGGTCCATTCCTATTTGGTGAAAACCCAAGGCTAAATCAAAGGTCGAGAAATATTTTGCTCCACCGAGCCAGTCAAGGATTTCAACGATATTATTCAAAGGGTAAGCATCGTTTATTGTCTTTTCATTTAATATGCGAAAATCGATAACCATCCTCCATCGTTTATTCCCTTTTGAATCTGGTTTCTTGGGAACCATTCATAGAGGCGAATTATACGGAGAAATCGAGTCGATAATTATATTATTTTCGATAAGTTTTTTCACTTGTTTATAAATTTCTTCTTTATGTACTGAAGGGTATCGGTATTGTCGAATTGTCACAGGTAATTCGTCCCTCGTAGGTGTGCTATGTTTGATCTCTGACGTGGCCAGTAGTTTATCACCAGGCAGATAAAATAGGTGTGAAAAATCGTTTACAAGATTGAGAACGTGCTGCCGTTCTTCTGTATTAGGATGATCCAAGCGACGAGATTCTTTAATGATTTTAATTCTTTCATCGTACGTTTTTTGCGTATGAGCGTCAATATCATCGTTAATGTCGTGGTCGAAAAAGTCTTCTTCACTTTCGTAATAATCGACTGGCAATATCTCTTGTGGCGGTAGCTCAATTTGTAAATCATCTTCGTATGCATTAATTGCATACACATAGCATGTGCAATTGTTATTTAAAACAACGGCATTTCCAATAAAAAAAACATGATCTAATGTCGGTACTCGGGGTAGAAAACCTGTTTTTAAATCTGTTTTTAATAGTTTTATCGACACTTGGGTACAACTGCGGACCTTGAGGTTAAGAATGGTATTGTTATTTTCGTTAGGTAACTCGCGTGGTGAATGATAAATTCGAGGTTGATTCTCTTCAACTCTTTCAAAAGGAATAGGTGTAATTGGCTTTGAAGAAGTAATAAGTGCGTTATGGTGGAAAGATATTTCTGCTTCTTCATTTCGAAGGAAATCGATCCCAATTATTCCGTCTGCGGGAATAGCAGAATTTTCATTGAGAACTTGAAATTTGTCTGGTTTTTGCAATAAGGTTATTTCAGTCGATCCTAGCGTATATGTTTTATCGGGTGTTATACGTGATAGCGTAACTGATTCGTGTGTTGCAATTACGCACCGTCGTTTTAGCTATCTCAGTTTAATTATATTTATATCGGTACCAGTATCAATAAGAAAACGGCCGTAACCATTTTCGAGTTCGGGGACACGTAGCGTTATTATTGGTGACCGTCTTTGTCTGTCGGTCCATCTAACATATCGTCTACCGTGAGGAATTTCACAGTCGAGGGACGCTGAGTTTGTGATTCGCTCGTCGATGCGTCCATTCGACGGGCGGGTTTCAAGTTTAAATTCACGCTTGAATTAGTCCGTTGGAAAGAGGTTGTCTTTGTCTCGTCTGTTGTGTCCACAAATTTGCGCAATACGAAAGTGGTTACGCAACGGCGAGAATTCAACTTTGTTGCCCTCCTTGCGAGAGACACTTTATTGCCCTCCTGGTGGGAGTTACACTTTCGCCAAAATGCAAACGTCAAAAAGGCACTTTGCGACACGTCCTGACCAAGCATTGTATGATGGTTAATCTGGGGCAAATAGCGATAATCAGAGTCGACAATTAAGAGAAGACACCAGGGAACAGATAGTCCTTAGTTGGCTTTTGAACGATTCGGTCCTAAGGTACGACTGACACACTAGAAATTCAATTATAAGACCAGCCCAGTAATAAACTTATATTCCTATTCAACGAACTTGAGTTCCGACTCTTAATTTCGCAACGATCCCAAAAACACCTATCCCGGGTTCTCGAGGGATACAACATTGGTGGCAGCAGTGGCATCTGCCGAAAAGTTCGTTCATTGTGCTTGGACACACACAACAACCACTCAAGCATCATAAGCGAGTGACCGAGTCAACCTGTGTGCTAGAGGGAGACAGCCCGACCGAGTCAGAAGAGGAATCCAGAGGAAAGGCTACAGCCAAGCAGAGCCAATCCCAGAAAACCCGGATCCCGAGGATCAACGGAAGAAGGACTCAACAAGCAGGAAAAACGTACCCAGAAGCAGAGTACGAAACGGAGGAACGAAGACCAGGACGATCAGCAGATCATCTATCAGCATGCATCTTGCGATCATCTACCTGTAAGTGACGGAACTGTTCATAAATAAACTCCTCCAAAGCCAGAGTTCATCTATGTCGGACGAAGAAAAAGCATACCGGTATCGATAGCCCGGGAGAGACGAACTATCGCGATTGTTAGATTCGTTTTTTAACACTGTCGCACGTTACTACGGTGAAAGTGATTTAGGCCAAAGCGTCGTAGGGGAAATCCAAGCACAGAAAAACTCGATTTGACTCCCGTTACTCACGCGAAATATTTAAATTCGAAGCGTCAGCATAATCAGCCTTCGGAACACAATTCGTCAGACGCGTCGTCCGGTACTGACGAAACATTTATTCCCGTTGAAATTGAAAGAAATCGCGAATTAAATCGCCAAGATTTTACGTTATTAGATCAACGGACCGTAACAATGGCCGAACACGACGACTATATGTCAATGAAAGAGGCTCCAATGAGCATCCCCATATTCGACGCCTCCAAACCGGAAGCCGTTACAGATTGTATACGAGCAATAAAATACTCGACTACGCGTCGACTCGAGTCCGTCCCGAAAATGTCGCGGATTTATTACAAGCTATATGGCATCTCAAATTACAAGGCAAAGCCGCGGCAGACCTGCGTTACAAAGACGTAGAGACGTTCGACGATGTGCTGGCGTTATTAAAGTCACTATACGAGGCGAAGCGAACAGTCCCCGCGCAACAAATCAAATTCAATTTCTGTAGACAAAAACATGACGAGACTGTACAAGTTTACGCAAACCGCGTCGGATCTATAATGATGGATTTAATCAAGGGTTGCACGCCCATGGTCAATTCAGAAATTGATCGAAGAGCAATCGAACAGTTAATTAGGCATATTGCCCTAAATAATTTCGAACATGGACTTCGCAAGGACCTATAGCTAATAGTGAGGTCACGAGAGTACCACGAATTAGGGAAAGCAATCCGCGGAGCAATCGAAGAGGAAAAATCGCTCGAAGGGACAAAAACAATCGCGAAGACCGTCTCCCACAGTAGCGAATAGTCCGCGCTGTCACACGCCCACGAGGGGCGAAATTCGTTCCCATTTCAAAGGCCCGCGTCGCATCAGACGCAAACACAAGCGCGTTATAGCTTGCCAGTGCCAACGAAAACGAGTAATTAAGCAGAAATAATTTGCAATTATTGCAAAAAACCGGTTCACATATACAACAACTGTAGAAGACGGTCAGGATGGTAAGGCCCGAGTTATCAACAGAAGCGTTACCATTACGTACCAAACAATAAGTTCCCAAGAAAACAAAACGAGTATAGGCCAAATGAAAAAAACCAAGAAAATACGCTCAAAAGAACCGTCAGTTCATTAGGAGTCGGCGTTCTTTCAATAGAGAGAGATACAAAAAGCGTTCAAGTGAACGAGAAGAAATTATCGCAAAGAAAAATAATGGACATTCTACTCGGAAAGCCATTTGTACACAATGATAAGGCGCCGAGAAGAATTTACCAGGTCAGCGCTCAGCTGCTGCAAGTACACGCCAGTGACCTACATGTAACGTCAAAGCAGGCTCGCGACAAAATGCTGACGCTCCGTTGTGAGACAGGGGCCCAGTGCAGCATAGTAAAAGTGAATGACTTGGATCCGGAAACACCCATCGGGGACGAGATAATAGAACTTCACGGCCTCAGGGGCAAGGCGTTCCGCACGCTCTACACAGCTGAGCTGAAACTGGAGACCCCAGCCGCTGTGATAACGCACAAGTTCCACGTGGTCGGCAAGGAAGTACCGTTAGCAGTGGACGGACTCCTTGGAATGGATTGTGTAGTCGAGAAGCGAATAAACATACTAGGAGGAAAAATGATAGAAATTCGAGCCCACAAAATACCGTTTGTACACGGCACGAAAAACTTGAAAATACCCACCCGCACAGAATGTTTTGTGCAGGCGAGGACGATGGAAACAGGCCAAGGATTTGCAAGGGAACAAAAAATCCAAAAGGGAGTCACGATAGGAAAGGCCATCGTAAAGGCAGAGGCAAACACTTGCCGTGTAATAATAATGAATGTGCTCAAGAAAGAACAAATTATTAAAAGACCTACGGTCGAAATAATTATACTAATTATTCAACTACAGAAAAGGAACTGCTTGCAATCGTACGGCCAGTACGTCAATTTCGACCGTATATTTATGGCACAACATTCACCATAATTACGGATCACAAACCATTGACATGGTTATTCAGCGTAAAGAATCCAGGATCAAAACTTATGAGATGGCGAATAAAATTGGAAGAATATAACTATAAAATCCAATATAAGACGGGAAAATCAAACACGAACGCAGATGCGTTAAGCCGCATATATGCATTGATACGAGCTCAGGCACAAGAGGGAGAAAAAATTACACAAAAGCGCGGTAGTAGAACGGAGAAAAATAGAGGAAAAAATATAAGGAAATACCGTAGCGCGACAGAGAAAAAAGATAAAGAAAAAGTGATAGCAACAGGCAAATGCGAGCTAGAAAAATTAAATAGAGAAAGAAAGAAGACTTCACCCTGCAGCGCGAGAGAGAAAATAAAGGAGGACAATATGGCCGCCAGCCGTTATGCGAGTGAGAGGGAAGAGACCGAGTCCGACAATATGGACTCGGACGGTGACAACACGAGTGAGAGCGCCCGCAAGAGAGAGCGCGAAAAGAAGGATAGCGCTACGAATATCCGCACAAAGAGGAGAGGCCGAGAATACGACTTACCGTGCTACGAGGCAGCACGGCGAGAAGAAGCCGCCTGGGGAAGCGCGACAATCTTCCTGTGAGTTAAAAGAGTCGCGATGCTCGAGCACGAGCGCGAGCGACGAAGAAAACTGCAGCATTGGCGTATCCACTCCAAGCAAAGAAGACCGAGCGAAGATAATGCAAGAATATCACAATGCCCCTCTAGGTGGGCAACAAGGCATCACACGGGCGCTGCAGCGAATACGTCAACAGTATGTGTGGCCGGGAATGAAGCGAGATGTCACCACACACATACAAGAGCGCGACAAATGTCAGCGAAATAAATCGGGAAAAAATACGAAGGTGCCGATGGTCATCACATACACACCGGGCCGAGCGTTCGAAAAATGTGCTGTCGATATTGTAGGTCCCTTGACTGTTACGGAAAAAGGCAACAAATAAATTCTGACTTTCCAGAATTTATTAACAAAATATAGTGCAGCAATTCCGTTAGAAAACCAAGAAGCCAAAACTGTAGCAAAGGCCCTTATAAAGGAAATCATTTGTAAATTTGGTGCCCCGTCCGACATCCTTTCGGATCAAGGCACAAATTTTCTAAGCAATATATTCAAAGAAATGGGTGATCTTTTGCAAATAAATAAGTTGCAAACCACGGCATGCCATCCGCAATCGAATGGAGAGATGGAAAGATCCCATAGGACCCTTGCGGAATACCTGAAAAATGTTGTACGTGAGGATGAAAGGGACTGGGACGAATGGATACCATACGCGATGTTTACATATAATACCACGCCACACACGGCTACAGGTATTACGCCGTATGAATTGGTATTCGGTAAAGAGGCTAAATTACCGACCGCGCTGCGAAAAATTCTGAGAGCAACATATTCATATGACGATTACGCAGCAGAATTACGTGAACGCCTGAGGGCGTCATGGCAACAGGCACACGCAAAGCTGCAAAATGGAAAGGAGCAATCGAAGCATCATTACGATCACACGGCCGGCAAAGTAGAATACTGCACGGGTGATCAAGTCCTCCTCTACGACGAGACCGTGAGTAGGGGCAGATCGGCCAAGCTCACCTCGAAATGGGTAGGGCTTTACACGGTCCGAAGCCGAGAGGCAGGTGAAACCCACCGTATCGGCCGCGGACGCAAGGGAATACGCGTACACGCGAATCGCCTAAAAAAAGATATCAACCACTAGCCGTCTCGATGGCCAGCGAGTGGGAGCGGAGAAAGGGGGGCCAGCGGCTCGACCGCACGAAGCTCCATCGTCAACAAAAAAGGGAAAGAGAGAAGAGACAAAAAAATATGAAAAAATCATTTACGTACGTCGCACAGAAAGTGCGACGTATGTAAATGTAATGTGTAATGTAATGTAAATGTAATGTAAATGTAAAGAAATAAAAGAGAGAAGAAAAAAAATGTTTACCTTTCAATTTAAGGAGGCCACAAAGGCTCTTCGGCAAGGCGCCCTGAAATAAGGAAAAGGAAAAGAAAAGACACAAATAAACAAGTTCTAAAGAAAAAAACAGAATATTTTGTTGCAACATTTTTCCATATTTTTAACAAAAGGGGTACGTCCAAATTTACCACAAACTCCAAGGAGTCCTCATCAGCTCCGAAGACCACCGTCTCTCCTTCATACCGTATCAGTACATTTCCCCGAAAACACTTCCCCGAATGACATTTCCCCGAAAACATTTCCCCGAATCGACATTTCCTCGAATGACACTTCCCAGAACGGCACTTCCCCGAAACACAGTTCCCCGAATCGACACTTCCCCGAAAAACAGTTCCCCGAATCGACATTTCCCCGAATGACACTTTCCCGAAAAACAGTTCCCCGAATCGACACCTCCCCGAAAAACAGTTCCCCGAATGACACTTCTCTGAACGGCACTTCCCCGAATCGACACTTCCCCGAAAAATATTTCTTATTTAGGCTTGTTGGGATTTGTTGGGTTTGTTTGGGTTGTTTGCGTTTCTTTGGGATTGTTGGGGTTTGTTTGGGTTTGTTTTGAGTTTGTTTGGGCTTGTTGTGTTTGTTTTGGTTTTGTTCGCGTTGTTTGAGTTTTGTTGGGTTTGTTGGGGTTTGTTGGGTTTGTTTGGGTTTGTTTGGCTCGCAAAAGTATCCCCACGCCAAAACTTCCTCGCGCCTAAACGTTCTCGCGCCAAAACGTCCTCGCGCCAAAACATCCCTGCACTCAAACGTTCTCACGCCCAAACGTCCTCGTGCCAAAACCGTATCACTTTAAAGAAATAACTTTTTCACTCATTTTCGGGGAAGTGTCGTTCGTGGAAGGGTTCATTCGGTTAAATGTCATTCGGGGAGATGTTTTTCGGGGAAGTGTCATTCGGGCAAATGTCGATTCGGGCAAATGTTTTCGGGGAAGTGTCGATTCGGGGAAATGTCGATTCGGGCAAATGTTTTCGGGGAAGTGTCGATTCGGGGAACGGTTTTTAGGAGAAGTGCCATTCGGAGAAACGTCAATTCAAGAAAATGTCGATTCGGGGAACTGTTTTTCGGGGAAGTGTCATTCGGGGAAATGTCGATTCGGGGAAATGTTTTCGGGGAAGTGTTTTCGGGAAAAAGTATGGGTACCCCTTGTAACGGGGATATTTTCTCTAACCATGCTAACGGAAACGAGAACTCAAATCGGGATTTGGTGCGAGAAATCGTCACCTTCGGCCGTTCCTCCCGTTCGCGTGCATCCGCAATACCCAGGGCGCCAGAGACTTTTTGTCGCCGGACGTGTCAACCGGACTAAACTGGGGTCGGGGGATCCAACCCGACCCACCAAACGGAGACTGGAGCTCTTCTTAATTTTTGGTCTCCCGGAATTCTAACCGGGTTCGGAGTCTAGAGGCCTCCTCGATTTTTAATCGCCGAATCGTTTAACCAGACTAATCTGGATGCACTTGCACGGGGGAGAACGGTTGCGGTAAAGCACGGCCGCTCAGGCTGTGGGTTGTGGTAGAGGGGTCGGGATTCACTGGGGAGTAGCGTGAACGATCACGGGATCTGTCACTTTCGCGGCACCGGAAACGTCACTAATAAAAAAAAACCATCGTTTTATTTTATAATGCGGGAGCCGGTGGATTATCCACCCGAGAACTTTTTACGTAGACGAAACGTAATCGCGAACACGAACTGCACGCCAAACGTCACACGACCGAGAACGAGAGAGCACGACGACGTGCCTCTAGCGCGAGAACGAGAGCGCGACGTCACGGGCGCGAGGGAGACACGACACGTCTCTCCATGGTGACATCTGATCGACAACTCTCTCACGATATCTCCAAAATCGGGAGCGATCGCGATTTGGGAGACAACACTATCTCGTATAATATCGAGAGCTGAAATATTATTTCGGGAGCTGGAATATTCTGATAGAATATTCCTTTCGGAATCTATATTTTCTGCCCGAGTTACCCCGAAAACGGAACGGTAACAAATCGGGACCTTTTCTCATCAGTAACATGGACGCTCTTGGAGATCGCATCCCCGGGTCACCGTGTGAAAGCGGGCAAAGCTTCTGTTCAGAAGTGCGGCGCGGAGATCTCCAGCCTCCGCGCGTAACCCAAACGGCCCCGGCGTGGGGCGCCGGCGTTTCAGCTGGGCGTGCACCGATTCCCCGAGAAGCCTCGTTGGGTGCATCTCTCGGTCGGGATTGCTCGGTACCTTGAGCCACACGCCGCTCGACCGAGTTCTGCACGCCAACCTAACCAAAACGGAAACACAACCCAAAACCTCAAACGTAACAAGACAAACATTCTAGAGAACGGACCCTTAACACTAACGAATGGGTCGCAACCCGGGCATCGAGAGCATATCTTGATCATCGGTAGCATTTCTGTGACGTGGCTCAAAAAATCACGTCACAACTCCCCACCCCTTAAGGGTGGTTACGATCAGGGAACCACGTGATCTCTGCTAAGCGGGAGCCGAAGCTGAAATGCACACGGTAGCAATCATTGTCCTTTCCAGTTGCAGTCGATAGCTTAAACGGTGGAAAGGACCGGGATCTACTGCGGGGAACCAAGCACCCGCAGCGCGAGAAAGAAAACCAGAACACCAAACGATTGTTCGTATTCAATGGCTAAAATTCATCTCTCCCGTAACAGTCGGTAGGCTAAACGTGGGAGAGATCGAGACCTACCGTGGGCGACTAATCGCCCCACAGCACGAGAAAATATAATCGCAAAAAAACAAAAACAAATATTTATGCGTAAACGGTAGCAAGGTTGTCTCTTCCAGTTACAAATCGGTAGCCTTAATATCGGGGAAGAGACCGAGACCTGCCGCGGACGGATAACCGTCCTGCGACGCGAGAAATAAAGGATCAATCGAGATCCACTCTTACCACCACCAAGGATGGAACAAAGCCAATCGTAAACGGACTCACCAAATCAGCCGTTACGTCCTTACTTCGGTGGTGGCTCCGGGAACTTTACGGGAACCGCTCCAACTTTTCCATCACCTTCTCCGGGGTAATTAGTGCCCAGAACTGAGTCGCGTTATCGCGACTCACGGGAACTGCGAGGTCTATTTTCCTCGCCAGGGAATCAGGGGCCTAACCCCCCCCTATCGCGGGAACTGCGGGACATCACGGTCCTGCACGAGAACTGGGGCCGGAGGCCCCTCATGGCGTAACTGCGGGACGTTGCCGCTCCGCGCGAGAACCCAGGCTAACACCTGGATTGCGAGAACTGTGAGGCGTTGTGGCCTCTGCGAACGCCAAGACCAGAGGCCGGGCTGGCATGGCGGAGATCCATTGCCGTGTTGCCACTTCGCACGAGAACCATGGGCCAGAGGCCCACATTGCGGGAACTGTGAGGCGTTATTGCCTTACGCGAGAACTCTGGGCCAGAGGCCCATGTTGCGGGAGCTGTGAGGCGTTATTGCTTTACGCGAGAACTATGGGCCAGAGGCCCATATTGCGGGAGCTGTGGGGTGTTGCCACCTCACACGGAACTATGGGCCAGAGGCCTTTAACGGGAGCTTTTAGGGGTCGGCCACGAATGAGGGCTCTACCCGATGGGTGCCTCTACTTGTGTCCGACTCGACGTTAACTATTGCGTCATCCCAAGGAAGGATTTCCTTCGGGGGAGACGTATCGGTAGCTGAGGGTGTACCTCGTAACTGCCTTCGCCGATTTGCGGGTTCGGTAACTGGTCGGGCTGGTGTCGCTACACGGAAGCTTGTCGAGAAAGTATTCGTCAAGGCTTATCACGAGAGGCAAAGGAGAGTTCGTCACTCGCCTCCGTTTCCCCTGATTGCAAAGGGGTAACAGGTCGTGGACACGCCTGACGGTCTCATCGGTACCATAAGAGACGCCGGTAGTCCGGACATTCTCTATGATGGTGACCCGTTTTGCCGTAATTGCAGCAGCTGGGTTCACTCGGCTTTTCGGTAGCCTCCGTGGTCTTCAGGGGACCACTCGGTAGCTGCGGCGCGGCTTTGTACGCCTTGATCCTCCAGAACTGGCCCATAAAGGGGCCTCGGGAATCTCTGGCGTGGCGGCGCAGACCGCGAGAGGCCGCGCTCACGTATCGCCTTTTCGGGAGCTGACGTCCGTTTGTTGCGTTGTAGCAACGAGGTGTCTAATGTCTCGAGAGCTTCGTGGCTGCTCTTAGGCGTCACGCGTCGGCCGCCTGGGCGCGACCCGGTCGGGTTGGCTGTCCCAAGGTCGAGCTCCGCGGGCCCAGTGCCAGGTCCGCGATCGGTACAAACCTCGTCCGCTTCTTCGGACGAGCGTTTCGAGAGCCGTGACGGGAGCGCAGGTACCCGTCTCCGGTCGCCATGGGGTATTCCCCCCGGGACACTCGGAGCACGAAAGTGTGCCTGGCCGAAGCGGGAGCTGAGACACTGTATCCCATTTCGTCGAATTGAATTCGACGAGGTCGAGAGTGGCAGACAGAACAGGAAAAAATCAATAATCCTGTCTGACTGTTTGGAAAAATAAAATTTTTCCAAAAGGCGAGATCGGGGGACCTTTACTTCCCCCGTCCGAGAACCCTGAAATAGGATCATATGCAAGAGCGAGAGAGAGAAAAAAAAATATAAAAAATTCCTCTCTATCCGAAATACATTTTCGGATATCGTGAGCTGAGGGAATATGCATTCCCTTCCGTCGAAAGAGTCCGACAGAAACGCGAACGCGAGAGAAAAGAAAAAAAAATCCTCTCGATCCGAAAGAAACATGCGGATTTCGGGAACGGGGGGAATTTGAATTCCCTTCAGTCGAAAAAATCCGACGGAAACGCGAACGCGAGAGAAAAGAAAAAAAGAATGAAAAAAAAGTCTCTCGATCCGAAAGAAAATTTCGGATTTCGGGAACTGGGAAATTTTCATTTCCCTTCCGTCGAATGAATTCGACGGGACGTGAGCAAGAGAAAAAAAATCAATTCCAAAAAAAAAAATAAAAAAAATATTGATGTTTTCTCTCGATCCGAACTTTTCATTCGGATCTACGGGAACAGGGAAATTTGATTCCCTCCCGTCAAGTGAATTCGACGGGACGTGTGCGAGAGAGAAAATTGATTCAAAAAAAAAATAAATAAAAAAATATCGATTTTTTCTCTCGATCCGAACTATTTATTCGGATCTACGGGAACCGGGAAATTTGATTCCCTCCCGTCGAATTCATTCGACGGGACGTGAGCGAGAGAAAATTAATTTAAAAAAAATTTTTTAAATATAAATATTTTCTCTCGATCCGAACTATTTATTCGGATTTACGGGAACAGGGAAGTTTTATTCCCTCCCGTCGAGTGAATTCGACGGGACGTGAGCGAGAGAAAATTAAATTAAAAAAAGAATTTAAAAAAAAATAATATTTTCTCTCGATCCCAAATGAATTCTCGGATTTTCGGGAACTGGGGGAATTTTTATTCCCCACCGTCGAACGAATCCGACGAGGTCGAGAGCGATAGAGGAAGAAAGAAAAATAAAAAAAAATAAAAGAATTTCTTCTCTCTATCTGGGAACGGTACAAAAACCTCAAATCGAAATAAAATTCCGATGAGGCTGGAGCCAAACAGGAGAACAAAAAAAATATTTAAAAAAAAAAGAAAACAAAAATAAAAATCCTATCGGCTCTGCTCGAGATCTGTAAGGGGAAAGAAAAAAAAACAAAAAAAATTGTTAAACCCACTTACAACGGGAACGCGCGACGCATAATCAAGTTTTACTTGATAAGGCGGGGCACTTCGGGGACACCCGATATATGATATCGCGCGTGCCACCTCGGGGACACCCCATGTGTGGTATCGCGCGGGTCTCGCCGCGAGGTACGAGAGCGGAGCCTGAGAACGATTTTCGTCGTTCTCGAAAATTCAAGAGCCGGCTGAAAATAAAAAAAGAAACAAAAAAAATCTTTTCGGACTAACGGGAGAAATTATTCGGGTCTCGAAAAGTCATTTCCGAAACCCCGGGAGCAGAACGTAAAAAAACGCAAACAAAACACCAACCAAAAAATACAACATTTCGATATCGAGATCTCCCGAGAAAATCTACGAAATTCTCAGGTGACGAGAGCAGAAAAATCGCGGAATTAATTTTCGAGATCCCGGGAGCGACACAAAAAAAATGAAACAAGAAATAACTTCAACAAAACGAATTACACGACAAAAAAAGACACAAGCAAATTCAAAGGAAGTAGCACATAACAAAAAAAAATCGATATCGAGTACTTCATTTCTTGTTCGAAATCCGCGAGACCAAGCTTGGAATTTGACATTTTTTTTTGTCGAATTCCCAACCACGGGAACTAGCATTTTTTGTCTTCGAAAATAAATTCTCGAAGTGCTCGGGATCGCGGAAAGAAACAAAAGAGGTTTTTTTTTCTATCCCTTCGAAATAATTTTTGGAAGTCGCAAGAGCACCCGGGAGGCCAAAGGATAACTCCCTCCGATAACGAGAACGCTGTCAACGCGACGGATGTCTAGACAAAAACGGTACGTGTGGTTCGGCTTCCGAATCATGACGAGATCTCTCTGTCTCTCTGTCTCTCTGTCTGTCTCTCTCTCTCTCTCTCTCTCTCTCTCTCTCTCTCTCTCTCTCTCTCTCTCTCCTCTCTCTCTCTCTCTCTCATCTCTCTCTCTCTCTCTCTCTCTCTCTCTCTCTCTCTCTCTCTCTCCTCTCTCTCTCTCTCTCTCTCTCTCTCTCTCTCTCTCTCTCTCTTCTCTCTCTCTCTCTCTCT